>CM071928.1:83525710-83927143 GCA_016081115.2 Rehmannia glutinosa | reverse complement strand
ATCAAAAGCAGAAAGTGCAACACATTATCAAAGAGAACAGAAACTCAGGTCCAATCCCAAGTCAATTCAAAGATGCATAACACATACAAAATCGCTTCACGAGTGCGACATAATCTGCGTTGGTTTCCTTCCATAGCATCTAATACGCTTTGACGTCTCTGGTCCTGCTGCTCCTCCAGCCACAACGGAAGGGACTGGAGAATTTGGAGTCCATATCTGCATCCATTGCTCTTGTTAGTAAGCTAAAATTTCCTATTTGTAATCTAACCAATAAAAAAATATATAACCCTTCCAACCTTTATAGTGCTGTCGATTCCACTAGTTGCGATGACAGAATCATATGGATGGCACTGTATACAGTTGACAACTGTACAGGGTAAGGATAATGCATTAGACGACCCACATAGCGGAGCAGGGTCTAGATGAACATCATGTGGCAAGCTAAACTTGCAAAATAGGTACCCCAAAATGAGGATAAAGACATTAGCAAGGTAAGCATGGAGCCTAACGAGCAAATTGAAAGCAATAAAAGGCTAAAGGATATCCAATTACAGAACACCAATTGCAAACCACAAGCTCCTCTAAGATTTATCAAGCTCTTCATTCATTATCTTCATATCTGACATTTAGGGATTTTCAGTTCAAACACATTCTTGTAATCAATAAAGTCCATGTCACAGTTTAAAGCCTCAGATACTAGTTTGTACATCAATGAATCTCCAAATTGGAATCTATAATCCTACTGCATTATCCTTGAGGCCCCAAAAATCAGAAGTCCTCGAATGTAATATTACAATCCGACAACATAGGATGATCAGGATCTTAGGTCTATAGTTCTATTTATTAATTCTATGACCTGAAGTTTTACCAACTTGGTCTGCTTGATAATATGATCTATAATAGTTCACCTTTAACCACGGCTACAGAATAACAAAAAGACAACCCAAAGGTTGCCAAGACTAACCACAAGTAGAACTATTTCTAGAAGATCACAAATATATGTTGATACAATGATTAACAATTCTCGTGCAATAATCTACCAAATAAAGTCCTTTGGTTGGTTTTTTATTTTATATTATCTTTTGGAGCGAGGCTAGCCCGGAGGGGGGGGGGGGATGTTACCAGCATCATCTCCATGCAGCATCTTTATTAATCGGCCAGTTTTCTTTTCCCAGATAAACCATCTACCATCATCACTTCCACTGGCAACATATTCACCTGCATGCATGGAGAAAACCTAATGACAATATATTTTTCACTGAAATAGTCAACATCATAATATAATACATGCAATCTTCAGAGAGAATTCCACTAATGACAATGCCATAGTACTGATAAAAGTCTCTTGGTAAATATGGTCAATGTTTAAGTCTTGTTGTTTCGCTCATCCATATTTCTCATAGGCACGACATTCACGCAAGATCCATTTGTAGCTAAGATTGAGCAAGGCAAACATTAAGGAAACCATTTTTTGTTGTTCAGTTCAGAGGGAAAGCTTATAAAACACTGTAAGTATGAAATTAGTTCATTAAAATACATACTGTATATTGTTTCACCTTTAGACTAATTTCATTTGGTCCTAAACTAATGGTATCCTCAAATAGCATTTCCTACAATCGAAACCTGAGATCAGATTCCATCATAACGAACTATAGAAAATAGTAGGGTTTGACCAATGTAGTTCATTTCCTTTTTTTCTTTTTCCTTAGAATTTCCCTTTTCCTCTTCTTTTTTTTCCTCTAAATTCTTCCTTTTCCTCACTTTCTTCCTCACCAACAGTCTGTCACTCAACGTGCATATGGAGGAATCACAGTAAACGCAACCAAGGCCCCATTTCTATCACAGCCTCTGGTCAATAAAGATTAATGTATACCAATATATGCATCATGAACCTCATAAAAAACATTACAGCCTAGAGGTTTATCTTACAACCATATTTGACCTTGTTTCACACCGCTGAAAAAACTTATTGTGGCATTATTAAGTATACAATAGTATCTGCTCTGATAGTTCTTATATCCAGATTCTATGAATCAGAAGCGTGGTAAGAATCAATATTCAACTTCTGCATAGCTAATTTTGTAGTGCATTATTTGCCCCAAACTGAGTCAGCCAAATTGACATATAGAATCTTTCTATTAGAAACAGTAATAGTCTACAAATGACATGCATTAAAATCAGAGAATAAATTATATGTCTGGCGTACAAAGGTAAATTCAAATTTTAAGTCTCTTTCATGCTGAATAAAAGGATTTAGAAATAATCTTAGCACTAAAACCAAGCACTGCAAAGCGCCAGAGCTTCTCTAGTTCACACACACACACAACACATATAAATATTAGATCAACGAGCATTCAACATGGGGAAAATGGTCATGGAAGAAATTTTTGGCAGAAAACAAATATATCTTTTCTTTCTCTTTTGCTCATTCATAAAGCTTGCATAAGCATGAGATGGAAGGTTGCATGGAAGATCTCGAACATACCTCTTTGCCCAATAAAACTAGCTTGTTTTATATCAGTGCCAATATTACAATGACCAACATATCTCTGCTTCATATCTATCATCGCCATCTCAGGCTGCGACCACGAGGAGAAATAAATTGTGAGACAATCTGGAAAAACTTACATCTAAAAAATAAAGACAAATGCAACACTTTTAATGTCAGAACTTCGGAAGAAAATTTATCAACAAATGGACTCCCATGTGGTCCCAAATTTGATTATGTAATAAACTGATCAAGAGAAATACGATCAGACTGTATTATGCTCCATTGGAGAACAGACATAAGTAAAAGGCCATATAGAAAAGACAAGATTTTTCACGTGGAACAAGAGCTGCAAAGGAGAGAGGGATTTTGGGCATGAGATGGTGGAAGAGAGTGTGAGTACAGGAAATTCCATTAACAACAGAGTGGTATATAAGGACCAATCTGCCAACAATGAAAATGGGAAAAGCTACAAACTCGATCAAAAAACAAATAACTACACCACCAACCAAAGAACTCAAAAGACTCATGCAGCAGAATTGAAACAATTACAGGCTCATACCAGAACATCAACCAAATAAAATGAAAACATCAAGGGCTATGATAAGAGTTAAGCAAAAGCAAACTTCCCAGTTTAATACAAAAAAGAGCTTAAATCCGTCAATTTACTACAAAACCAAATAGTACCATCAAAACTTGAATCACAGATATACAACAGATGATACCAGCAGAAATTGAAACAGTTTTGGAATAAACAATACAATCAGAACCTGGTAAGGCACTTTATCATTTTCGCATGGACGATGCAGGCAACCCACAAGACCCGTTGGGCCTTTCAGTTTCCATGGTGAATCACCTCTCCTGTGAATTCTCAAATTTAAGTTTCTGGGAAGAACATTGAGTCAACATCATGCCCTCCAGTAGATATTGATGTTTCAAAATCCAATTCCAGCTCTTCATCATAGTCAGAGTCTTCTCTTTCTGGACCATCTATTGAAGCATCATTGTCCCCTTCCGAATGGTAGATTATGTCACTTAGAGAAAGTACTCTTCCTGCTCGATTTGGTTTTCGTTCCTCTCTCACTTTCCATATTAGCTTTGTCGGTTTCAGCTATATGTCAGGTGCAAGATATTATTTATCAAGAAGTAGTACCTTATCTATTTATTACTATCAGATACACATAATATCTCACAGTTCTCATAAAGAGTTGGTAATTTATCTAATAACTTAACAATATACTGGCATGACAATGGTGCAAAGGAATTCTCAAGTATCACTTATACAAAGAGAAGATACAAAGGGTAACATAGAACAGAAACAGCTGTTCATATGGGTAGGCCAAAGATATTGGCTGCTAAGGCTTTTGGAGATATGTATACATTACGTACATGTCAAGGAGGTGGATTTCTTGGCAGGAACAACTTGGCGTTTCAACGGTATAAAACAGCAAATATTGTTTTTAAAGCGCTAGACTGATCGGAAGGCAGCGAGCAAAATAGAATTGTCTCTCATAAGGGAGAATGACGAAATGAGAGAGAAATATTCACCATATTCGCTAGCAAACAGCTCACACCCTGAGAAGCGATTTAGAAATTCCACCAGCTCATTGGATTGACTCCATAAGGATCATCAAGTACATATTTAGTCAAAATATATTTTATTTTGTTATAACCCAATCTAGCCCCTTTCGACAGAGCAGTTTGATATCTAAATCTTGATAAAAATGCAAAATAGAAGCATTTTCAGGCTAAATGAGAGAACATTCAGGCTCACAAAGCTTGTAAAGGCCTTAAGAAGATAGTTTTATAATTGGTGTTACATTTAATATGCAGCTATTAAAAAGATGTTCAAGATATCAACAAGCAAGTACAAGTATTTGAACCTGCAGCAATATTCTTCCTAATATTCTCCACCCTCTCCATAATTTCAAAATCAGATGGAGCCAAAGCTTGAGATGCAATAGCAAACTCCAATGCTTCCTTATGTTTCTCCAACTGTAATGATCAACAACAGAGCCAGCAACACAAGGTTTAGATATAGCCATATGCAAATTCTTTTACAATTGCAGCAAAGATCCTGTATGATTACATATAAGCCAAGGATTATACAAATGTCCTGTATACTGCATTAGATGAGGCTATCATGCACACCTACCTTGGATTTGTAAGAGGGTACACAGCCAGTTTAATAAAGCTTCTCATTAACTTGCTTTCAAAGAGTTACTCACAAATCACACAGGACATGGAACTGGGCGTAGCAAGACGATCATTAGTTACCCCTAGCCCAAATTTTTTTCCCCTAGCTCAACTATTTTTTTCCCTTAAAAAAACACATATAATGTTTTTTTTCATCTTTTTCCACAGAAAAACGGGACAAAAATATTTGGGTGCGTGGGGGCGGGTGCCCCCCCTCTAGCTACGCCCTGCATGGAACCCAATGTTATAATAGGAGCAACCCATGGAGCAGTCTGAAAAACTCAAGTTACAAGATATATATGGCCTCGGAAGGTCTATAGTGGGATCATATTCTATTCTAGATAAGACAATTACACCATAAAATCTGAGAACTCGACGTCTAAAACTGTTCTAGAATTAGTGGATCACTTAAGGACTGTTAAGTATCAAATTTTGAATATCCATTACCATGGACAGTGCTTCAGCCATGCAAATGAGTGCCCGAGCTGAAGAAGGATTAATTTTCCGAGCTCTATGGCAGTCCCTGATAGCCATGTGTGAGTCATTTTTCCACCTACGCTGTAACGAGGTTAAAGAGGATTAATTAAACAGAGGAAAAAAAAAGCAGCTAATGAAGCTGGATTATGAATTTTAAGGACACATGGTTCTATAAGACCTTGAGCAACAGGGATGCACGTATACACAAACAATCATGCATGAGAGTTGCCCCAATTTCAGGCCCATGACCATTCAAAACTTCATTACAAGCCTCAATTCCATAATGATAATCTGTTTCTCCTTTTAACGATTTTTCAGCAATCTGGATCAACTTCCTGCACTTATCAAGCTTTAAAAAATGAAGAAACACAATCAATCGTCAGCAAGTGAAATTCTGAGCTCATAAATCAACATTAAGCAGAGAAGGATGCATACTCCTGCAGCAGCTTTGCTTCTCAAAGGAAAACCATTTAAAGATACACCAGAAAGAGATGAATGCACTTCTACTCCATCGAGTATGGGACTCAAGCTGATGAGCTTTGAGACATCCCCTGGGGTATACTTCATCGTACTTGAAGAAGCTGCTAAGAGAAAATATTATTATGCAGCATGTAATAAGTTCAATTATCCTGACAGTCTGATTCTCAATTACCAAATGTTAACTGTACAAAAAGTTTAATTTAAATCTCTAAGGTGACATGTTGAAAAACATAGTATATATTACTACATTAACGAATAGGAGAAAAAGTATCAAATGTGGAGCAACTTATCAAGCCACTGAAAAATGACTTCTAATGTCTGGTTCATCACCACATCTATTTCCCAAGTAGATTATGGAGCTGCAGTGGAGAGGAAAGTAGGTCTTGTGGATGACTTCTAGAAAGAAGAACTTCTCTCAGTCCATCTGGATACGAGATATTATGACATTTTTCAGTGCCACCATTTCAGGCTGTTGGTTGTGAGATAAGCAGGTCTCCCAGTCCTATATATGACTAAAGGTGTAACTTCTCACATTTAACAGTAGAAGTGATTTTTAAGCTATTAATTTGGAGTTTATCAATGTAAGTAGTGCTTAAATGTGATTAATTAAAAGCAAGAGAGATCCATAATACAATTGATGAAATCAGTGCAAATCAAGAAGATCAGCGAGAGATAATCATGGTGGTACAAGTAAGGGAAGTTGGGAAATAGAGAAATAGCCACCAAAATGGCAAAAGGTTGAACTTCACTAAGACCAGACAAGCATCCTGTCATGAGTCTACTACAGTTAAAGAATAGTCGTCTATGTGCCATTCAAGTGAAAGAAGGTAGCATATCCAGGGGGCAACGCGGTACCCCCAACCTGAGACCTTAACATTTGATATCTGGATTAAGATACTTTTGGCTGCAAAACTGAAAGAAAAAGAAGAGTGGAAAAGAAAAAGGCTAAGATGAAAAGAAGAGATGTCAGAGTCAAGGAAGAAGACAAAGAAAAAAAGAAATAAAGGAGGAACAAGCTTGTTTGGAATCCAAAAAAGTGATAGAGAAATATAAGGATGGAAGATGATCTTGAAGGAAGAAAGGAGACCTTATCAAGTGAAAGGTCCCTTGTTGTATATAAAGATAAAATGGAGATGCTTAGGGGCAATGAATTAACCTCCAATGCATGAAATTCATAGGAAACTTGAAAGCAAGCCCAAATTAGTAACTTTAAGTAAATAAAATGGCTAAGCCTCTTTCTTCTACTACAAGACCTTGTGTCGCGACAAGTTAAGCCTCATGAGCTCGTCTCATACGCCTAGTTATCATATACCATTTTGGAGTCATTTCTTTGTTAACATTGAAAATCTCGTAAATATAATATCCAGTCTGAATTGCTGTCAATATCTCCATGCAGTGATCTTCAACGAAAATGAGCAGCATACGGAGCTGGGCAATTCCCATTCAAGTCCCAAAGCTCATTTTCACGTACTCGCATAACTAAAATGCATAAGCTTTTATATAATAGAAGTTTCAAATTATGTTATACATGAACTTCGGACGAAATGAAGGCTAGTGTGTACTTTACCGTGCTTGAACTATGCGTGTGAAATTGGTCAAGTGTGCAGGCATATGAGGTGGAATTTGGTCCGGCTGGGCCTTGCTGATCTTAAAAAGTGATTTCTATCATTGAACCCAACCTCCACAGTGGAGGTTTCCACCGGTGAAGTAGGTCATAGATTAAGGCATACATCCAAAAAGTACTGGAGAGTGGAGAATAAGGAGAGTTATGGTTTGTGAAGCAATATAAGATGAAAGTGATAGGAGCAAGATGAAAATCAAGTGTCCTCCTTGTTATGTAGAC
Organism: Rehmannia glutinosa; assembly: GCA_016081115.2. Lineage (NCBI taxonomy): Eukaryota > Viridiplantae > Streptophyta > Magnoliopsida > Lamiales > Orobanchaceae > Rehmannia > Rehmannia glutinosa. The sequence goes on along the minus strand of CM071928.1, from coordinate 83,919,659 downwards.
CACTAGCATTTATAGTCATTTACTCCTTTCATTCTTCTGCTCGTTCTGTTTCCATACTATCAATTTATGTTAATAAACAAGTTTCTGATCAAAGACTATAACTATAAAATATAACAAATTACAAGCAGTCAATGAATCTGGTGGAAACTGAGCCGGGTTTCTTGGCCGCACCCAATTGACATCTATATTAGTGAGTGTAGGATTTAACTCCATAATTTGGTTGGGATATCATTTAATGGGATTCTTCGTTTCTTCTTTGACAGGAAGAGATACATCTGTACGAAGTCCTCCTTAGTAGAATGAATAACACATATACTTCTCTCCCAAATTCTCTCTATCAAAAGACTCTCCTAAAACTTACTTCCTCTTCAGCATCACTGAAATCTCCAAGAATCTGTGTATAAGTTTATAGACAACAGTGGAGCAGTCGAGAAAGGCATATCTATGATCCATTCGATCATAAGGGTTTATTTACAACAGCGAGAAAGTTGATTCTGTGGTTCATTCAAAGCAAGGGTTTATAGACCTCAATAAGAAAGGCACGTTCACTGTTAATTAAACTGTAGACGGGTTTGATCCAGAAGTAGATCAATAAATTATCAATGTTCACATTAATATCAGATCCACTCCTCCAATATGTATTCCAACTGAATCAAAAGGCCAAATCAATAAATCCTTCAAGAATGTGTAAGCACCCTAAATACTAAGATGCAAGATGGCAATTACAGAGATGTATACACTCTCCAGGAACAGTCATTCATTAGTATTTGTTGTAATAAAACATCAAGAAGCTCTGGACCCTAAATAAATAAAAGAGACAAGAAAGTAAACTAACTTCATGCTGTAGATGTGCAACATGTGCGTTAAAAAATTAGAACTTCAATGACAAGGACAAATATAAGAAAAACATAACAGCTTAAGTCCATGGATATTGGATAGTGAAAAATAAGCACCAATACATACCGAGATTGACATCCATCAGGTACACATGCTCCCCACTATAACTAAGTAGAACCTCCTCTCCATTAGGACTAAAAGTGACATGAGTAAGATGCAAGCTTGAACGACCCTGGCAAGAAAGATGGAACCATATAATTGCCAAAAGGCAGCTTTTGCTTCCAAAAACCAAAAAAACATATTCAAAAGAATACACACACCACGCATAAAAGAAGACTACAGACATACACACACATAGAGGCGCACAAAACGTCATGCTAACTCCAATAAGGAGTATGTTAATAAAAAGCTTGAGTTATTTTAAATGAGGGGTTGTATGCGATGGCACTAAATAGAACCTCATTGACTTGGCTCATCCTCTGTATAACGAGAAAGTTGAGAGGAAATCTTTTAGAGTAGAAGTCCTCAATTGAATAATTGCAAGAGGGTTATGAAAATATCAAATGTTTTCGTGACATTTTCCAAATGATGAGAAGTATTTTTCTTTTTTTCTTTGAGTAAAGATCAATTCAACTAAAAGACAAAATGTACATCAAGGTGGAAACATCCACAATTTATAAAAACTCAAGGAACAAACATTCATCAAAGGAGCCTACTAGGACTTAAAAATGGACTCAATAGATTCAATTCTCTGCCCAGCCACATATTGGTCAGCTTCATGGGACTTTAACCAAGGATACAAGTCTACATTTGACAACATTGACAATAACTCTTTGGAGAGAAACAACATAAGATGAAAAGTAGTTTGATGTTTCAAAAATGAAAAGATGACCAACAAGCCCAAAGAGGCAGCAAAATCCATTGAAGGTTCTTCGTAAACTTTCTAACCAACAAGAGGGTTCAAGTGGGTTGGATTGTAGTGAGGAAAATGGTGAAGAATATATTTTCCACCCATTCGATTTTGCAGGAAAACATGACATTTATGTACGAAAATAACTATAGAAACCGTCATCGATGTATATATCAATATATATTTGATTCTGTTTCTAAAAGACTTAACACCTTTTGTCCAGAAAGAAAACGAGATGGAATATCTTTTAAATCTTTTCCTCTTAACATTGTACCATTCATATAAAACCTAGGCCCCAACATAGCATAATGAGTTTTCATAGAAAACACTTGAAGCTAACTTTTAGCTTAAAATTATCACGCACCTATTGGCAGATGAAAAGCAGTAATTACAACATAAATTACAGCGTAAAAGTAGAATTAAACACCATTTCAACAAATTAAAAAGAAGTTAAGAAGATTGGAGCAAGCACGGTGCATCAAATAGAACGTTCAATAAGTGGACAAAACATGGACTAACAAGGTCAGAGAGATGCATTGGGCAAAAGTAGTTCACACAAGGAGGTGGTGGCAACTTTTTCTGACTAGAAGATAGTGGCGGCAGCATTCGTCTATCATACAGGCGAGCAAATGTATCACTGCGAGCATTATACATAGTGATTAGGGACACACCATAAATAACAGGAATACAAGTGAATTAATATTAAGGTACCTGCCACCAACAAGAAGTAAATGAGGCCTAGTAGAACTGATATCACAAGACTTCAGAGCAAGGGACTGCTTAGGAGGTTCTGCTAACGATCTTTTAGCTCCACAACGTAAATCAAGCTGCAATCAAATTGTCCACATGGCCCCATGTTTAACACAAGATTGAAGAAAAGCAAATTCATATTACTAAGAATACAAATCCAAAACCCACTACCAACAATTTATAGTTGACATTCCAATCGAAAGAAAAATCGCTGACAGGTAATGACAGATGGTGGCCACGATTGCCTAACAGCCATAAATTTGGAGACAACACTAGCTTTGCTTTCAGCACTATGAGTTTTCCTTCAAAAAAATCTTTATAGTAGCACTAAATAAACCTTTGATGGTGGGATGTTAGGAATGTTGCAAAGAAAATTGACCTCAAAACCATACTAAGTTTAGCTTTTAGTGACTTAAAAACATATCAGATTCAACAGATTTCAACCATGCATAACTCAATCCATTAAACCACGAGCACACTATTTCTTTCCCCAAAGTTACTCAAGAAAAGAGGACATAAGATTTAGGAAGAAAAATCATTGTAGAGGATGGAAATAAAGCAATATACAAGGACTTAGAACTGACAAGGATATTACGGCATTCTTGATGAGAGGACCCAGCAGGAGGACAAGAAGCACCCTCACGAAAATCATGCTGCCTTAGTGTGCCATCTTCACTAGCACTCCACACGACATTAGGGTTTCCAACTTCGACCTAAAACAAGAAACATAGATTTACAGCAGCAGCCACATTGTCAACGTCTAATCACTTTTCAAGAGGCAGAGGTTACAGCTAATTTTTTGACCCTCCTTGTGTGACACTGGAAAATTGCCGATGGGCTGATACCACTCTCTTCCTGTCCGCTCCTCCTTAAACGGGATAAATTAAAGAGTCGGACCTGCATTGACGTACATTACGTCATTATCTCAACTAAACGAAACAAGAACCACTTAGTTTCAGCGCAGGTAGTGTATAAGTGTATAATCCACCATAAAAACATTACCTCAGCATCAGCAGCCCCAGAAACAACTAATTCATCTGAAGTTTCAGGAATGAATTTTGTACAGAATATATTGGCAGAATGACCAGTCTCAATGGAGTGCATAAGTTTTCGGCTTGAGTAGGACCAAACATTAATCTGCAGCAAATACGATGATTCTCATATTGGATAATGGATAGTGCCAGTTTATCAACAAAACAGGTGTTAGTGGAATTTTACACATGGAATGAAGGAAAAATTACTGTCATACAAAACTGTGTAAGTGATAACGTCGATGTCAAATTATGGCTGCCTAGAAACACAAGATATAATTTGAGACACACAGCTTTTGGGCTTGCATTTAGAAAATATAGATCATGAAAATCAAGTAAATATGAATTTGAAGCATCGCGTAGTTGACGACACCAAGATAAAAGTATGTCACCAAGATACTAGTATCTTCAACCTTCATATATACCATATGCATAGTTAGATGAATATCTTCAAGTTACAGAAGAAGAAAAAAGAAGCCAAACTAGGGCCAAAATGCAACATTTTCGCAGTGCAACAATCTCACATGTTGCTAAACTCCCTAAGCATGTGTGGAATAACTGTCTTTGTTATGTCAGAAAATATATCACTGCTTAAAGCTCTACCCAAAATACTTGGCCACAACAATTTTCCATCATGTCAATGTTTCTTCAATATTTGAATTTTGACGAACTACGTGGGGTAAATTTTAGCTCTCAGTAGTTTCATGCATTTCTTTCCTTTTTGCCTTTTTCCAACCTCCATTCTCATTTCTGCTCAAACATGTTCCTCACTCACAGAAGAGCTTGAAATCCTCAATACTGCGCTAAACAACCAGTGTAATACCTCACATATCCAAAAGAATACAAATATAAGGTTAAGATCATAAATAATACACTTAAATGGTAGCATCATACTTGTGTATCATCAGATCCTGATATCAGCATTGAGCCCTGTGAATTCCAAGCTATAGCATTTACACATCCACGGTGCCCCTGTCAAATAAAAAAGCACAAAACAAAAATATATATCAACCATTTTACATAAAATGTATGGAACTATATCATAGAGATGAACAAACTCCAAAAATGCAGCAACCACACACACTGACATTTAACAGCTTAAATAAGTAGCTATAGTGGCTAATATCAAACCATCATCAGCAATCAAGCCTGTCAGATTGAGTTATATGAAAGCATCGAGTTCTTAAATGAAGTGAGCTAACATATAGAACAACATCAATATAATCCATAGAACAAAAAATTTAATCCTCGAACTGTTTGCCAAAAACATAAATTGCTGAATGCCCATAGAAATTTGATAGTTATAAGCAAGTATACTGTACAGCATGTCCAGAGAGAGAGAGAGAGAGCGAACCAGTTTACATTGCAAGAAACTGTAATTTACTATGAAAATTAAATCTAAGGGACAACTGTAAAACAGTCATCACAATCAGATATGCCAGCAGATACAATTCACAAGTGGGAGCCCAATCCTCGAAGATAGAAAAATCTACTATATTAAGGCTGAACCTAAATCCAGTTTCAATCTCTAGATGAAAGAAGCGATGAAAAATGTAAGTTTGCTGGAACAAAATGGTAACAGCATCCTTCGTGGCTAATATGCATTGAGTGCTGAAGCTTATTTATGGCCAATGGTTGATAGGTGCAGACAGATTCAAATACAGAAAATAAAAGGATATTGGTGGCTAATCAAGTATCTAATCAATCCAAGGAGTCACTGGTGATTGCACGGTCTATTAAAAATGCTCCACATTGCTAAGAACAAAGCTGAATTAGGAGAAAAAATGTGAGAGAGGTCCAAGCTTAAAAATAATGAATTCCATATCTTAAAATAGATGTCTAAAGTAAAATAAGTAATGATTGACACAACAGTTTCAGCTTTTTATCGTATTCTTAATCAAATTCTGACATAGGTGCAAAACACAATGGTCATGATGCTGACTTGTTATACCTTCGAGAAGATGGAACAACAAAAGATGAAAATGAACATATCATTTCCGAAGCAAATGCTTAAGAGCAAGTTTGAGCTAGTTCTTTTCAAGTACAATGCTTTTTGTCGTTTCAAAGCATAACTGGCATCTCAGAAATAATGAAGGCATTGGCATGGACCAGACACTTCTAAGATAAGCTTAGATGATGGTAAGTCATTAACCATCTGAAGACAGGAGGACCAGGTAGAGGAAGTAAGAGTCATGATTTGAAGCAAGGGATTTGAAGTTTACATACACGGTACACCAAACCCTTCTTTTCTACAATTCAATGTGCCAGAAACTACAAACATTAGTAACTTCTCCCCACGAACGAAATTTTTAGGCAAAAAATAAAGTAAAGAGAACAAAATTGCCAAAGTATAAGGATAATAAAAATATTGTCACCTCAAGTTCTCTTTCCATAGAGAGCCTTCGTATGAGTGAGGAGTGCATTTGCACATCGGAATTAAAATCCTGCAAATGAAATGACAGAGAAGTGAGTGCACTAAAATCTTAGCCCAAGAATACAAAAGTAGGATATTAAATAATCATCATTGTCCCACAGAGAAGTTTATCTACACTGGTATTTGCAAAACATCAATGCAAAGGTCCTCATCCCTTATGCAAGCCCCATCAATTGGCACCTTTTCAAAATTTCAAATGACATGCTTTCTAACTATTTGAGAAAATAATCTGCAAATCCCCATGTCCAGTTGCCCAAGGCAGACATTGTTCTTGTGCCATTCCACATGTTAATTTTTAAGTTGGATGTAGTAGGCGAAGTCCTTCCTGATAAAAAAGTTGGGCCTTAGTACTCATCGGGCAGAATCTTAGAAAGGTTGGACTTTAGTGCTCGGGCCTGTACCAGAGGTTGGTATCTAACCTGAGCTGCTTCAGGCTATGTCACATGACTAACCTGGTTGGTAAGGAGGGCCTGGACAGTTTACTATTAACCAGGTCACCTCTCTGAGGTAGACAGGAAAGCTCTTTCAGTAGAGCTCAATCCAACTTTATGTATCAGTGTTGTAGGAAAAGCTCGGACGGTTAAAGTTTGAAATGTAAACCAACTCTATTTGGGTAAGGGAATCCATCCCAATCTGATTTCCTTTCCAATCACAAAATAGAATCCTTCTTCCAGTCTGCTACCTCATATCTTATGAACTGTAATAGGGATTGAATTGAGGTATGTTTAATTCCGATGTACTTCACTTTCCAGCGCCCTATAGTCTCTCTCGATTATTCTTTATTACCGGGCAACCTCCACCTCCAAATGTTGTTTTGCCTGTATTGATTGGACGAGAATTCATGATTTCATGGTGTGCGATTTTTGGTACTCGTCAAGGGACATTTTAAATTATAGTTGAGTACCATTTTCATTCTCTGGTTTTATTACTAAGCAACTTGAAGCAAGATATTCTAATACTCTCACAAATACTTCTTCTCCCATTCCGTACCTCAACGATTCAAGCACAACAGACATTATCAGACAAAACCCCACACTATACACACACAAATATATAGCCAATTAATCATAACTCACAACTGTACCGAGAACTCCAAAATCCTACTAAAACACAACCAAGGCAGCATGAACAAAACCAAACCACACTGAGAACGAATAAAAATTTCGGAACAAATCGATGAGCGAGACACAGCAATATGCCAGGATCAATAAATAAATGAAAGGAATAAAACCAATAGAAGAAGAATATACACGGACATGACGGGCATGAAGAGTGCGACTGTTTATCAAGTCGGTGATGTTGCCGTCGTGAAAGCAGATGGAGTAGTCCATCTCGAACAAACCGCGGCCAAGATCGTCGGAAATATCAGCTCTATCGTTCGTCAGTTACCCTTTCGGAGTTTCCCGATTTCACGAAGCAGCCTTCTCTCTCTCTCTCTCGACAAGCTTTTTTCTACGTGTATCTATTCTACGTCTAAATCAACAAAATATATGTATAATATTATTATATAAATATAAAATTGAATAAATAAAAAACAAATTGGTAGTTTTGAGACACGTGTAGACAACCAGAAGACTCTGTTGTGCTCACTCAGAGCAACTCCAACCCAACTTCAAATCCCACACTATCACACCAAATATGCAAAAAACTCCCTCCAACCCAACTCTAAACCTTATACCAAATTTGGTGTAGTGAATAGTATTACACCAAATTTGGTGTAACACTATTCATTTACACCAAATTTGGTGTAATACAATATCTCCTATTTGCCCTCCAATTCTCTTCTACTTCAAATTTAAATTCCAATTGTATCCTCATTTTATATATAATTAATTTATATAACTTGGTTTTAATAATTAATTACATTTGCTATAAATAATAATAAATAACAATTAATTATAATTACATTTAAAGGGATACTAATATTAATTTTAATATTTATTTTTGTAATATAATTAATTAATGTAATATTAATAAAATATAAGTTTTTAGTTAATTATATTAACAATAATAAACTTTAATTAAATGAAATAATTGTATAAATAAATAAATTTGGTTACTAGAAAATGAAAAAGAAAGAATAAAATATTCATTTAGTGTAAGATTTGGTGTAATGGGTTGGAGATGCTTTTTGAAAAATTACATCAAAACACTAAATTTGGTGTAGTTTTTACACCAAATTTGGTGCAATGGGTTGGAGATGGTCTCAGCCCACCAAATTCCCGTCCCACGTTCAACTATTACCACTCCTAAAAAATAAAGTGATTTTTACTTTATGTTTTTTTTTTTCAAACGATAGTATTTTATTAGAACAACTCAAAAAACTGAAATTACAACTACAAACGTAGCCAACAGGCTAAGAGCCGACTTGACTAAATAAAAGTCAAGCAGGGAATTGGTAAAACCAATTCAGATCAATTTCACAAACTAAAACCTTCCATCCAAAACTAAAATACTCCACGCCGGGAGACTTCAGCACTCCTTAATGGAGACTGTAAAACACTAAAAGAAATCAAAACCGGGCACGAGCAACCACTACATACTACATAACAGATAAAATTGATCCGCCTACGAGTTTCGCAAATCAACCGGAAAAAGAAAAAACAAACAAAATAAAAAAAACTACAACTTAACAACAAAAAAATAAAGAAAAATTAACAGCCTAACAAACATAGAAAAGAAAATATTCTCCCACCCCCAAAACCACCGCCACATCCGGCACCCCCCTCCTCGCCCAAGCTGGTCTCTCTCTCGTCTGGAGTCTAAATGGGCTCGCCGTCGCCACGTCTCTGATCGTGTTTTTTAGCCTTGTTCTGGTCCCCGCCGCCATCCAAGTCACCGGCACCGTCATGGCTTTACAGCATCCATTTCTGACGATGGGGGTGTTCATTTTGACGGGGCTCACATCGCATACCTAGCGGAGCAAAAGGCTAAACAAACACATGAGGTCACCACAAAGCTTTCATTCTCATGGGAGAAGAAAGCATTTGCTTGGGAGGGGGAGAGGGGAGATGGGGTGGGCGGCTGGTTGGGGGTGGGAAAAGAGAGAAAATTTTAGGGTTTGAGTTGTAGAGAAAAGATGGAGAGAAAAAAGAAGAGAGAGAAGGGGCTCGGCTCCAAAAAAATATTTTTTACTTTATGTTTTTCAAAAGCCCAATTTGATAATTTTGATTGAAATTTAAGGTGTAATATCTTCTTTTCAATTTATGTCTTTTCAATGTTTTCCATCAACTTTCTATGTTTTTTTAGTACAACTAGGGAAATATGAAAGAAAACACATGCATTCACATGTGACCAAATTCGGATCAATCGCTTTTACAACTCAAACATCTACCACTGAAATACAAGGTTGATCTGATCAACTTTCTATATTACATGCGCTAAAGTTAAATATGAGTGCGTTTGGGTATAATTTTTTTTAAGTAAAGTGCCTTAAATATTGAGTAAACAAATTTTATTTTGAAAATTATATCGGTCTTTCATAAATTTTCAATGACAAAAACTCCTCTAAGACGGTATAAATAGTTAGACGAATCCTAAACCCGAATCTGGTGGTATTTTTGTACTATTAGCAGTGGCGTTATGTAATTTTCTGGTGCTAGTGGCATTTTTGTTATATAGACAGTGTCATTGTATTACTCGGAACGCGGTGCATTTTTGTAATATTAGGTAGTGTTATTGTTATAGAATCCTGAAAAATATTAGTTTTTCTCCCTGAAAAGTATTAGTAATCCCTCGAAAAATTATTAACAATTCCTTGAACAATATTTTTAGTAGTCCTCGTCAAAAGTATTAATTTTTTCCATCAAATGTATTAGTAATCCCCTAAAATGTATTAGCAGTCCCCTTGAAAAGTATTAGGTTTTTCGATTAAAAGTATTTTAGTAATTTCCACGAAAAGTATTAGTTTTTCTCATAAAAAATATCAGTAATTTCCCTTAAAAGTATTAATTATCCTCCAAAAGTATTCAGTAGTCCTCCTAAAAGATATTTAGTAATCCCCTTAAAAATATTAGTTTCTTTCTGAAAAGTATTAGCAGCCCCCTTAAAAAATATTAATAATATCCTGAAATGCTTCCGAGTTGGTTCAGTAAAATCAACAAACACATGGGTGGCATGGATGAATGCACTTTTTTCGGAGAATAATGGTTAAATAATTTTATCTTTCATCATCGTCCCTTATATCTTGTTTTGGTGGCATTTAATATACTGCGGAGGAGGGGCCCGACTTGGGCCCCGACCCTCCACCCTCCCCCTAATTTTTTTACAAGGTAAATTTTTTAAAAAATATTTTTGGTTAAAATTTATATGATTTTTCTATTAGTTTTTATATGGCTCACCCAAATTCCGTATCGACTCACCCCGTAAAATTTATTGGCTACACCACTTTGATTTAATATCTTCGTGCGGAAAACTCATGAAAATCTAAAGTCCAATTCAACACCCACAACCATCAATCTAAAGAAGAGTTGGGAGGTATGATTTACGGGAAACAAAAGAAAGAAAAAGAGGAAGACAATAGAAAAATAAAAGAAAGGGAATGAAGAAAGAGAAAGGAAACAGAAAGAAAAGCAAGATGAATTTGGGTTGGGATTCATCTAACCGTTAAACCGTATGACATGAGACCTACTCATTTCCAATATTATATTAATTGATTAATGGCTATAACATACCTTTTAGGTTGATGAATAATTTAATAATGGACTCACAAATGTTGTAGTATAATTGAATATTCATAATTGCACAGATTATCTTTTAAAAACTTACCTCTTAATAATAAAAAAATACCAGTTGGCATTGACATTTCATATGAAATAATTCAAGTGGGTGAAGCATAGCACAATTTAAGTAAATGTATACTATACAAGTAAAAGAAGAAAAAATCATCAATGTCATGGGTTGGATTAGATTGGTCTGTCATTCCAATACATATTGTTCTAGTCTCTAGATGCGCCCAATTTGATATCTCTTGGGCCGGTTTGGTTTTTCAACAAATTGGTGGATATGAAGCCCACCAATTCGATGGGATCCAATAATATATGTTGGCTCAAACCCAAACCAACTATACTAAATGCCCATGTTATCAATGATCATGATCATGAACTTTTGAAAGTTTGAACACTTTTGCTAATATTTGATATGTCTATTATGTCCCTAATATAACTTAAATAGTTGAAAGGAGGTTACAATTGTACTTGTTAATTTTCTTTAAAATTTTAAAATCATTAATTGTTAGTGTCTTTTTCATATTCTAAGCTCTTTTTAGAAATTATCATATTGTCTTTTTTCTATCATATTTTTAAATATTTTGAATTTTCGAATTCATTTACATTCTTTTTTTTCCGACACAAAGTATCTCCACACTAGCCGGGGGTACATACCCCGCTCTGGCGTTGGCTTCGCTTTTGAGGCAGAATTGATCGCAGCTATGTTTGCAGTTGAGCGAGCTTTACAGGGCGGCTGATACAATCTTTGGTTGGAAGCCGATTTTAGCTGCGTCGTTGATCTCTTCTCGAAACGTAGTCTGGACGTGCCATGGAAATATATTGGGCGCTGGCGGGCCACCTTGCATTTGATTTCGACTATGGACTTCAGGGTCTCGCATCACATCTATCGGGAAGGGAAGAATGTTGCAGACAAGTTGACTAAAGTGGAGGTTAACTACGTCAAACCCTCGGAGCATCCCACACTTCCTTCGGACTATGTGACATTCGTCATTCTCATGGATGGTCCTAATCTCTGGAGGAGGAGGGGCAAACACCAACCCCTCACTCCGATTTAGTCAATGTTTAAACCAAGGACCTTGAGGTGCAATTGCAACCTCAAGGCCGCTAGGCCAACCCTTGGGGGTTGAATTCAGTTACATTCATATAAAATTTGATTTTGAAAGATTTCCAACCATACATTACAGCATATCAGTGGACTTTGTATCAGAGAGTACATAAGCAACAATAATAAATACCAAAGTTATTTACTTCTTTAATTACTTGAGTGAATTTGAGCAAATGATACAAACTTGTGTAGAAATAAAATTAGAAAAAATACACCCAACTCATACAGAATGAAAGCTATTTCTATATACATAAACAATATTGCCATTGTTGCTTAAGCCCCTGGCTACCACTAATATACATCATTTTTCACAACATGAGTATAGTTAATATTGGCACCAACACAAAATTGAAACAATGAGAAATAATTTTGGCTGCATTTTATTCCAGATCAAATCTTCGAAATTTTTAACTAACTTATGACAATGACATAAAAAATGTTATTGTGCGTGTCAAATTTTTATGTAATTACACATCCAAAACAAAAATTTCTTCTCCAAACAAGAATCATTACTACAATAACATTTGAAACTAATTCAATTTTCCCTCAATAAGATTAACGAATGTGTACAAAGTCGTTTCACGTCGGGTCGTTGAATTGCCATACCCCTGTGAATTTGTATGAGAAGCTTGCTCACCATCCACATTATCTGAACTTGGAGCGTTTTGCGTAACGCAAAAGATATATTGTAAACTCCATGTGAGCATGCATCATCTAGAATGAGTTCTGGGAGGAAATTTAGAATGACCTTTATCCGGGAAGCTTCTAGATTTTCCTCGGTCCACATTTGGGAGCCCTTCGGATGTATCAGCATGTTGGAGCTTTTGGGCATTCGGATTATATAAACTTTCATTGTTCTCCGTTTCTCGAGTTTTTTCCGAGGATTGTCCTTTGGACTCTTGATGGTTATCCAAGTTTTCTACCAACTGACGACGTTCTGATCCTGTACTTTGTTCAAGGTTTTGGACAGGCAGGTTTTGGACAGGCTGACTTGAACTCCGAGCTTTATCCATGAGCTCAGATGCCATTAGTGAACGCCGTTCCTTTAAGAAGTTAAGTCTGTTGGTCAGCTTTGACAGAGCAGAAGTTGTAGAATTAGTGCCCTATCATACAAATACAAATATATTTTCAGTGACAAAAACTTGCACTAAATGGAAGTTAGAACTGTTTGTACGAATGTTAATATAACCTAAAAAATGAAGTTGGGTGTATTCATTTTGTATTACATAATTTAATAGCTATAGAGTTCTAGCTTATTCATGACCGTAACGATGGCGTGATATGATCCATATAGCCAACCCACATAGTGGGATTAAGGCTTAGTTTGTTGTTGTTGTTGTAGAGTTCTAGCTTATACCGCTGCCTATAAATCAATGAGCTAAACAAATATAATTGACGTGAGATATGCATATAAGACCACCCCCACCCACACATGCAAAACATTTTGGCATAGCCAGTCCAAATTTGGCATATTGTATATATGGAAATGAGAAATGTAATAGAATTCGTTTTTATTTATGATTACAACTATATTACAATCTAGACAAATTTAACAAAATTCCCAAATCAAGAAGCATAAAATAATTTAATATTTTAATCTTTTTCATTCCACCAAATAAAAAACATCAAAATCAAACAAATGGATTAAAACAATGCTAAAAGACATGAATATCAAAGGGCTAACTGACGTAAGCAAGTAATTTTTGCATGTACACACACATACATATCATGATTTCTGATACTCTTCCATTAAGTTTAGCTTCCAAGAGGAGAATGTGTAGGTTGAAGAAGTAAATCTTGAATCCTATTAATGTTATTCATTAAGGTTGCTTTTTGATTGGAGAATTGTTAAGTATTTGATATCCAGAACAATAAATCTCTTTGGATTGGAGAATTGTCAAGAATTTTAAATCCATAACAATAAATCCCTTACCCTTGTTTGGATAATTTACAATTGTTAAGGATTTCTAATCTTTTAGTATCCAATTACATTAATCATTTTAAATTATTATGGTGGATTTAAAGTTCACTCAATATGTATCATTTGGCATTCTTACAAATCCTTGTTAATTTGTACATTTTTCAACTTTTTTCATAATATTATATTAATTTTTAAAAATATTAAGGATTCTTTTGATTTATTTCTTAGCGTTAATTTCCTTTATTTAATCCTAGATCCAAAGGTATAAGAGGCGATATATTTCAAACATCAATACTAATCTTGTATTTAAATAGGAGAAATGAAACTAGTATGAAAAGAAACAAGGAAAAAAAAAAGAAAATCATACCTCACCCCTTGTGCTAGACTTTCTAGACACGGTCATACCAAGCTTATTCGTGCTGAACTCCACATTTGATGCCATGTTTAAATTTCCAGCAGCTTTTGGATTTTGTGTAGCATCAGCTTGCTGGTTCACAGGCAATGGTATATTTGTTGATGATGGAAACTCTTGTTTCTTATCTTTGTCATTTTCTGGCTTGTCCAAATACAAATCATTCTGTATGCAGAGAAAAAGGTGCAAGTTATGTTCATTGCTCTATGTAACACGTAATGCAATTGATGTTCCTAAAATTTAGAAATATCATGCCATGTCTTCAATTTTATCCAAGATAATTAGATGATAGTTAACTTGAGTAGTCACATATCCAATATCCCTACAGAAGCAGATGCAAATTACTTCCTACTATAATATTTTTTCCCAATTGCCAAGAAATTTCCTGGGTAAGTTTTGAATACCAGTCACGACAAAATATTTATGCGTATGAATGAATAACCCCTTCAATTATATTATATATCTGATTAGATTTTGAGTAGGCTTCAAATGCATATGCATAGGTGGCAGAAAAAGGTAAACAAATGATGAACAAAAGGATTGAAAGAAAGTAAAGATAAAAGAGCATGCTAAATATCCAAATCCATTAGCACAAAATGGAGCAGAGGAATCTTCACAATTATTACAATGTTATTGCAGAATATCAAGTTTCAAATATCCCAGTCCAAATTACAAAGTCACATACCTCATAAGTTGAGCATGGTCTTATAGTTAGCAGATTACTACACGACATCATACTGGTATGCTAAAAAATTACAGTTTAAATGTTCAATAAACAAATTTTTGGTCAAACAACAAAATTCAGAAAGATGTTTATTTGAGTTGGTTGAAGACCATTTTATGGAAAATTTGAAGATATAATTTAATCCAAGACAATAGGAAATAGCATTACTTCAGCTTTGATTTCACTATTAGATGAGGAATCTAAAAAATGCAGGTAAAAGTACAACTATAACAGATTGGTAATAAGTTACTCTTTTACATATTAATTTAGAATGTCTCCAGGACTATATCCGAAATCAGCATTGAATTTGTGTTTACTACCAATACTGTGAAACTTTCACTGTTGCAAATTTAATCATCATTGAGAATTAATGCCTATTTAGGATATATGGATCAAAATGTGCAATTAAGTAGGATAGCCAAAGCAATTGAGATTATACGCTAACAAGCACACATATGTTTATGGTACTGACATTAATTGAAAAATACGTGTGAATGTTTCTTTAGAGCTATGAGAAGTTTCTTTAAAATCATATTTTTAGAGACAACAATTTATGTGGTGACATCCCTACGTACAAGAAATTACCCTCTTTTCACAATGATAGGACTAAATTCATGGACAAATTAGCATTATAAGATAAAAATATATAATCATGTGTGGTTACTATTTAGAAAATAACTGCTGTAACTGGATTGCAATCACACAGGTAATTAATGAAACCAAACTTAGTTCTCCATTTTGAATTTTAATTATAAAATTGTGACATGTTCAGCTAGAAGCCTAATGTGTTATTGGTTATCACTAAAAAGTCAGAAAACGCATATTAATCAACATCAACTCCATGTCACTGAAACGGGTATACCTTACTTCTACTAGACAAATTCTCAGACGTACTTGAGATAGCTAAGACTCCACCATCTTTCTGTTTCTCCTTCCTGCACCCACAGTGAAAACAGGCTCACAATTTGAACTCACAAGTACTCAATATGTGATTTACACTTCAGAAAAATAAATAAATAACTTAGTTTGGTATGAATTTTCCAAAAAGCTAAAGAAGAGGATTAGAGTGTGCTTGCTGTCCCAAAAGAAGGGAGGAGTGTTCCATTGAGGTTGGATATATCTTTTGTCCTGCATGCGTTAGTCCACATTTAAGATAGCTTTACATGAGTCCACAGGATTATGAAACTTTATTCCTAACATGTTAATCAATTTTCAGTTCCAAGTTTATGGGATTTAGTTAACAACACTCTATTAGGGGTGGGGGGGCATGTTAGTAAACGAATAAATTCTGGGCTGGTAATCTGCAGAAGGTGTCGATTTTGAATTGGGTCTATGATAGCTCTTTAATGGGGTAATCTTCTGGGAACTTCATGATTGTCGCAGTTAACTATCCTCGAATAATTTTGGGGTGCGCGAGATGCTGCACGAGTATGGCAACCCTATACGGTTGAATTCTTGTAGTTGCATATCTGTCTGTGTTACTAGTCATGCATACGCAGATTATTCAATTTCCAAATTCACCATCATTTAAATTTAATAATGCCTCTACCAAGTTCAACTGTTGTTACTGAGGCCAAAACTACATATTTATTCAGAAGTTTCACCACTCAAACTCTCATGCATAATCACTAAAGCATATGAAATTGTATTTCACAAAAGCATGCTTTTGTTGAAGTTACACTCTTGAGCTCATGGATTCATGCCATCGGATGCCAGGATGCAATAATAGCAATTAAAGATATTTGAGCTGTTAGCAATTCTTACAAGGTTATAACTGAACTTTCCTTAAAAATATAATAAGCTTGACACAGTTTGAAGACACAAGATTCACTACAAGAATATAATTATTTTGTATTGTAAGGGCAAAAATGACTAACGAGGGAGATACATCGGAAGGCAAGAATGCACAATCATGTACAAAGTAAGGCAAGCACCATAACAAGTATTGAAGGAAGAAAAATATATCCTTACGATTTCGGCTGATGATTTGGATTCTGATGAAGTTGATTGCCTATATCATTTCCGATCCTAGAATTTTGTTCACGTTGTTGATTAAGCTGAAATTCGAGATCTTCAGCATTCTTCTTTAAATTCGTAACATCTGTCTCCGCTTGAGCAATTTCCTCTAGCTCTGCTCTCGTCTATAGTCAATTTAAAGTTGATTATTTACAGACAAAAAGAAAAAAATAATTCCAGATACAGTGACACAATCTAACCTTTTGATCAACAAGTGATGAAACAGACACAGGCAGTTGAGACTTTCTGAGTCCAGCTTCAAGTGCCTTCCTCAAATCCATCTCCTTCTGTAACTGCTCTTTCAGCCTTGCCACCTACAATGCAATTTCCACTTTAGTGCTACTGAATGTTAAAAAGTCAAGTGCATGGTTAGATATATAAATGATCAAGACATTAATAAAACAGGGAAAGAAACAATGGATAAGTTCCAGTCATTTGAACAGAATTTTGTCCATTATAAACAATGGATAAGTTGCTCTCTTTGTCATTATTAGTTGCTACGAAGTGTAAGCTGTTCAGCTAAGCTGACATCTGTTGGAAAATACTATGGGATCCACACCAGGTCACAAAGGTTTTAGCCAATTGACTGATAATTTCTATCCCCTGAAATCTTCCCATCATCCAGACGTCTAAGCGCCCCCAACTAACACAGAGCATGCAGAGCAGACTCCATCTCAAGCAAAGATCAGGCACGAGAGTGTTATGTTACAATATGAGATGTAACTGAAAATCCAAGTGATGGGCGCCTCATGTGTTGCCAATCTCATATATCATTTTTAGAAGTTGTTGAATGTCACTTCTCTGCCCATACATGTAAATATATATTTTCTACATACACAAACAATGTTTTGGTAAATAGAATCTGATCTTGGTGACTTACTTTAGTTCTTGCTTCAGTACCCGATTGCATTTATCACAAAGAATCAAGCCACCCATTCTGTTATAATAAGGAAGATAAACTAGTCTCCTGCCACATGATCTATTTATTCTATAACCAAATACCCGAAGCGTTTCTATAGCTGGTTTTTACACATAATGTCAAAATTCTACAGCAGTATGGTATAACGAGATCAAACATATATTCAATACTCTTAGACAAAAGAATTATACTGAAGATAAAAAGACCAACTCGCATCTGGTAGTATCATGGATAGTCTAGAATTGATAGTGTGCGTGTGTGTGTGAGATAAAGAGAAAGAGAGAGAGGAGAGGCAGAGAGAGAAGAAGAAAAGAATAAGAAAGGTGATACAAATTCTTCATGAAGTCCTTACATCTTTTTCAAGAGCTAGACGACGTTCATGCAAATCATGCTTCCGCTTCTCTAGACTATCTTGCAGAAGTGAATTTGCCATTGCCTATTATGGAAGAAAATCAAGAGATCACATAAGCCAGTGATTGATGCAGACTTCAGGAAGGAAAAAAAACACTTCAAGCTCTTACCTCATTCGAAATTCTGGTCTGTAAATCTGTTTTAATACCCTCGAGCTTTTGGATTTCAGCCCTAATAATAAGGAAAAATTCTTATTATTACCATGTGGAACAAGTTTGAATTAAGACAAGGAAAATGTTGCAGGTGTATGCGTGCCAGTAATGGCACAATAATTGATATGTGCATTTTTAATGTGGAAACAAAATATCCTACGGCAACCATTGTCATCTAAATTTACAAGAATATTCAATTTTGTACACCGAGGGAAAAATCACAGCTCAAATTAAAATAGAGACCCCTGTTTCCTGAAACAAATTATGTTAAAGCAGCATAGAACACAATTTCTGCTAAATGAATATTTGGGAATATTTGCCGTAAAGATACGGTTGGAAATTTAAAAAGTTATCACACTTGGGACACTATGGTTAACCGTTAATGTAAATTGTTGGCTCTCAAACTTATCAGAAGTTTTCTATACCTAGTCTTCTTCCAAATTTACCAAGTACTTTTCTTGCTTATAGTTCAATTGCGCATCTGAGTACCCTGTATATAGCCAATGCCTCCATCATCCCAGAAACAAGGAATATCAGTCTAGCAGATGATTTAAATAAAGAACCTTTACCTCCCAGTATCTCATAGGTGATTATGTACTTGATGCAAAGAGTACCATATTCAAATAATATCAGAGAGAAAATGAAAAAGAAGAACTTATGAAAGTGTTCCAGTTTAAAGGTTATCCAAAATATTTGAGTATTTGCGCTCTTGTTTGATTGCCAACATGTTTCATCTTAAACTTGATGAGTAATAAGAAATATGTATGGGAATAATCGGATATGTTCCTGCCCAACATTGGACTTAAAGGCATATTCTTTTTAAGTATAAAGATTCTTGCTCACTTTTGTTGTTGGACACGTAAAGTTTGCTTGAAAGTATGTTGTGATTTGCATCATGTTGCCAATTTTGAAAAATCATAAAAAATTCTCTACAGATTTTAATGAAGTTTTTAAGATGAGAATTTGTTCAGTCATATCAATTGAAGCAGTATATTCTAGTTCTGCTAGAGTTAGCAGCAGAGAGTTATTTGGCTGGCCTTACTGTATCATTCAGACACGGAAGATCGTAAATATAGCAGTACTCCAATTGACATAGATCCAACAACTTATAGAAGTAGAAGCTTAAAAGAAAACAATGTTAATTGGTTTCAGATTTTGATTAATGGTGAATAAATGACTTACTCATCATCAGAAGGAAGTTCAATGGATTCCATGGATAGGTTCTTCTTTGCCTGGACTCAAACACATCAAGTGAGTCTTGTGAAATGTTTCCAAAATTTAAATTGTCACAATGACAAAATCATTAGGGAAAAAAAAAAGGCAGCATCAAAAGTACCTAATGCTCAAAATATTGATTTTAAGCTTACATAAAGAACAAATTTGAAGGGTAATTTAGAGCTAATAAAAATGGTTGGCATTAGATACAGTCAGAGTTAGTACCACCATGTGAATCAAAATGATATACTCACAGGAGTACGTCCCCAAACAGCGGGTCGCCGAACACTGCGTACAGGTCCTTGCAATAACTCAGAAGATCTTTGGACCATGGATGTTTCAGCAGGATCAGCCCCAGTTCAATTGAGTGATTAGATTGCATCTTTGCATCATCTGGATTCAGAACATTGTCAGTTCCTTCTAAGATATCATGTTGATGTGATGAAGTTTGAGGAGGACCCGGTGACAACTTTTGGCTGTCTTCAAGAGTATCACCTACTTGAGGAGAGTTGGACCCAGAACTGCATCTTTCAGAGACCTGCATATTCAGCAGTCTATCATTGGATTTGGGGAAATAAACTTGCAGAGCACAAGAAAACATGTTCAGGATAAACAATAAAAAAGATGTAAAGAACCTAAAGCCTCCTGAATACTACTTTCTACAAATCCTATTGCATATTGATATTGGAGTTGGCCAAAACCTTCCCATATAAAACTTCGGATATTGAAATGATGTCATGCCTCAACAATAAAAGTAGTGAACAAGCCAGAAAAAAGAAGAGATCAATACATCTAAAATAAAGGATGACCTATAAAACTATAATATATTTCTAAAACAAGTTAGCACAATACACCAACTATATTTCATAAAATCCAGTTGAGATATTAAATATGCACACCCAAGAAGAGAAGTGCTTTGCAAAGGATAAACAGATGGCAGAAGTAATGATACAGAATCACAAGGTAAAGTATCAAACGTCGAGCAGAAAAGAAGTTCTACTCTTTCCACAACTTCTGCGGAAGGACTGGGTATGCTTACAAAGAATGTAAGAGCATTAAAAGTTTGTAGCCATCTATAGTTGTGATCCCTTGTTGTATAAAAGGTGAGGTTAAATAAAAACAAACCTTTTCACAATATCTGTTTTCACCAGTCTCACTACTAGCTGAACTTGATTCATGCTCAAAATCATCGTCTACTTCAGAATTAGAATCTTCAGTCACGTCATCATCATCATCATCATCATCATCATCATCAAAGCTATCATCATCATCATCTGTAATTTCCTCACTCTCACTTCCACTCTCTTCTGAATCATCAGTGTAGGGTTCATGGGTTACGGCAACATCCTGAAAACAGATCTTTAGGTTAAAATCACATACCACACCAAAAAACCAGCAACCAGAGTAATTATTGATAGCACATTATTGCATATAAAGAAAACAGCATTATTCAAACACTACTTTCTTTAGCATGAATATACCTAAATAAACGTATTTCTGAAGTGATTGAACTGAGTCTTCAGTGTAGAATGGGAATGTTCACCACAAGATGTAATAAAAACTCAATAAGCAAAACACATTGACAAAATATGCTATGATACACTATGAGAAAAGTTCAATATGAAAGAGTGACACCATCAAGATGCAACTGGAAAATGACAACAAAGTAATGAGGCATACCCCAAATATATTTTCATATTCTTCAAGTAAAGTTATAACAATGGCTTGAGCATGATTAGCTGCAGCAGCTGCTTGCAAAAGTTGAACTGAGCCATCACCTCCAACATCGAAATCATTATCGAGATCACAATCCCCAGCAAGAAGAGGGCGGAGAAGTAAGGGAGCCATGCAAGCTGCCACAGCCGATATGCTCATTCTGTTCACTGCCTTATGGGAAGCCACTGATTGCATCATTATAAGAATTCTGATACAGTGGCACAAAGAAAACATGATGAAAATTCAGAATCTTTTCCATATCCAAGACATGTTTAATGGAAGACACTAAACCTCTTTACAGAGACTGAGAACTTAACACTTTCATGTATGAGTTATCTACCTATAAAAGTAATTCAATTGACATATTCAAAATCATTTTGCCTCTTAAATACACCAAATCACCATCCACATAATATAAATACAACTAATTTTACAACAGAAGAGACAAGAAATTAAGAGGCCAAATTCCTAATCTCTAATTTCCGGAAAGGATACTTGTCTAGATCTACTACATGATATGGACGAGGACATTTTACAACAAGACAAGATATTCACATTAATGGTATAGAAAAGGAAAAAATAATGAATAATATTGCAGATAAATTTCACAAAATATTAAGTTATTATGCATTTAACATTGACCACAACTCAATATATTAAGAAAAAACTATAGACATGTAACAAAATAAAGAAAAATTAAATGCCCCGAGAGTGGACCACAGTTTCATTACTCAGATTTAAGGAAGAAACTGCGTCGAAATTAAACATGTACTTGTGATTAGAGAAAAGATAAATAAAGCAAGAGCATTCATCAAACAAGAAAGTGAATTTTCTGTAAGTAAACGTCTATGTGAAAAATGCACATGTGCATTTCTAAAATGATGACAAAAGCATAACCTAACAAAACTTCCTGCAGAAATTTGAAGTTCATTGATTAATTTATGATTTCAAATGTTCCCGAGATGCTACAGAAACAGCATGTCCAGCAGAAAAGAAGAGCCTACAAGCCATTGTAGCACAACTTCTCAGAAAGAGAACTAAAATTCAATGGGAAAAACACCCATCCTTTCAGCTCTTTTGGAGTAAGGAAGAGGTAAGTTTTCCCAGTAACAACATAAACATTTTGAGAACATACAAAATAGCATCTCGGTCCTCTAAAGCAAAGAGGAAACTGAAATTCACAAAGGACTTTATTAGATCAGACCTCATAACATTTGACAGACAAGAAACAAAGTGGCATGGCAAAACAGAAGCAAGCTTTAGAAAGGGAGACAAACAATTTGATTGGAGAAAAATACAAAAGTACTAATGTAACAAATCAAAAGATGTAAAGAAATCATGCCACACAGTATTTTGGATTACCTCTGCAATAAGCGACGATTTGGCTCAGGAAATGTTTCACATATTGCTGAGCGCACAGCGTTTATTCTCATGCTACGTTCAGTTCCTAATCATTATAATAAACCAAATTATTAATAAATAATAAATAAAAGGGAGATCTAAGTGCAGCTACATTGTATTGTTATTCAAATAGCAAAATTTCAAAATCCTGCATGTCCAGTTAAATGATCCTAGTCGTGAAAATTAGTGAACTTTTCTAATTTGATTCAGGTTTTTGTTTAATCTTTTACAGGACTGCTTTTCTGTTGTGAAAATCCAAGTATTGGTTGTTCCAAAAACCAATTTGGTTGAATCACGTATACATTTCCAAAGTTATGATTCTATAAATAGCCTCTCAACAGACAAAGGGAGAAATACTTTTCTTATGCAATACATACAGGAGAGTGACATGTAAAATACTGTCTTCAAGGGTACGCTATCCAGTTGCATCTCAGAGCTTCAAGCTTGAAGAATTTATGCTAAAATGGAAGATAGTCGAAAAGAAAAATAGTAAATAGAGTTACATCAAGTTCTCTCTTTTTTTTTGGTAAGGTAGCTACATCAAGTTCAATAACCTCTATATACCAATTTCAGTTTGTGTTCCTTCTGTTGTATGCAGAAATATGAACAAGAATTCTATGTAGAATCGAGATTCACCATTCTAACAGAACAGATGGAACAAATACACACAACAGAGAAGTATGGCATACAGAGAAGAAGGTTATGAATTCATGAGTCTGCTATATTATCTCTGAAATGCAAACCTTTTTAATCAACAGATTGATTTTCCATGAAGATATATCCATGCACATTTCCAATTCTAAGCATCTATTTTTCCATTCTTCTTTTCTGGTACCCCAAGATACAAAATACTAGGCAAAGAGGGAAACAGGAACAACGCTGAAAAAACAACTTACGACATGCTTCAAGGAGAGCCTTGCAGCAAGAAGCAGGAACTGGTGATGAAGGTAACTCGCGAAGAACATACTGGTCATGATCACAAAAGAAATCATTCAATTGACTACAGTAACAAAAACTGCAAATCATATATTTCTACCACCACAAGGAAATACCTTTATACAGTCAGCTATAACATGTGCATCCTCATCGGGCGAAAACTCATTTTTCCCTGAATTTGATATAAAAGTATCAATTAATATTCTGATGGAGACCCTTATGCAGAATGAGTGAAGTATATAACTTGGAGGTTGATGCATTATTTGCTATCAGATATACAATCCAGCATAATTATGAACGCTGCCAATAGAAAGTTTTGATGCTCTGGAGAGATATGACTTTAGGTAGACAAAAGATTCCATTGCTTTAACCCTCTATTCTTTCTAACACAGGTACTCCTTAATTTAGAACCAAAATATGTAAAAAAACTTTACAGCCAAAACATGGAAATCTGAGCATTCCTGAATGTAGGGAAGTAGCCTAATCCCAGCAATATTCTTCATTTCCTTACAGATAAATCTAAGTGCTTGAAGTTCTAATATATTTTTGTCACTCCAGTTTTCATAAAGAAACCATTTTCGAAAAGCCAAAGATGAACTGCTAATCAGAAAAAGGTTGCGTCAAATTATGCAATCATCTTTTGTATAAAGGGGAACCCCTTCACTCTCTCTCCTGTCTTGTACTGTTTAAATAAAAGATGGTTAGTTTTCTAGCTTTGTGGCAATGTCAAGCACGTCCTTGATATTTGAAGTGTCCCAGTGACCCTCTTAAGTCTTTCAATTGAATAAGTTTAAGTACTACGTTTTTAACTTAGAGCCTTGGGTATGAAACGAAAAAAGTACATTAATGGGGAGGGGAATGCTATATGCGAACAGTTACTACTCATATACAATAAAGTATACCATCAATAAGTTAAAATCTATTTACATTTTAAAATAAAATATTTGGAAAATAGTAGCATCTCTTAAAAAGAATGCATATTGACCATAATTGTGAAATATTACCAAGAACAAACAATTATTAGGCATTTTTAAAACGATAAATTTCTTTTTACAGTATCATCCATCTATGAAGTACTTAAATGATAAAGTTGTCCATCTATTAAAAACCAACTTCTACTGGAATTGCCACTACATATTTCATCAGCCACACACAAAGCAAAGCAAAGCTCAATGAGAAGAACTGCAATGCCAAGTCTACATTGCATATAATTTTCCTCTTCTGATGTAAACAAATGTCTGTGTGGTTATTGTTTGAATTTGTGAAGCTATTCTCAAAGTACCCCACACTTAATATTGGAGGAACCTATTTATAAGCGGGTGGAGTAAGTTTATCCAGAAGCTCGAATTAACAATATTGGCAATCCATTTTGGCCTAGGACAAATGGTAAGTAAATCTAGAGAACTTTCTTGACAATCCCATTTCCATGAGCCCTAGCATGGAAAAAATGGTATCAGAGTCCAATTGAATAAATGCTAGGAAAAAGATTAGATTGTGGAAGGAACACAATAGGGACGCCATGTCCAATGCGTTGATAGTAATGTCCCGCATTGATATTGGAGGTAGTTCAGAGCCATTCACAGGTGGGTGTACATTGTACAAACTTCTCTAACAACTTGGTTAACATTTTTTTAAAATTGTCAAATAGTAAATAGCAAAATCCATTGCATAGAAGCATCACGTACGGGTCCTATCCTGGGCCTGGGGCGTAACAACTTTTAATCTTAATGACACCATTTCTTTTACTATCTACATGAGCTAGTAAAATCACTATGTAAATGTATGGCTTTTAGCTTATCACTCTCCAAAGTGAAGTTATAATAAGATATTTTTTCACTTCTAATAAGTTCTGTTGCTAAAAATCTTAAATGTGTAATAATTTTGTATCTTGGTTTTGCACAGTTAAAATATTCTTTCATCTGATAAGAAAGAGAAAATAACTCAAACTTTGTTTTACTGCATGATAACAAGGAGATGTAACTTAAAAGTAAATACTAGGACGAATAACAGAGAAAGAGAGGCTTTCTGAGTAAGTGTACAATTGTTTTTTAAAAAATTGAGATTTTTAATTAACAAATAAGAAGATTGACTTTCACAAAACTCAAGTAGTTGCCAGGCTTTACCCAAAATCTTCAAGAGGTAAAGGAAATTCACTTTCCAAAATTACTCCATAGGTAAAACACAAATAGATCGTGGAATCTATGCATCAAACAAACCAGCCAACCTTTTTCATATTCTTGTATTCGACGTTCAACATCTTCAACATCAGCAGCTTGCCTCAAGATACCTTCTGTTTTGACCCCTGGAAAATTACTTTTGCAGATCAACACCAACAAAATAGGAAAATCACCATTATAATTAAGTATATGTGTGTTACAGTAAAATGGAAAATTATGAAGCAATTAACTATATCAGTTATTATGCTGCTACAAAGAGTACAAACACACGGAAGAGGACATTTAAGCCTGATATAAAATAAACATCAAAGCTTGGGATGTCAAAGAGACAATAGTTAAGTTATTCCAAACGTGGAACATGAACAAATTCAAGCCTAATATGAAATGAAGAATTACAACCAGATGCAGAAAAGGTGGGAGTAAAAACCATTTCAGTGCTATATTGTGAAGGAATCGAACTTCATACCTTGAAACAAAATGCAAAGATGCAAGCCCTTTCAAGGAAAATCATATCATATGGATTTAATTGTCTCTCTCACACATAGAGATTCGTGTAAAAAAGAGGAAAGGACCCTCAGTTATTCATTTGAGTGGATAAAAACTAACAGACAAGCTTTTAACACAAATGCTTATAGTAAAACAGTTCTTTTTCTATACCCACGAAGTAGTAACAAAAGAATAAAGAAGTTTGTGTGTACAGATTTATGAAGGGGAGCATAAAAATGAGCTTATTGCATCTTGAAAGTTGGACGGGGAAGAAGTAAAAAAAATAATTTGGTCAGCTCGTGATGTTCCCAATCTTATGGACACATGAAAACACCATTTTATATCATTTGCTCAGTGACATAATGACAGAATGTTCTATAAAGAATAAAAGATTTGCAAGCTTTATGATTCTTCTGTTGCTTATCAACATACAAACTGATCTCATTCTCATGCTGCCAAGTTGGAAATGGCAATTGCAACATGGAGAAGAATTATCGAGCAACGGGCAGCAAACTGAAAGAAATGGAAATCCTATTTCAATGAAGACCAAAGAGAACTTAAGCAAAGGAGAGAAGATATATATATATATATATATATATATATATGTTTTTTCGTTAATGGTACAAGAGAAGGCATAGCATGTTTAGCTTAGTGCAATGGAAAAGTTCATAAGGTGGCTTTATATTAGAAAGATTGTAGATATTTCTTTCTTGTCTTTATCGTTGTGCTTCCTCTTGTCATCATTCTAATGTCAATTGTTAAAAGGTGCATTCCACATTACACCAGTGAAAGAGGATATTCCTCGGAATCAGAACAATAATCATATCTCAACATTGAATACAAAATGCTTTCTCCTATACGAGCAACACCATCATAATATAATAAGTGAAATTCTTTGATCATGTAAAAATAGCACACTACCCTTCTGAGAAAAATGAAAGGAAAAAGGAGATTTTGTCTCGACAATCTATGAAAATATAGGCCAAAGGTCATTCACTATAATATAATATAATGTTTCATGCTTCCTGCCAGCAGCCTAGCATATCTCATTCCCTGTTCCAAAATGCAAGACAAACAATATGTACAGCCCCTGCTATTTTTTTGTTGGTAGAGTATATATTATATATAATACCAATTAAATTCTTTATTCTGTCTTCTCGAGGTTGCATATATTAACTAGTTCACATGAATATGTAATAGACAGAGCATGTCAAACCTTTTAGTCCATTGGTGCAGTAAAGTAAGAGGCTCACCATGCACTTCAAGAAACCGGAGAGCTTTTTCCAAAAAGGATGGAGTGCCGTCTATATCTTCCAGTGCAAGTAAAATTGGACGGCCAACTACCATGGATTTTGCTGTCTGTCTGTCTTTCACTACAAGCAGAGAGACAAAAGAAAACAGTAATAGCATTCAATAACCAAAAGGTGAAAACTGAAGAAATTAAGGCTAGTGGAATGCTATTACATCCCCCAACGACACCCCCATCCTCCCCAGTGGCCCCACCACCCAAAAACAAACAAACAAACAAAACAAAAAGGAAAAAAAAAACACAAACACAAAAACAAAAAACAAAGAAAAATAAGAAAAATGAAAAGAAATGGTGAAATCAATACACTGGTGAATGTTTTGTAGTTTCAAGCCCATTCATCGCTAACCTCCCAAACGTAGCATAATACTTGGTTAAGGCGAAATAATTAGAAAGGAACATTTATTATAGGGAAAAGAACAATATCATACATATATATATATATATATATATATATATATATATATATAGAGAGAGAGAGAGAGAGAGAACTAAGAAACTTCATACTCACTCTACTTGCAAAGGCTACTCAAGTGAGGGGAGTGTGATTTCAAACAGGAATTTCAAGTTTGTGGAGAAAAGAATGATATGACTAGAAAGGGTTAAAGCAACACTGTCTATTTTTCTGCCAAACTTACATTATAAAGGATAGATCAGGATTCGCTAAAACATACATCAAATGTAGCTGCGCCAGTATGACAAAAAGCCGTGAACTAATACTCATAGTTTTATTGCAATTGATTCACCTTCTGGGATCTAACAAGAGTATCCTACAGCTATGTGATGGAACAACATTTAAGCTACAACACAAAATAATTGCACATTCATGTGTGAGAAGCATACACTGTTCTGAAGAAACATCGGCTCCATTACCCTGATCATTCCTGAATATACCATTTTGTCCCATTACAAGAGCAGCATTAGGGGCATTTGCAAGGGCTTCCTCAAGTGCAGTCTTCCACTCGTGCAAATCCTCCAGTGTTTCTGCCTGTGTTACAAGATATCCAGGCATGTGGCAGAAAGCTTAGATATTAGGAGGATAGTAGAACATGAGAATTTGATGGGAGATGATCATGATAGCAGTACAAAACCTTAAGGTTCAGACTCTGTCTTTCCCTAGTGCTAATACAAATGCTGAAGACAAAACAACAGCAAATAGCCTAATTTTCATCAATTAAAATGATAGACCACAAGAACGATTATTGCTACAACAATTTAAAATGTTATTGTTTGACCATATATCTAGCGAAATCTAAGCAATTAGGTAGGTTAAGTACTAATATGAGAAAGCCCCTTTAGTGCCGCCAATCTGAAACCATCTTTAGCATTCATAGTTCTCTGCTTTACCACAATGAATGAGCCACAAAAGAGTAATGGAAAACTGAGCATGAAGATTGAAGAAAGAATTCAAGCGAAAAGATAAATAGAATGAAGAAGTTTGGTCACGCAAATAAACTAAACAGGATTGCACCTTAAGTGTGAAAGCTCGTCCATCACGGCCATCAGTGAAGAGCACGGTGATCAATTTCTTATCTTCTTTGACTACCACACTGGAAACGGATCAAAAAGTCAATATCCCATGTGAATGGATTGTAGGAAAATGGCCAAATTGATACACACTGAGAAACAGAAACCACGAAATTGCAGTAAAAATATTTTAAAAAGTAAAAGCCAACCTGCCTGAACTGTTGAGATCAATGCCTCCGAGGGTTAAGTTGACTTCACTCAATTTTTGAGAAACCACACTCTGAGAAAAAAGGTTAAACAGACAATTAAACATTTGATAATTGATTAGAAAAGCTTACACACCATGGAAAAGAAAGTTCAGACGAGAAATATAAAATATAGGAAGAGCTTTCAGATATTATTTAGCAGGATATTATTTCAGATGCCTCGTGTTAAGCGTGAATTAAACAAGTGTAAACTAGAGAGAAAATTCCTGACTAAAAAAGAAGAATTACAGCCAGTTACTTTTTAGCAAACATGTTGAACACTTAAACCATTACAAAACTGGATCACGTGGAGTATATATAAAGAATGTGCAACAAGTTTCAACTTTTATAACATTAAATTTGCATACAGTAGTAGAGTTCCAATAAGCATGACAAGATATAGAAGAAATGAAGAACATGACCATCACAATAAAAAATTTAACTTAATCCTAAAGAGGAACAGCTCAACATTGTCATGCAGTCTAATAGAAATAGCATGTTATTAAAATGTAGGCTTATTAGAAAAATTAGAAAACAGGCAACTTACTGGATCGCTTCTGTAGAAGACCAAAGAGGTTTGAGTTAAAATAAACCACCTTTTCTTCCATGATGTCCATCCAATTCCTACATATGGAGAAAAAAAGAATCAAGGAAAAAATGGTTGCTCGGATGAACAAGAAATATTTCTCTTTATACTAATATGCTACTCAACAATGAACTTTTGCATATCGGTAGTGCATTAAATCATAAACCATTAGTATTTACAGGTGCCTCATGTCCTCTAACAGAGGGTTTCACCAAAATGAATCTGAGTCCCCATAAAAAATGAAGTCTTCATTATATTTTTTTTTTTTCTGTTTTTTGTTTTACCTTCAGTGTGCAAAAGTAGATTTTGGTATAAGAGAAAGGTCATTGTCTAAGTACAAAAGTAATGCAGTAAGTGTGAAGGCAAACACACAACATTAAGTTCCAAATTATGCACATAATGCAGGATTTTCCTATTACCAATCGTGCATTAGAAGACGTATGTATATATAGAAAAATTGGAAAACATCAAAACACGTTCTCCTGTTTTTGTGTGAGTAAAGTTTCCTTTAAAGTTTATCAACCAGGGTGGATGAGCAGTCGAACAACTAGGATAATAAGATGGAAAATAAATTCTTTTTACAGTTAAGAAATACTTCTTGAGTATGCTAAACTATTTGGATATATGTGATATAGAAGACAATCAATGACAACAAATAAGAATTATGATACTAAGAAGCCTAAAATTAAAATGAGACATTACAAACAATGCCAAAAGATATTGCCATGATTTGACATACAAATGATTTTATTTGATAAAGAATAGCAAATAAGAAACAGCCATCATTTCACTTGGTCTCACAGATCAGCAATTAGAAGCAGGCACCCAGATTAAGCACACAGACAAATAAATTTAGTGAAAGAAAGTCAGCATTTACTTTGAGATATTTTTCCAACATTGCAAACTGAAACTGTACAAGTGGGTTCTCTCCATTTGGCATTCATGTCAAGCTTAGACGCCATTATAAGACCAACAATTGAATATGAAGGTATCCCAACTAAAATCCTACAAAGTAGTGCTTTACGCGACACAAGATGTGATATTCAATTTTATTTAGTATTTGAAAGAAGATTGTTGACAAATATCAAAATCATTGTTCAGTACAATGCGCAATTTCAGTGTTCAATGTGTAAATAATCTCATCATATAAGCAACACCGAAAAAGAATCACCCTAAAAAATTCTAAAACCATAATAAATTTTGTGGAAATAGACAAAATATTAGTATTTTTCATAGGCTTCTGTAGATGCATTCACACTATCAAGTCATGGATTAAACGCCTGTACCCAATTCACTTCCCCAACTACCCAATTTAGATTCAGCAAGTAAAATTATCATATGAAAGAAATGTGATAGAACCTGAAGGGAACAAAGAATATGTTTCGAGACATCCTCCTTTATTTTTCAATCCATTCTAGTAAACAAAAGACCAAATGAAATGGAGAAACAAACCTTTTGATGACAAAAATAGTGGGCCACTTTTATAAACCTGCAGCATGACGTAAATTACAGAACTTGGATTAGCTGCATATTGCAATGCAATGTAAATAAATAGATACACCAAAAAAACATAAGTACAGAAACTAAGTTCGTATATGATGTCAAATGCCCACAAGATTCAGCTTGTAGAGATCCCATTCATATTATTAGGTCAACCACTACTTTTTATCTTGACTTGATTGGTTGAAGCTTATTCTCACTCTTTGGTGTTGAATTCTTCACAGCTCAAACCAAGTCAACTACACTTTGCAACAAAAGCTTAATTGATACCTGTACAGTCAACTATTTATTCCTTTGTCAAGACATATTCCTTATCAAACCAATAGTGTTAAATCTAGTTTGTTGTCAAAAATCTTCCCCTAAGTTCACTTAACCTTGGCCCTTAACTTGTGCTATCTGGAGCAACTACTAATCACCTTTGAATATGTTCAAACCATCTTAATTAGTTCTCATGCAATTTCTCTTCAATTTTTCACCACCTTGTGATGTCCAAATATGTGTTCTGTTTTCTATCTCATACTTTCTTCCGAAAACTGATATTACAGACACATCTAGGCCGTACTGATTTAAATCTCCTGATGCTATCTACGTGTCTTCATACTCTAAGCAACCATTCCTCGATAAAAACAACTTCATGTTTGGAATGCAAGCATAAGTCAGACTAGTACAAACACCAGCATTTATCCTCCGAACATATAGAAATTTGCAGTCATCTGTTCCATATGAAGAAAACACATACAATAACGCTATGAAAACAAATACAGATATGATAATTTGAACAAAAAGTACCTTACTCCCACCATGAAGAGCGGGCCCTGGTGGCGCAGGTGTTGAAGGTGGCTCAATTCTGCCGCCACCGCCTTCCGCCTGAAACATCAACCATAAGATCCACATTCAATAAAACAAAATTATAAAACACAAAATCCACCAAATTAGAGTAAGACCCATTGCTTCAATCACCATCACCACCATCATCATCATCGTGATCCATTGATGATTGGAGACGTACCTGCAAGGAGTCTGCTGCTGCATTCACATTCGTCATTTTTTCGCAATTATGAATGGATTACACAAGATGAAGCCATGAAAGGAAACCTGCAAATGCATGCAATGTCGATCGGATTTAGACCCCCAAAAAATGTCGTTCATCAAAACTCAAATCTGATGCGAAAAAATAGCTATAAATGGCATTCACCTCTTTTGTTTCCCCTTATAATTTTAGGAAAAAAAATGAAATAATAAATTTGCGAAATGGGTAATCGTAATCGTACAAATCACCATTGCAGGAGAATAATCAAACGAATGAATGTGTGGAGGGACGATAATTTTACATAAATTGGGTGCAATAATTTTTAGAGGAACTTACACTAAACCACGTGTTATTGGAGTTTTTACGCTTCACAGTATAAACTATTTTTTATTATATTTTACTGTATAAACTATTTAAATTTTTGCACTTTGCCCTATATAGATAGTTTTCCACCTAAAATATTATTTTTTTAAATAATAAAAATAGTTCATTACAATCATATTCAACTCACCATACTTTCATATAAAAAATTAATGATCTTTTAAATTTATACATTGTTTGACTAGAATGTACTTGAGTATTCTTGGTTAGTGACGAATATTTTCATTGGTAATTGGCTAAAATTATATATTTTTATTTTTAATTAGTTAGTGAGGAACACTTAAGATTGGTCGTTAATGTTTTAAGGTAGCGGCGATTTTTCTTTTGCTGCAATTTTTTAAATATTTTTGTCGTGTTGGTACGAATCATACAATGCCTGTTAATGTTGAGTGTAAGGAGCTGTCATAAAACTTACCTGTGAGCCCAAATATCAACTAAAAATACATAGTTGAAACAATGTATAAATTAAAGAAAATATTAATTATATATATGATAACATGATAGACCTAATGACCATAATAAATTATTTTCATTATTCTAAAAAAAATAAAAATTTAGGCGCAAAATTGTTTATACAGAACAAAGTGGAAAATTTTACATAGTTCATATGGTAAATTGTAGAAACGTGAATAGTACGGGGGTTTAATATAATTTCCTCTAATTTTTAACTTGCTTAGTCAATTATTATTATGTAAAAATAGTTGCAACAATTTTATATGTTTTTGCAATTTTGTGTTTATTTAAATTGTATTTACAAATAAAAAGATTATTACATTTGGTTCAAAATAGAATTGTTTTTTTGCTAAGGAAAAGCCGAAGGTCGGGCAATAGTCTCAAAAGAAGCGGGCATTTTGCATTCTATGTGGCAACTATTTATTTTACGGTTACACAAAATAGATTATTTTATTTAATTTATCAACAAAAAAAAAAGTTAATTTACAATGGATTAGGTGCAATATACCTTGTCCCTTATGGATAAATCACTACTCACTTTTATTAATTAAATGGTATTGAGATTTGAGGGGATGCATGAAGTATGAACAATAGATTATTTTGGGGATAATTACGAAAGCCACCTAAAGTTTGGGTTAATTACAAAAAACCAAGAGGCTTTTGAAAATTACAAAAAAAATTGAGGTTTAATTGTGTACTAAATATAAGGAGGTAACTGTAATATTTTAATAAATGTAAATGGAACTTTTGAAATATTTTTTGCATATGAAGGATAAAATGTAAGACGGATCAAATCTAAAGGGCATTTTTGTAATTTTAGAAATTTATGGGTTTTTTAGTAATTAGCCCAAACCTCAAGGGGTATTTTGTAATTATCCCATTATTTTATATTAAATCGATGATATAGATGAACATGTAGAACATCTATAATATCATCGTGTGTAACTCTTTGTCTAATAAAACATTGTAATAATTTATTTTTGATAGTCCGACAATTATATTAAATTAGATATTCTCACAGATAATAAATAAATGTAATAGATACGAATATACATTGGGTATGTGTGTGTGTATATATATGCTTATGTACACGTGTATATATAAAAATCGGAATAGAAAGTTTGAATATAGTATTACTAACAAAATATATATACACATAATTAGTAATTAGTATATGTACTATTATCATATACACACGCATATATCATATTTTGCATATGTTATATATCAATATATGTTAATAGTATTTTGGGTTATTGATTTTTTGCAACTTGTACTATAGGGTTATTGCGGTTTTAGTCCTAAACGAATTTGTTGAAATGCAACCTAATACACACTGGCGATGGAATATTCCACCGGGATTCCATCACGTGACACGCACGCCCCTTTTTTAAAGGGTATTTTCGTCAGTTTAGGTTGTCATTAATCTCCCACTCAAATAGGGGTTAGCGTTCCCAAATTGCAAGTTGTGAACCCTAAACTAAACAAATCATTAACCTCCGAAAAATCTCTAACCTGTGAAAAAAATTGCAATTAAAATTCTCTTCCACAATATAAACCCTAATTCGAATATCTCAAATTACCCTTCTCATTTAAATCCATTTTACATTACTAAAAAATGGCAATCAAAATTCTCTTTCACAATATAAAGACGGACCGAGAAATTGGGAGAGATTTTTGAAATGAGGTCTCCATTTTGTAAAAGAGAGATAGGTGAAAAAAGCAAGCAAGCAAAGATTTCATTGGCGGCGGAGGCTGCGGCGGAGGTGGAGGTAGCGGCGACGGATACTTCGTCTGTTGTGAATTGGGAGAGATTTCTTCCGAAAATGGTGGTGAGAGTGCTGTTGGGATATCGTTTACTGAGCAATTGGTTCAAAAAATTTTGCTTTCTTGAGTTTGGAAAATTTTCTCATTTGTCGGTTGTCATTTGGCAACGGTGGTAGATTCTTTGGCTTATTTCTGGTGCTAGAATTTCATTTTTCCTGACCATAAATCCTAGTTGGTATGACAGGGTATATTTGTCCATTTATATATAATGACAACCTAAACTGACGAAAATACCCTTTAAAAAAGGGGCGTGCGTGTCACGTGATAGAATCCCGGTGGAATATTCCATCGACGGTGTGTATTAAGTTGCATTTCAACAAATTCGTTTAGTTTAGGTACTATTTTCACAAAAAAAAAAATAGTACAGGACTAAAACCGCAATAACCCTATAGTACAGGTTGCAAAAAATCAATAACCCTTAGTAGGGTATTTCAAATATGCATGTATAACTATTTAAATATGTCAAACAAATAAGCATTTTTGTTAGTTACAATAAATCTTTTAATACCTCATCATATTTAATTTATTGATACACCTTAAAAGTGATTTTACACAACTTATATATTTATTAATATAACAAGTTAAACTCATTATAATTCAATATATACATAGTTTTACCATATATATGCATTGATAAATATAAAACACAAAAACTTATGTGAGACGATGAAAGTCCGTGAGACCATAAGACTGATACTTTTAGACTTTTAGTGCAAAAAGTGATACTTTTAGTGTAGAGATCGTGAGATGGTGATATTTTTAGTGCAAAAAGTGATACTTTTAGTGTAAAAAGTGATATTTATCTAAATACACTAATTTCAGTGTATTTTCACAAGTATCACTTTTTACACTAAAAGCATCACGGTCTCATACCATCTCACAAGAACTAAAAGTATCACGGTCTCAGACCATCTCACAAGAGACCTGCTGTGTATATAGAATTAGATTGACGGCATTTTTTGTCAGCAAATTTAACTATAAAATTCATTATAAACACGAATCAAACACCAATTATAGCTTTCTTTAGGGGCTTCAAATAAAAAGAATCCCTAGATTACAAATTTTCACAAAAATAAGATACAAAGGGAAAAAAATGGAACCAAGGACAAATTGTTCAGGAAACAACAGCAAAAACAAAACATGACCTTTTGCTATATACGAGGTTCTATATTTGTTACAGGAGAATAAATGATTGTACACACATAAAACACCTTGTTTGCAAGACATAAACACATCTTAAACCACATTCAAATATGAGCCTGCATTGCACCTAGGAGATTTTTCACTGCACTATCATAGTTCAAGAATCCCATGAACCAGAACTCATGATTGTCAACCGAAATAATCTGGATATATTTTTCAGCTGGATTTGTTTTGCTCATCGTAGGATTAACTGCTTTCAGCTGATGCAACGGGATAACCACCTGCACGCATTAAATAACCGATAGTATTCAGTGTATTCATTAACAAGATAGACCAATGTGAGAACTAGATGATTGATTGGTCATTATGGTTTGTATGACAATTTGGTCTGAGGCAGAATAGATGTGATGCAAAGAATTTTCAAGAAATAATGCAGATGAAGACAATTAACCATTTATGCGAGACCATAATTAATTTCACAAAAGTCAAATTTCTGTATAAACTGAGATGACGCCTCACCAAGAACACAAAATAATTCTAGTAAATTTACAGAATTGTGCAATGTATTGTTTATCAAAAACACAACCAACTTAGTTATCGAAAAAGCTAAAGCACCACAGTGAATTTTTATTTCACAGGTAGAAAGTGCTATGAATGTGGGAAAGTGCATATTCACAGGCATGGTGTAGAGGTTCAGTTCACATGGAAACCCAATAATCTTAAATGCAAATCAAATATATGTCCAAAATCTCATCATGATATTTCTTTGCTTTCACTTAGGCAAAAGCGGAAAAGAAACCCGCTGTTTTGAATAAAAAATGTTCCCAAAGGCACAAACAATCAACTGATAGGCCGTGGGAAGAAGGAAAAAAGGACATGGAGCTGATATTGATATGACCTCGGCCCTGCTCTAGTGGGATATTAAGACGAGTCCTGTTGTGTCATGTCATTTTGTAAGACTAGTATGTATCAAACTAAGTATTGTTACTCCAACAAACTCTCAGTCAAATAATTAACAAAAAAAGTTGGTTCGAAGCAAAACAAGCTTAATAGTTAATTCATACAAGATCTATAGTTAAGCTGCTAACATTAGTACAATGACATTTAAGAGAGCGTAAGATAAATGTATGCATAATGTCCTATTATTGCTTGGACAAATTACAGCAGGGGCTGCTGAAGTTGTTGTGGCAGTCTCGTTTCATGTAATCATAGACAGATCAGTGAAACTTGATGGCAGTTACTCTAATGACTCCCACCATATTGGAAAGAAAACAATAAAAAGTTAGAGGGAGATAGAAGCAACTCAAGACTGTAACAAGCAGATAAATGTTTTGCGGAAAAAAAAGGGGGGGGAAGCACGACGCACAACCTATATCATACCTTATAATAGCTCCAGTGGACCTCCTCAGAGACTTTGTATGAAAGAGGACTATCGCTACAGAATGCTACTTTTGCAGTTGATATATACAGGACACCCACGACCGGACCAGCAGAAGTAGACAAGTAGCACCCATAAGACTTCAATAGTTTTTCATCTGGGACATTTTCAAATGTATTCTGAAAGACCTTTTCATATCCACCTTCTGCCAAAACCTTCGTACCCTGTGCTATTCTTCCAACAGCCGCATCTGCCAGGCTCGGGCCCGTTTTCACTGATGAAAGTAAATTAATAATCAGAAACCACTCGCCTTGGCACTGAAGATCTCCAACTTTTTCATTTTTTTGGACGTTAAACATTCATTTTGGTCCAAAGCTCCATTGTAACTTAATTAGTTTGCAAGCTAGTACTAAGTTCGTCTCCTTATTCATTCTCCAGATTTAAGCATATTGATAATTATCACTCCAAGGAAAAGGCTAAATTGAAGAAATTAGTTAAGTACATCAGTCTAATGTACACCACTTGAACAGAAAGATACGTTTAAGATATCTTCAATAAGAAATATTGTGGTGGTGGGATCTAATCTTTGTGGCATACATTTAAGCAAAAGGTTGGGCTTGATTGCCAATTTATAAGCAAGGGTTCAAATGCAAACATCTGAAAAATTCAGTGCTGACTGCTGAGAGTAACATGGAGCAGAATACATAGGGTTTTTACAAGGATATTCATAAGCTAAAACTAGTTGGGATTCATAGGACTTTCACAGGACTAGATTATACTGATGAGGACTGAGGAGAAAGAATCAAATATAATTATAGTTGCAGAAACCTGAAAAGAACAAAATGAAGAAAAGGGGACGGCAATGAGTGCACCTGCTAAGGTTTCAATGAGGCAATGTATAGACTTTTCCCATGTCAAACAAATGAATATGGTTTGAGAGTTAAGCACACAGCCCCGAACATTTCTCAATGAACACACAGGTAACCAAAAACAAGCATTAATATACCCTAACTTAGAAGATTCTACACAGGCAATAAACCACCATGTCCTAAATTCATTGATATCAAGGAAAATAAAACAGTGACTCACAGTGCTGCCACATGTTTCCGGCCAAGTCCTCAGCCTTCTTAGTGGCTTCTGCAGCCTTCTTCCCCCATTGACCCAAAACATCCTTAACCTTGCCCAAGTTATCTAAACTCCCACAACCAAAATTTCAAGAAAAAAAAATCAGTGACTACCGACAATTGATAACGACAAACTCGGAAAAAGAAACGAAAAAAATAGAATAAAGCATACTGTTCATGGACGACGCGGGGACCGGATCGGCGGAGACGTAGGGATTCGACTCCGACGGCATGGTGGTGGCGCTAGCATATCCTGGGACCTGAGCAGTCGTAGACCTCGGAGGCTCCCCAGTGACCGATCCCGATGGGGCGGGAGCGGAGCTCCATGTATCGGCGACCGGCACGGCGTCGTTTGGTTCGAGCTTCGGATATGGAACGTACTCACCATGTTGGCCGCCTCCACCGGCTTCCGATTTGGATTCGTTGGAGTGGGTTAGGGTTTCGTTGGATGGGTTTCCTTTTGATTCCGAATTCATGGTTATGATATATTACTGCAGATTTGCTGATTGGAAACTGCTTTGCTTGTGCAAGTATTTTGATTTTTGACTATGGAAAAGAATTTGGTGCAAGCTGGTGCACAGGTGGTTTTTTGGATGTCACGTTAAAACTAAAACAATAAATAATAATTGATTTAATAGGTAATTAGGCAATTACTCCGCATTTAGCATCTTGCATTTTCATGTGTTTTAATATTTTATTTTAAATAATAAATGTATATTGATGGATAATTGAAATGGCCGAATAGGCTATGTTCACAAGGAATATTCGAATTGTGGATTGGAAGGAAAATTAAGGACCGATAGAATTAATTAATTACTATTTGATTAATTTGGATAGGATAACCTAATATATATCCCATAAAAACCCTAAAGCCGAATAACGCATAATAATTCATTCATTTGCTTATAACTACTCGGATCCTCGTTCATTTTCTTTTTCTGAAAAAGCACGCATGCACATATCATAATTGAAAACATATAAAAAATCTCAATGGACATCGAACTTCCCCTCATTACTAAAAGTAAGCGGTTCATTAAGTAATTTAAAATCTCAAGTTTCCTATATTTTCTCTTTATATTTGGACTAACTTCAGCGTCTTCCACAAATGCTTGTTTGTAATTGTGACAAACACATACCGATTAAGCAATTGAAATTTTAGTCTTGTAGTTGGATATCCCATGATTTTCTAAAATCTCTCGATTTCAATCATTTGGTGACTATAAATTAGAAAATTTGCCAAAAAAATATGCGTCCACACACCTGACCAAATCCATTGATACGAAAGCCAATTTCACTTATCTGAATATGCTTCAATTGAGTTTATCTTTCACGAGTATTCGTCTGAAACAACATGTCAATTCACTTGAGGATGTTCACATAATCAACAATTGGTTTCCACATCAACGGTTTAGTCAAAAAAGACTATAATCGAGAGTTTTTTAAAAAAATATTCTTGGATTTTTTTTCAAATCATGATTTCTGATATCATTTATTTCCAATATTCTATAACTAGAGGACCAAAAATGCAATTTAGCCTATATTATGTTATATGTATGTATATTTGTATATAATATATTACGAACCCTCCTAGTTGCAGTGGAAATCACTGTTTTAAATACTGGACTATACCGGCCGGTTGAATCGGTTATACCGGATACCGGTGGTCGGACCGGTACTGTAAGACCCTAAATACCATTTTTGCGGTTATACCAATCAAAACCGGCCATACCGGCGAAAACCGGTTAAACCGGATTTTTTTTTATTTTTTATTTTTTCCAACCTTTTTTTCATACAAACTGAAATTATAAACTTAATATTTAACATATTTATGCCATAATTCAAATCAAACAAGATTTCAAATCAATTATTCAATATTTATGTTAAGATTCAAATCAATTATTTATATTTTAACTAATTCAAACAAGAATTATAATCAATCAAAATATTATAAATTTGGACAAACCTCTATAATATGCATAGACAATCAATCAAATAATTACATAATAGAAAATAAGAAATAAAAAATATATAACTTCTCTTTTTAATATCAATATATTATATTAATATTTTATATAATATATTTTATTAAAACCGGAGGTTAAACCGGTTGAACCGTTTATCGGTGGTTTGGTCTGTTTGATCACCAGTACAGTATTTAAAACACTGGTATAAATTCCCTAAAACACTTTATCTTTTCGGCGAAAAATATGATATTTTTGTATCTGCAAATGTTTCCTCCATTACTATAAAAAAATCCTCCCCCACGTGTTCTAGAAATATAATTACACTCCATTTTCTTATTTTGGTTTTCGGATGAATGATATATGTTCATAAGATTAATATATGATGTTGATTAAGTAAACGTGATTTATATTTTTCCTTTAAAAAAGCGTGATTTATATATTATGGACACGCCATACAATTAAAAAGTGGAATGCAAATAAATTATGAAAAGTAGGACAAAAGATCATTCAAAGTCGTGTTTTAGACTATGGATCAAATGTCTCAATGTTTGTCTGCGATATTACAATTCATATCAGAATTAAAAAAATGGCTTTGTTATTTGGTAAGTAATATGTAAGAATTAAGGACAACTTAAAAGTATAATAGATATATGTTGTGTTACAATGGATGTGTTAGCAAATATGAGTCGAAACTAGAATCACATATTTGCACATATAAGGTGGATCGAGTATACCTATTTGCAACGGAACTGTCGATCCACATAGCCAGGATTAAGCCCGTCTACAAGCCTCCGTTTGATCCATGATTAAGCCATCTACAAGTCTCCTCTTGATTGAATCGCGAGCAACGAACAAAGCCCATAGATTGATTGAACCACGAACAAGATCACGAACCGCCTTTCTCGTTGGTGTAAATAATTACTAGAATTATTTACTTTGATGTGCACACCTTAAACCATCGGAGAACATTGGTGATGCTCCAAGAAGAAAACCGTAGAGAGAAATTTTAGGAGAGAGATTTCTGATATTCCGTAGGAGACGTCTAATGTCTCTACTACTAATAATATAGGAAGAGAATATAAAACGATATATCTCAATCCCTATTATAATTGGATCTTTCCATATTAGATGCAATCCCAAGATGCATGCTAATCAATTAGGATCCCCAAATATCTTTCCTTATCGAAAAGATATGGATGTAATCTCCAATATCTCCCACTCATACATATTTGATCTGACTCATTCGAATCACATTATAATATTCTCATCTCACGTCCCTTCTTTCATACAGGGAATAAGGCGTGCGACCAAGCGAGAAAAAATAGGTGAGGAGAGTTATATTAAGTCATCACCAAACTAACATAACCCTACAACTCAATAACTCGCTATGCACCCCAAACCAAGTGGTCGCACCCAGTCAAGCATCTCTAGATCCCTCAATGAAATAAATAGAGCATGCTCGACTCACTCAAATATGTTTCTATATTCATGACTAGTCAAACACATTTCGACAAAGTCGCCCGGGCTATGAATCATAGAACATAAGTGCGTTACCAACTTAATTCTTCCTTTGGCCCCACATGCCAATTAGCTTGGTCTTGTGTGACTTTCCTAGACATGCTCCGGCTGCATCGAATCACACATGGCCATTAGATACATGCTAAAGTAGCGTCATCAAGCTTACACCTCATGACATGGTCCAAAGTCCCAAAGGGTACAAGAAAATAATATGGACTCACACAGTGACGAAGCAGGGACCCATCAAGTCACTTTCCCATAGACGGTCGCCTCAAAGCACATGTAGTATGAATACATGCTATGATGGAGCTCCCACTCAATTTAGGCATGTCACGCCAGACATCATACAAATCTTAGTCCGATTCGCTATTCAAGTTACCGACTGCATACTACTCGTAGTCACTCCCAAAGTGTCATACGATAGCTCGCACATTTGGCTACAAATAGGCTTTTATGAAGTTTGGACATACTTCATAATCGATCAACTCGGATCTCATCTTAACCTCTAGTTAAGGCGACTGTTAATTATACTTAATAAACTTCCTCACTGCTCTAGTGCGAAGGCAATCATTCGCAAACCTCTTTATGCGACACAATCTTTTAAATCTCATCATGCTCGCTCTCTTAGCGCCAGGGCGATTGCCCGTGTGAGAGGGCCAATCAAAGCCTGGTGACAACTCACAAGTTCAGTACCAAACACATAATGAGAATCCAACATCTCTCATTAATCACAATATGTTCTCAAAGGCCACACAATCAATTCTACTTAATCCCTAATGACTCACATGCCTTTGGAGCACATCTCCAAACAAAGGCTCGTAAAAGGGATAAGCGCCCACACCGCTCATAAGTATGCCTGAGAACAATATTAACTATGCGCAAAAACTCTTAAGTGAAGTAAAGCCTCGAGTAAATATGTTTGGTCTACCATCCATGTTTGGCGCCCAAACCATACACCAAAGCAGTTTTACTATCACAAGACAACAAAATACATCATGAATGTGCGCGCAATGCGCATCATTTCATGATGCCAAATTTGCCTCTAGAAAATCATAGACCAATCTTTTAAGATATCTAAGTATCCACATGTCGGCATCACAATAGCGCATGGATCACTTCGATATCCACTCACCAATCACACTGCTAAGTACATGACTTACTGAGTACGCACATAGCGCACATCAAACATTCAACAGTGCTTACATAAATTAGCTAGCATTTCTTTTCATCTTCCGAAGATATCGTTTCTTGACTAAGAATATGATCTTTGACCATTGAGTATAAAGACAACCCACAGTGAGTGGCGATAACTCCATGTTCGTTTCAATCATCGCTTTTTTTTTTGCCATATACGGTGAGATACAACTCTTGACATATGTTCAGTGAATTAATTGACCATCGTAGGCCTATCAAAATGATAGCTCGATGAAATCAATGATGACTCAAGTCACAGATGGAGCTTCTTGATCAGCAATCAATGCATTCTTACTCCACTTCTTGAATTCATCTAGTGATCCACATAGATCTC
Organism: Rehmannia glutinosa; assembly: GCA_016081115.2. NCBI lineage: Eukaryota > Viridiplantae > Streptophyta > Magnoliopsida > Lamiales > Orobanchaceae > Rehmannia > Rehmannia glutinosa. The sequence goes on along the minus strand of CM071928.1, from coordinate 83,875,929 downwards.
CCTATTCAACTTTCACTGAACTATGTCAACGTCAATCATCCAGGACAAACCTAGACGAAAGTGGCAATAATAGATAACATATCAGGCGAACTAAGGCAATCTCACCACTTAGGGAGAACATCTCAGAAAATAATTTACGCTCTTCTAACAGGCGTAAATATTTCGTCCTTAGTCGAGCTACACACATGTTAATCAACCCATCTATATTGCACTTGACCTTTCGAAACCACATGTTTCAAATGCTCTTGCATCTAGACAGAAAATTAACAAGCTCTTAGACTTTATTCTTAGTCATTCGACTCATCTTTTCCTTCGCAACTACTATCCACTTAGGGCATCGAGTGAAGTCACATGTTCTATCGACTCATCAACACCCACAAAAGTAATTGTGAAGGATACCCACTCAATCTCATATAGATGATGGGGAATATTTCATATTCACTCCTTTTACTAGTGGAATTTGAGAATCCTTTGTGTGTGGGACACTAGCCCCCACTGGCTTAGTGTCGCTCCCACTATCCCAGCGATTACTAGATGAGTACAAAATACAACATCCTCGCTAGAGAAACGAGCGCCTCCTAAGATCTTGCAACTCGCATAGTTTCAAGATTTCTTATGACTTCACATGCGCTCAAAAAAATCCCTTTGAAGGGAAACCTAAATCGTGCGACTTGATTCTCCACTTGAGAACACATATTCTCGAACTTACATAGGCACAAACCCACTAATTTGGGCTTGTTACCAAACTAAAGCTCATACAGGGTTGAAGAATCACTTGGAGACACATATTTTATGATGTAGGCAACAACAAAACACATAAATCAATTTGCGCCATCATAAATCTAACCATTTTGAAGTGATTGTCCCTTCTTCGCGAGCTCATATAGCTGCAAAGTATTTAGAATCATCATTCAACTTGCAACTTTATTTCCTTCAACTGTGTGTCCAAACTAATTAGACACACTATTTTCGCTCCCAATTAGCACATCTCCATCTGTTAAGAATCGCTCAAAGCAATTTGGCGCTTCTAACTGATGAGAGTGAGAATGTACTAACTTATAGCGTAAATAGCAATGAAAGAAAATATAATGAGTTAATTTGTGTCTCCCACTCATAAGTCTGCACTCAATTTAGTGGACTTAGCTTTATAGGAAAAGTAGTCATCTTACATTCTTCCAGCAAGCTTATCCCGCTGGAAAAATAATTATGCAGAGTGAGATTGACCTTAGCGAGTTAGACAATAAAGCCTCCTCGAGCTAATACAGTCGTCCTCCTAACCTCATATTCCACAATATCTTTAGAAGATCTAAAAGAAATACTATCTAAAGCCAAGCATCACAAAAAAAAAGATAGACAAGTCTTCTCATTCAACAAATATCTTACAAGTGCATTTATCCGAGTAAGACTATATCGACACATCAAGTTGCTCACACCAACTGTTGAGCTTGAGGTGACTCTTTTTAGCCTCCTCTTGTGCGCTCTATAGCTGCACAACCCGATAACAGTCATGTACATTTGCTCAATCTCAAAACCACATGCTAAGTCAACCAATATCTACAATCCACTCATGGAGAGGTTTGGAAATATTAGCGAAAAATAAGAGAGCAAATAATTAGTCAAACTTCATCTCAGTACAATTACGAGCGAAGTTATCAATCTCATAAGTGCACTTAATAATTGTTGATACTTAATTGCCTCATCCAATAAGGTGACACGACTTATTGTCACTTTATGGATCAATCTATAGTTCTAGTTTTAGCTTTTTGCTCTTGTCAAGCTTCATTTTGCTTGTTCAATATTCACTCGAGTTGGTTTATATCGGTCAGCACAAGCGACAAGTGCACTCACTTGTGTATTTCTCAACTTTTTATAATCAGCCTCTACATAGGCGATTTCATTAATAATAACACAAGTTACTAATATCCTTAATTCAACTCAAGTAGCGAATTTGGATAACTAGAGCATTTACTTGGGAGTAGGCTCATATTCCAAAAATAGAGCTTTTAAACTCTTTTATTAAATTTGCAGCTCAAACAAATTAAAGCGCAAAATTAATTCTTGATCCATAAGTATATCATTGGCATCTCAACTGCGATTATTCTGGGCAATTAAGTTCTTATATTTGCGGCTTAAACAAATAAAACGCAAATACTTTCTTTAATCCACAAAAATATTGTTTGCGTCTAAGTCGCGACAATACTGGATACTTTGTCTATTTTCATGTTAAATTAGCTAAACAAAGTTGGCGAGTTAGGTCTAAAAACACATTTCAATAATTTGCGCAAACAATTAGGTACTGATCTAAAAAATTTATTCTGGACCCAAGTAATATTTATTATTTTCTTCAATTCAATGAGATCGAAAATTTGCCGCCAAGACTAGTAATCATCTCCCACCAAATTGAAGATCACAATAAAAATTACTGATCCATGAATAAAATTATCAAAGTCCATAAATACATCATGCATGCATCTATGCGATATAAGTAAGTACGAAAAATGATATAGCCCCCATGGGCGACATTGACATATGGTGCATCATGTGGAGATAATTTAGACCTATGGTGGTAAAACAAAAAATATCCTCGTAAAATTGATGTTACATAGCCTCCAAAAATTGGCTAAATAAATACATACCTCGGAAAAATAAAAAAAAATACATATTTTCAAGGTCTACTACATCAATCTAGAAAAAATAAAAGAAATAAATGAGGATATCGAATTACCACCATTGTTAAAAATTAACTCCACAAATAATATTAATATAAAATAATAAAAACTCAAATACATGAGCACCCGTATGTCAATGTCCATTCATTCCCAACACATGATAATCCATATCACATCAGCAAAATAAATTGCAGCACAAAACAAATGCATCACATAAGCAATTAATAAAGCATGCAACTCAAAAAATAAAAAACACATAGAATATTTTTGCTTGCACCTCAATGCGCAAAAAATATAATTTTTTTTTACGCATCTTATGCGAAAAAAAAATACATGCACCAATGTACAAAAATAATTTTCCCATGCATCACAATGCACAAAAAAAATATTAATTTGTTGTAATCATCTTAATGCGCAAAAATAATTTTTCTTTCATGCAACTAATGCGAAAAAAAAATATCATTGCTACGTATATGCAATAAATAATTATTCATGCATCATATTGCACAATAATAATTTTGCGAGCATTCTCATGCGCAAAAATAATTTTTGCAAGCACTAAATTGCGCAAAATATTTTTACATGCATTAACACTACAACAAATAAATAAAGCACAAAAATAATTTTGCAAACGTCCCAACGCGCAAAAAAATTAACTTGCTATCCAGTTTCTATATAAATAAAAAACAAGCTGGGATAATAACAAGAAATCATCTTGGCCTAGTGTTGGACATGCATAAGATAAATTAAAAGGTCTAGGGTTCAAATCTATGCTAAACTACAATCCAACAAATTTTGGAACCCTCAGCGTAGGCGATAAATATACTGAATAAAAACTCCTCAAACTTGCACGCAATCAGCCCATTCAAATCAATGGCAACATCCGACGATGCAGGTTGTGAATAAGCAGGGGAAAACATTTTGGGACTGCTCCTATGGTGACGAGGCCGAACTACTCTATTGTTGTTTTTTTTTTTTTTTTTTTTTTAAAGTGAGGGAATAAACTAGCTCACTAAGGATAGGACATCGACATTTGTGCGTGAAGGCGAGGAGCATGAGTTTCTTTTGATGAAAGTTGAAAGCAAGGCCCACATATTTGACAAAACTAATATTAAAGATCCATCAAGTGGGCATCTTAATAATGTTAGTGGAGAAAATAGTTGATGACTTATAATTTGAAAATAAAGAAAACAAGGCCAAAGCTCTTTTAGTGGAGATCTTGGTGGACGGCTATGTGTAATGATAGTGGGGTGTCGGTGGAGCGTAAAACCAGCGAAGCTACCGTCGGCAAGGCGTGGGGAATCTAAACTCGAGAAACGGGTAGCGATGATAGGAGGCGTCGGAGTTGACTTGGGGAGGAGAGTCGGTGAAGATAAAAAATGAAGGAGAATGACGGGGGGAGAAAGAGGGGGAGACGATAGAGGGATGACTACGAGAGGATAGAAGGAAAGGAAAAAATCAGAAACAAGACGGGTTGCCGAGGCGGCGGAAAGGGCGAAGAAGAACCCTAACGAAACCCTCATCTTTCTTCTCGTTTTTTTATCATTCTCCCATGTCCGCCTTTTTTCGCTTAGCCTTTGCTTTGTCTTTCTAGTCGTCCTTCCGAGGGCTCTTTAGGGTGTCCTTGTGTCTTGGTTTTTAGCTCCTTTCTCCGAGTGTACGCATAGAGTCTAGTTAGTCTTTTGTTCTTTTCTGTTTTTCTTTGTTTTCCAGTACTAGATGGCCAACCCTTTGATTGAGTGTGGTTTTGAGAAAACAGATTTGGTTCTGAATGAAAGTTATAGCTGTATGTGAAGGGGTATACAGATGCAACCCCGCCGAATAATATGAGTTGTTTAAGCTGGAACTGTCGAGGGCTTGGGAACCCATCGACAGTTCGGGCTCTGAAAAGAGTCTTAAATTCAAAAGATCCTAGTTTTGTATTCCTGATGGAAACAAAACTCGTTGTCTCGGAATTCGACATGGTCAAGTGCAATTTAGGTTATACAGGCATATATGTTGTTGATTGTGATGTAGAAGGAGGGGGCAGAAAGGGCGGACTATGTTTCCTATGGAAAGACTCGGTTGATTTTACGGTTGTGTCATCGTCTTTACATCATATAGACGGAATCGTAAAACAAGAGGATAGCGAGTGGAGGATGACAGGAATATACGGATGGCCGGAAGAAGTAAATAAAAAATACACTTGGAACCTCATGAGAGAGCTAGCTGGAGTAATCAATATCCCGTGGGTGTGCTTTGGAGATTTCAATGAAATCATGTTCGATTTTGAAAAAATGGGGGTAGGCAAAAAGAATTGAACAAGATGATTGCGTTCTGCGATGTGATTAATGAGATGGGATTAATTGATTTGGGATATGAAGGTTTCAATTTTACTTGGACGAATGGGCAACGTGAACCGAATAATATTCGGGAAAGATTGATGAGATGTTTTGGCAATAATGATTGGATAATGCAATTTCCAGGCTATAAGGTAACCCACTTACCACGAGTAGCATCGGATCATTGTCCTATTATGATTTCTTGGCGAAATACTATAGGTCAACAAGGGAAATCGAAAAGAAAAAGGAGAAATATTTATAGATTGAAACAATGTGGTTACAAGACGAATCGTGCAAGTCGGTGGTGCGCAAAGAATGGGGAAAGATGGATTGTGGGGTGACCCTAACTTTGTTCATGGAAAAAATTAAAAGATGTGGGAACGACCTTAAAGAATGGGAAAGAAAGTACTTTGGGCACATAGAAAGGAAAATTCAAGAGATTGAAAGCGAACTTAAACGGACTATGGGCTCATTTATAATGACTTGCTCTGTGGAACAAAGGCAAAATTCGGAAAACGTGCTTGAGGACCTATACAAAAAACAAGAAGCGATGTGGCACCAACGCGCTAGAACCAATCGGATACGTGAAGGGGACAAGAATACAACTTTTTTCCATAAGACGGCGCCTGGGAGAAGAGAAAGAAATAACATCGAAAAAATCATGGATAGCCATGGAAATTGGGTGGATGATTTGGACCGGATAGAGAGGATTTTTATGAACTATTTTAAGGATCTATTTTCTACGAACTCACTCTGGATATGACCCGTGCCATCGACGCCGTGGAAACAAAGGTGACGAGAGAGATGATGAATGACACACTAACTCGACCGTACACAAAAGATGAAGTTGTGGAAGCCCTCACACATATACACCCAACAAAAGCCCCTGGGGCGGACATTTTAACGCCAAAGAATCTTCTACCAAAAATTCGGAATGTCATTAAGAGCGAGGTAATTTTCTTGTTCTTGATATCGAATCATCAAAAAAATCCGTCTAGCCTAAACCAAACATATATCGTTCTTATTCCCAAAAAGAAAAAACCTCTTGTAGTTTCTTGATTTTCGGCCTATAAGTCTTTGTAATGTCATTTTTAAACTCATCACAAAAACTATTGCAAAAAGCAGACTTAAATTAATTCTTCCAAATATAATCGACCACTCATGATCGGCTTTTGTTCCCGACCGACTTATTACGGACAATGCACTCCTAGCCTTTGAAATTTTCCACAAAATGAAACTTAGCCACGCTAAGAAAGGGGTCTTCGCTTTTAAACTTGACATGAGTAAAGCTTATGACCGTGTCGAATGGCCTTTTTGCGACTTGTTATGTTAAAATTAGGCTTATGCAATAATTTTGTGGAATTAATTATGAGATGCATTTTCGCTCCATGTCTTTCTCCATTCGATTAATGGTCAACCTCGACACTTTTTTACCCCTCTCGTGGACTCGACAAGGAGATCCGCTCTCCCGTATTTGTTCTTATTTTGTGCGAGGCCTTATCATCACTCATACGAAAATCGGAGAAGGAGGAAATCTCCACGGTATATCAATATGTAGACAAGCCCCGAAGGTGTCCCACCTCTTTTTTGCCGACGATAGCATCATTTTTGGGCGGGCAAACGAAGCAGAAATTACAAACACTTTTAATATTATCAGATATTATGAACGGGCGTCCGGACAAAAGATTAACCTGGAGAAATCTGAAATCTCTTTCAGTAGGGGGGTTGGCGAGGATGATCAAAGGAGATTAGCATCAAAAATGGGAGTGCAATTGGTAGCAAAACACGCTATCTACCTTGGGATTCCCACGGTGGTTGGTCGATCGAAGAAAGAGCTATTTCAAGCATTGGTAGACAGATTGCGAAAGAAATTAAAAAATTGGAAAGGTCGGTTCCTATCAAATGCCGGAAAAGCGATCCTAATAAAAGCAGTTGCGCAAGCTATACCGTCTTATCTAATGAGTTGTTTTCTCATTCCCCAGAAGTCTGCGCACAACTAAACTCGGTGGTGAGTAATTTTGGTGGGGCGAGAAAAAAAAAGAAGAAAGGAAAATCCATTGGGTTTCTTGGAGCAATATGTGCAAATCGAAACAGGATGGTGGATTGGGTTTTCGGGAACTTCAATGTTTTAACGAAGCAATGTTAGCGAAACAAGGGTGGCGACTATTGCATGACAACGGATCCCCCCTATCTCGATTTTGAAGGCAAGATACTACCCAAACAACTCTTTCCTAACGCGTCGATTGGCTATAATCCGTCGTCACACGTGGAGAAGCATTGTCGCGGGGAGGAAGATTCTAGAAGGGGTCTCTATTTGGACTATCGGAAATGGGGACTCGGTAAATGTTTGGAAAAATCCGTGGATTCATGACCTACCACATTTTCGAGTTTTATCCCCCAACCTAGGCTGGGATGAAAACCTTCGAGTAAGGGACCTCCTCAATATTGACTCGAGTGGTTGGAACGCTGAACTAGTGAAAGAAATTTTCAGTCCGTATGAAGCAAGAATGATATTGGCAATCCCTTTGAGCTCTAATATGCGTCCTGATCGGCTAATCTAGAACCACACAAAAGACGGTATTTATAAAGTGAAATCAGGCTACACAACGGCATTAGCGATCAAAGAATATACCTCAAACTCATCTTCCTCTTCAGGTGCAAACAAAAAGTTTTGGAGATGGATATGGAACTTAAAAGTCCCTCCAAAAATCTAGTTGTTTATGTGGAGATGTGGGAGAGGGATCATCCCGACAAAATTCGATTTGGCTAAAAAGGGGATGGATTTGGATGCTTATTGTGGAAGATGTGGGGAGAACATTGAAACAATGGAACACGATTAAGAGCGCCGTGGGTAAAATTTTTTGGGCGGCCGCCCATTGCGACTCGGAATCGATAAATCCAGGGGACAATTTTTGATTGGTTGGGATGGATTATGGAAAACGTGGATGAAGATTCCCATAATATCTTTGCTTATCCGCTCTCTGGATTGTTTGGTATGCAAGAAATACTAAAACCTACCGAGAATAAAGAATTGGAACATCAATGGTGTTTCAATTTTGCCATCAGACGGCTTGAAGAACATAGAACAAGTATTGAGGGGATCCCTGACACGAAACAACCACCAAGAAGTGCCACTTGGAGAAAACCTGAGATAGAATGGATAAAAATAAACACGGACGCATCAATCCAGGCAAGGTTCGGAGCAGGGGTGGAGTCGCGCTTAGGGACCACGACGGGAAGATAGTATCCACCTTAACTCGCTTCTTTACGGCGGAAATGGAGGTAAACGTGGCGGAAGCAATAGCGTGCAAAGAAGGACTTACCTACGCTAAAACTCTTGGACTGAGAAAGATAGAGCTGGAAACGGACAATGTCACAGTCTATAAGAAGATCAAAGAATCTGCTCCGGACCTCTCGTACATGGGAACTGTCATAGGGGACATAAAGGATCTGTTTCTTTATTTTGATTCAGTTTATATCTCTTGTGTTAGAAGGACTGGTAATGGTGTTGCACACCTTTTAGCCCAATATGCATTTTCTTTTAGTGATCTGTGTAAGTCCAAGCGGCTACGATAATCTAGAGGGGGGGGTGAATAGATTATCTCCATTTTTTCGATTTCGCCCTCTTTTTCGAACCGAATGCTCAAAGACAATAATAAAGGTGCTGAATGTAAACAACACACGTCGATTTAAAGAGGTTCAACCCACCTAGGGCCTAATCCTCTACCACCCCAGTATATCCGGGATGGATTTCAAAAAGAAAAAAGATTTTATTAATTTACCACAAATTAATACAACACCAACTTACAACAACACCTTGAAGAGCACCACACTCTTCTTCAACACCACCTTTGAGATTACCACAATCTCACTTGAAGATTACCACAATCTTCAAACGGCACCTTGTGAAGATTACCACAATCTTCACCTTGAAGAGCACCACACTCTTCAACACCTCAACAAGAAGATTACCACAATCTTCTTACACCTAACACCTAGCTCACCCAAGTGTGTTCTTACCACAAGAACACTCACAAGGATATCTTGTGTTTGGTTGATGAATTACAATCAAGATTACACTTCAATAATGATTGATACAATATGAGTACAAGTGTAATCAAGAATTGAAAGCCTAGACCTCAAATTTGTGCAAGTGAAAGTGCTAAGGCTAATACAACAAGATATATGAAAGTGTTTGCTTTGTTTGCTCTTTTGCTTGTATAGAGTGTTGTATCTTGTTGCTTGAATGAAGCCTCTATTTATAGGAGAGGTCTTGGCTTTGATTTCAGGACATTGGCTCCTCCTCGGGGAGTGATTTGCTGCAAAAGAAACCATTTAAAATCATCAATATATTTGTTAGAAATCAATCCCACAAAATAGAAAAAATTCAAAACGCAACGGATAGTTTCTTTGTCAAACATGGGGTTCGACCGGTCGCTTGAGAGATAAGATTGAAATTGAATTCTGCGAATTTTTACACGGGGGGACCGGTCGAAGGGGGTGCGGCCGTCGCCCGCTCATGTGACCGGTTGCCCTTGAGCGTTTTTTTACGAAAAGAGAAGTCGGAACAAAATCCAACTTGCGGCAGTAGTGGTCGCCCGTCGGCCGACCGGTCGACCACACCGTCGCCCACAGTCGGTCGGCCCGGCCGCCGCCGCCTTTTTTTTCTTACGTCCCATTTTTGTTTCAAAACTCAACTCAGTGCGGGTTGCCTATAGGGCGGCCGGTCGAACTGAAACAAAAGTGTTGTCCAATTTTAAATCGAATATTAACTTCAAGAAATACTCCAAAAAATAGTAAAAACATTTTAGATCGATCGGAAGTGTTGGGACAACATTTAGGGACATTGTTTTGGTATAAAAACTCATTTGAACAAAAGATCAAATCATGATAAAAACATTTATCTAACAAACTCCCCTTTTTGATGATTACAAACCAAAACAATTTTCAAGAGGACGATTTGAAAAACAAAATAATTTTCCGGTTTATGAGTAAACTATCCGTTTAAAAACATTTTACAAAAGCTCCCCTATCAACAAGCACATTAAGAAGAAATATTGCATAAGCTAGAAGCACAAGCTTTTATAAAATAAACAATAACTCCATGAGCTTAGAAGCTCCCCTGTTACAAATACTTATTATCCATGCAAACAAGTTCATAAAAAACGGTCATTGGGTGAGTTTTCTTCACAACTTATGGCCTTAATAAGCCATAGCTTGTAGCTTCTATCATGAGCTTTTATTAGCTTCTTTGAGCTAACGAGCCAATTTCTGTTTCTCCCCTTTGGAATCATCAAAAGAATGTTAGGATGATAGAAACATCATAGAAGTATATCAAAGTGCGCAAAGAAATGGTTTATCAACCATTGAGCAATTTAGCTTAAAAACCAAGGAAAATGGGAGAAATGTATCATGAAGAGTTCATACGCTCGTTTTATTTCCCAAAACATGATCTCAATGAGTATAGAAGACTTTTGGAAGCGAGAGAATCATGTAGAAGTTGAAATTTTCATTGAAACATTTCATCGAACACATTGTGGGCGTGAAAAATAAAAAGAGTTGTATATAGCCCTTGTAAATGATCCAAGCCAAAAAATTTCATCACCAATCCACATCAAACATCATACAATACAACATAATAACTAATCTCAACAAGATCATAAGCAAAAATTATCAAGAAATATACAAGAAAGCCATAAACTCAAGGGTTCAACCCAATTGAGCAAAGTAAGGAAAATTCTTACCATTTGATCGGAAAAGATGAGCAATGATGATGATAAACATGCTATATAAGGTCCAAGATATAAATGGAATGCATAAGAATCAATTTTGAGTGACAATAGTGTGCATTTGGCAAAGGGGACGAATAATGGCAAAAAGAAGTGAAACTGTCAAATGCTGAAGACAGAACGAACTTAAACCAAAATTTAGCCTAGGCGACGGTCGTGGTTGAGGCGCGACCGGTCGGCGTTGAGGGCGACGGTTGCCCTCAACCTCTTCAAATTATTTGTTTGACAAATTTTTCAAAATCCGAATTTTCAACCAAAAATCCGATTTTTGCCCCTAAGTTTTAAAAACATGCAAAATGCAAACGTAGACCTCATTCAATATGCATTATGCCTAACCGAGCTCGTATTGACGCAAAAGTCTCGGAAGTTAGCGGTTTTGTAAAAATGTCCGCTAATTGATCTTGAGATGGCACAAACGATATCTCAATTTTTCGTTTTGAAACACAATCCCTTAGAAAATGATGTCGAATCTCAATATGTTTAGTACGGTTATGATGAACCGGGTTTTGAGCAATATTTATAGCGGATATATTATCACAAAAGATAGGTACGTTTTCAAAAGAGCATTTGTAATCCGCTAAGGTTTGTTTCATCCAAAGAAGTTGAGTACAACAAAATGCGGCGAAAATATATTCGGCTTCGGCCGTTGAAAGAGAAACACTGAGTTTTGCTTCTTTGAAAACCAAGAAACTAGGCAATCGCTTAAAAATTGACATGATCCAGGAAATACTTTTCCGATCATCAATATTACCCGCATAGTCCGAATCACTATAACCTTTAAGAGAAAAGATTTCATTCTTTGGATAAAATAAACCATATTGAATAGTGCCTTTCAAATATCGAAAAATCCGTTTAACGGCACTCATATGAGATTCTTTTGGATTGCTTTGAAAACGAGCACATAGGTATACGGCATGAAGAATGTCCGGTCTACTAGCGGTTAAATAAAGTAAACTACCAATCATACCTCGATACTTGGATTCATCAACCGTCTTGCCTTTTTCATCTTTGTCAATTTTGACATTGGTTGCCATAGAGTCGAGACGGTTCTTCCTTCTTCAATGCCGAACTTCTTCAAAAGTTCTTTTTATACTTTGATTGCGAAATATAAATACCTTCTTGGCATTGCTTAATTTGAAGTCAAGGAAGAAGTTTAGCTCCCCATCATACTCATCTCGAATTCACCTTGCATTAACTTGGAGAATTTCTTGCACAAAGATTCATTAGTAGCACCAAAGATAATATCATCAACATAAATTTGCACAAGTAAACAATCTTGCCCTTTTTCAAAAACAAAGAGTGTAGTATCAACTTTACCTCTTGTAAAACCGTTTTGCAAAAGAAAAGAGCTAAGTCTATCATACCATACACGGGGTACTTGTTTTAAACCATACAAGGCCTTAAAAACAATCATTTGGCCTAGAAAAATTTTAAACCCCGGAGGTTGTTTTACATAGACTTCTTCTTGAATAAAACCATTTAGAAATTTGGATTTAACATCCATTTGGTAAAGCTTGAAATTTTCTTAAAACAAGAATGGGCAAGTAAAATGCAAATAGCTACAAAATGTGCTATGAGTGCAAATGTTACATCAAAATCGATTACCTTCTTCTTGAAAATACCTTCGAGCTACTAACCTCGCCTTAGTTCGACCAATGTTGCCTTGGTCATCGAGTTTGTTCCGGAATACCCTTTTTATCTTCTTCATCACTATCATCATAGGGCATCCAATTGATCTAAGGTGTTCATAATAGAACATTTACATCCAAATATTTGGAGTACTTCATTTCTCATCTACACAACTTAACAAACTCATTAACGGCATCGCTTATACAAGAAAAAAATAGCCCAAGTGTAAAAACATTCTTCAATCATCAATCACAAAATTTCTTGCAAAAGAGCATAGTAGGAATAGACACTATATATATATATATATATATATATATATATAGATCATGAAGCAAGAAACACATACTATGCATTTAGAATATCATCAAGAGTCTAATAAATCATGCAAGTTCAAATAAGCTTAAGAGAGCTACAAAAGGTCTCTTTTGAAATTTGAGAATCCGATAGCATATAATTGAGACCTCATTTAAAAAAAGTATTTGAACAAAAGTTGACAAAGCAAATATGTGCAATCAAATATCGAATAATGCCTTTCAAAAAATCTAAAAAATCCTCTTAATGGCATTTGTATGAAACACTATGAAAAACAAGCACATAGGCACATGGCAATACATATATCGAGTCTATAAGAGTAAGAATAACACAAGTAAACATACCTCGATAATTTATGCCTTTTCTTGACAAATAATGACGAAAATGGCCATTTGTGAAAATATGTAAATCCTACACAATTCTTAAAACAAATCTAGCACAAATCATAATGATAAAAGTGTAGGCTAAGAGATATCACAAGTAAGCTCATGCCATAAAAATCCATAAGAGATGATAATACACTTTAGTCTACAAAAATGCACAAGAGTTTTAAAAACATCATATAAGGTCTTCCTTTTTAAAAACAAATAAGTTTTGAAGACCTTAATTTAAAATACATGAAAACTCATTTTGCAAGTAGGACACAAATAAAAACATGCATAATAGACAAATAAAATGCATATTTAATTAGGGAGATACGGTTTACCAATTATGCCGTTTCCATGGGTTTTTCCATTGTTGATGATATTTTCCCTTTTGAAAATCTTCATGTTGATAGTAATCTCTCCAATTACTCCATCTCCAAAATTTTTGTCCTTCCCATTGTTGATGGTCTTCTTCTTTGAAAATCATCTTGTCTTTGCCATTTCCAAGGATTGTGTTCTTCCCATTTTTGATTATATCCTCTTCTTGAAATTGGCTTTGTCGAACATAGTTTCTCCTTCTTTGATCACATGAAACGGTCATTTGATGTCTTCTTGGCGGTATAAATTTTCTTGATCATTATTTCACGGTACCTAATATGACATTGTTTTGTGGTACCCTTATGTGTTTGGGTCCTTTGGGATTAGTCTTGAGACTTTTAGGTCTCCAACAATAATTGGAGTTATTTCTAGCCCGACAAGTATTTACCGTATGACCCTTTTTACCGCAATAAAAACATGTAATAATTCTAGGAGCATAATGACCAACGTCTTAGAGACTTGATTCTTTTTCATGTGATTGACACCCTTAGGCTTATGATCAAGTTCTAGTTTGAATTATCACAACAATCAACAATATTGGTCATCTTATCGGTACTCAAGTTGGATTTAGATAAATCATTTTTCAAGCAATTTATATCCTCAACAAGAGTACTATTTTCTTTCTCAAGGTTTCTAACCTTGTCAAGAGTGGTGGTGTGAGCACATGATAGTGATTCATAGGAAGTAAATAAACTATCCTTATCATTCTTTAAAACAATGAATTCCTTTTTCAAATTTTTGTATTTAACAAGTAAGTTTTGGAATTCATCTTGTAGCTCATCATAATCATTTTGCAAGTCACTATATTCATTTTGCAATTCATTGTCATAAGAAGTAGAGGGTTTAGAACTTACCTCGTTTTTTCTTCGATGCCCATGAGGCATTGTTCAACTTGTTCATCATGGGAGGTTGTAGAAGGCTTATCCCATGTTGTTGAATTTGATGTTGTATCCATTTGTGAAGTAGATGTTTTTGAGTTGCTCCTTTCATTTGCATATACTTCATATATGGCTTCTAATTTTGCCATACTTCATGTGCCGATCGAATACCTACAACATGATCAAATTCCAAAGTGGTAAGTGAACAATGTAAAATATTAAGAGCTTTACCATTTGAGAAGATGATTTTCTTCTCTTCATCATTGAGCTTTTTGAAGCCTTTTGAGGTGTGTGGTGTATTTTTCATCGGAATGGATTCTCCATTAATGACGGTGTTCCAAATGTCGAACCCGCAACCTTGTAAGTAGCATTCCATTCTTTCTTTCCAAAATATAAAATTTTTGGAATCAAACCGAGGTGGCTTGGTGGTGGAGGTGCGGAAAGATGAGCTTCGTTAAGTAGCCGACGATCGTTTCTCTTCACTCGCGATGTGAAACGAGCTTGCCAAAGAGTTTGGCTCTGATACCACTTGTAAGTCCAAGCGGCTACGATAATCTAGAGGGGGTGAATAGATTATCTCCATTTTTTCGATTTCGCCCTCTTTTTCGAACCGAATGCTCAAAGACAATAATAAAGGTCTTGAATGTAAACAACACACGTCGATTTAAAGAGGTTCAACCCACCTAGGGCCTAATCTCTACCACCCCAAAGTATATCAGGGATGGATTTCAAAAAGAAAAAGATTTTATTAATTTACCACAAATTAATACAACACCAACTTACAACGACACCTTGAAGAGCACCACACTCTTCTTCAACACCACCTTTGAGATTACCACAATCTCACTTGAAGATTACCACAATCTTCAAACGGCACCTTGTGAAGATTACCACAATCTTCACCTTGAAGAGCACCACACTCTTCAACACCTCAACAAGAAGATTACCACAATCTTCTTACACCTAACACCTAGCTCACCCAAGTGTGTTCTTACCACAAGAACACTCACAAGGATATCTTGTGTTTGGTTGATGAATTACAATCAAGATTACACTTCAATAATGATTGATACAATATGAGTACAAGTGTAATCAAGAATTGAAAGCCTAGACCTCAAATTTGTGCAAGTGAAAGTGCTAAGGCTAATACAACAAGATATATGAAAGTGTTTGCTTTGTTTGCTCTTTGCTTGTATAGAGTGTTGTATCTTGTTGCTTGAATGAAGCCTCTATTTATAGGAGAGGTCTTGGCTTTGATTTCAGACATTGGCTCCTCCTCGGGGAGTGATTTCTTTGCAAAAGAAACCATTTAAAATCATCAATATAGTGTTAGAAATCAATCCCACAAAATAGGGAAAAGTCAGTGCAAAACGCAACGGATAGTTTTTGTCAAACATGGGGTTCGGCCGGTCGCAGAGATAAGATTGAAATTGAATTCTGCGAATTTTTACTGGGGGACCGGTCGAAGGGGAGTGCGCGGCCGGTCGCCCTCATGTGTATGACCGGTTGCTTTGCGTTTTTACGAAGAGAAGTCGGAACAAAAATCCAACTTGCAGTGCAGTCGTCGTCGCCCGCCGGCCGATCGGTCGACCACACCGGCCGCCCACCTGGTCGGCCGCCGCCGCCCTTTTTTTTTCTTACGTCCCATTTTTGTTTCAAAACTCAACTCAGTGCGGGTTGCCCTATAGGCGACCGGTCGAACTGAAACAAAAGTGTTGTCAATTTTAAATCGAATATTAACTTCAAGAAATACTCCAAAAAATAGTAAAAACATTTTAGATCGATCGGAAGTGTTGGGACAACATTTAGGGACATTGTTTTGGTATAAAAACTCATTTGAACAAAATCATCAAAATCATAATAAAAACATTTATCTAACAATCTGGACCCTATTATAGGAGTCATGCCAGAACACATTTGTAATGTGGCAAATTTGGAGGCTTCCTACTGATTGAATGAAATGTTTTATTCCCTCGAAAAAAAAAAAAAAAATCAATGGCAACATAGGTTTTTATATATTCAAACACATGTACACGCATATCGAGGCAATTTTTTATGCTTTTATCTCAAAAACTTTAAATCGCCATAACTTATTCGTTTCAAATCCGTTTTTCACGCATAATATATAAAATTAATCGTCTTTCCGAGATCTACAATTTGACACCAATATTGCATATATAAAAACGGAAAAATCAGATTCGAATTTTTTAAAATAAAAAATCAAATCACATAAATAATCAAACTCAAGCACATCACATAGGCGAGATCAAGCCCTAATGGCTCTGATACCACTGTTAGCAAATATGAGTCGAAACTAGAATCACATATTTGCACATATAAGGTGGATCTGGTATACCTATTTGCAACGGAACTGTCGATCCACATAGCCAGGATTAAGCCCGTCTACAAGCCTCCGTTTGATCAATGATTAAGCCATCTACAAGCCTCCTCTTGATTGAATCGCGAGCAACGAACAAACCCCATAGATTTATTGAACCACGAACAAGATCACGAACCGCCTTTCTCGTTGGTGTAAATAATTACTAGAATTATTTACTTTGATGTGCACACCTTAAACCCTAGGAGAACATTGGTGATGCTCCAAGAAGAAAACCGTAGAGAGAAATTTTAGGAGAGAGATTTCTGATATTCCGTAGGAGACGTCTAATGTCTCTACTACTAATAATATAGGAAGAGAATATAAAACGATATATCTCAATCCCTATTATAATTAGATCTTTCCATATTAGATGCAATCCCAAGATGCATGCTAATCAATTAGGGTCCCCAAATATCTTTCCTTATCTAAAAGATATGGATGTAATCTCCAATAGGATGAGAAATTCATGATTCAATATATAGGCTATGCATCTAGGACAAAAATACCCTTCAATTTGTTACCAAAATGATCTTCTTCCGAAATTTTTCAGCAAAAAAGTGAAGAAGAGTATAAATTATCATGAAAACTTTACTTTTAATGGTGTAACGTAACATGTTTTAAATTTAGGGATAATTACAAAAAATACCCCTCAGGTTTGACCTAATTACCAAAAAAACCCAATTAACTTTTAAAATTATAAAAAAATACCCCTACAATTTGATTAAGTGTTAAGATTAAGGGGTGAACTGTAATATTTTTATCAATATGAGGGGGGATTTTGAATTTTTTTCTTCTTAATGGGGTAAATATTAGACAAAATAAAAATTTCATGGGTATTTTTTGTAATTTTAAAAGTTAGCTAGGTATTTTTGTAATTATATCAAACTTCAAGGATACTTTTTGTAATTAACCCTTTAAATTTAGGATGTAAGATACTAAGTGCCCATAAATATAGGTCTCAAAATAGTTATGTCCATAAATATAAGGTGCAAAATGCCAATTACTATTTTCAGAAACCATTAAGAGCCACTTTTTTGATCGTGAATCACTAGTCAGTTTGATCGTGAATCACTAGTCAGTTTACTCTGATTAGTCTCTAAGCAATCGGTTTTATGAATTAACAGTCAAAATTAGTCAAATTGTATTTTGTATTTTTTTGGGGAAAAAAATAGAAACTTAAAGTTTTATTTTTGGATTCTTACGGGGAGCGCTATTAACAACCCCAAAACCTATTAATACACCCCCTTGTTAATACACCCCACCCTATTTTTTTTTTTAAAAAATAACCTATCTAATACACCCCTAATATTTTCAAATCTACCTTTCTCCTAATTAAACCTAATTATATCCCCAAAACATAAACCAACATATATTATTCAATACATACACGACAACTGAGAAAAGAAGAAAAAAAAAGAGTCTGAAATAGAAAACACGACCAGTTCTTATTTCTCTATGGTTCGAATTGTTGATTTGATATCGGGAGGATGATAAGTTACCCGGAGAAGAGGCATGCATGAAATCAAAGACGTCAGAATCAAACTGCCACAGAGAATGACAAAGAGTGAAAGTGGCCTTCACAAACCAAAGAAAATTTAATTTAAATTCAGTAAAAGATGAAAATGGCATATGAACTAAAACTAATGTTATTGTCCCAATCAAGTCTGTTAAAATGGATTTCTCGGCTTAATAGATATATCAATTTTTTTTTCTTTTTTAAGTTCATGTTTTTGTCCCGTAAAAAAATATTGGAATTGATCGAAGATGAGGGAGAAAGAAGAAGAATATATTGGAATTGATCGAAGAAGATGAGGAGAAAGAAGAAGGATATCGGTGAGGATGAGTAAGAAGATTATATGAGGTGTATTTAGAGAGGTTTGGTGGGTGTGTTTAGAGATATTTTAGGTGCCAAGGGCATTTCAGTCTTTTAGGATGATTGTATTTTTGTAATTAAAAAGAGGGAGTGTATTGATAGGTTTTGGGAGTGTTAATAGCAGCTCTTTTCTATTATATTGATGTGATTAGTTAAAAGTTGAGTTATGTTAGATGTCTTTTAATTAGTTATCTATATATTTTATTTTTAAGATTATATTGTGTACTAATTAATGTATTGCATTGTTAGTTTATATTATATAATAAAAAATCATTATTTTTTCATTCATATCGGATTCAGATTTTCTATTTCACTTCATATTTCATAATGCAGGTGAATAACACGTGTTGATACATTCAAACAATCAACAACATATATTTATCTCGATGACACGTGTCATTCATTTAATAAATTTGATCGATGGCTCAATCTATCTAGCTAATTGAACTTAAAATTGCATGGTACTTTTTTTAAAATGAGTGAAACAAAAAGTTTTTATATGATTGTTTGTTCTCTCATTCCGTCCAATTCCATTTTTCTGAGTGAATATTGGTGAATTTTTTTTTTTTTTTTTTGAAAGTTGGATGTGTGTAGAAAAATTAATGATTATGTTGATGTGATAGATAATCTTTCAAAGATGTTGATTGTTTGTGGAAATTTTTGTGGAAATAATAGTATAAAACATAATACAAGAAATTGAATAAAAATAAAAAAATTGAACCAAAATAGGTAATATGGAATTATGGATCTCATTTTATACCTTTTGCTATCGTGATTAAAAGAAAAATAATACACATGATGATAAATAAAGGGTGACACAATGACTTATTTTTTTAAAAAATAATGGCACGATTGTGCTATCCTTTTTTTTTTCCTGAAAAAAGGGTGGCACGATGGCCATTTTTTCTGAAAAATAATGGCAATATCGTTCCACCTTTTTTTTTTAAAAAAAAAGTGTGGCACGATGGCCAAATTTTTCTGAAAAAAGGGTGACACGATCATGCCAACGTTTATTTTTTTAAAACAAATTGGCTATCGATCCATATTTTTCTTAAAAAAATGGCACGATCGTGTCATCTTTTCCCAGCAAAAAATGGTCATTGTGCCTATTCGAATATAGCGGAAAAATGCACGATTTTGAAACAAATAATCCAAAAATTGCAATATCATTTCGAACTCAACCCTTAAAACCTTCAATCTATAAAAAAGGACACATTTTCGCACCTGCTACTATCATAATCGCAAGATAGTGAAAAAATATTAAAATAAATAATTATTGAGCCCTAGGTTGCGCCGTTGCCGTCTCGACCATAACTTTTTGGTGGTCGGTATATGATAAAGGAATGTAAATTTGGGTTTTTTGCTAGAAAGATCAAATGAGAAATATAGAAGAGGTGTATTAAGTAATTGAGTGAGTTTGTAAAATAAAGTGGATGTCTATGAAGTAAAAAGTGTATTTATAAAAAATAGGGGTGCAAATAACGCTCTTTCAAAGGAATGGAAGGCCAACTACATCAATTTTTTTTTTCCCTCCAATTATTTTAAGAAAATATTCTGCTCAAAACAACTCCATAAAACCACCCAACAACCCATGGTTTTGGATAAAAAAAAATGTTTGATTAAATATTGATTAAAGGAATCTGTTCAACTTTCTTTTATTTTGTTCATGGAGTTTAACTATTTTTGAACAGATAAAAGATTTAAAATCGCATATGGACAAATAATGACATGCAGAAATTCAATCAATATATATTTTGTCGTCATTTTAAATTAGACTTATTGAAAAAAAAATCATTTTATAACAAGATATTTTATTTTTAACGTGTTATAGATGGAACATTCACTTGAGAATATACCCAATTAAAATCACGTTTTTTTCTCTTTCCAAAAATAATGTTATATGTTTGTGGAGGTATAAAATATAATTTTAGTCGTGTAACTACAGGAGGTTGACAATACTAGTCCCTCATAAATTATGATTTGAAAAACGAGTCCTGTAGCCCTTTCAATTTCATTATTTTGTTGCCGTAAGTTAGAAAATTTGTCGTCAAAATCTACATGTTCACATTTTCGGCCAAATCCTCTATTTTTGAAACCAATCTCACTTATGTAAACATTCTACAAATGAGTTGACGTATTGATTGAGACAAAAACCTAGAAAAGGAACAAAACACATTCGAAGGATGTCCGCATAAGCGTAATTGGTTTCTGTATCTTATAAATTCATATTAAACCCCACCTACCCTCAAATAGTCCTGTCTAGGCATTAGACTTCTTTTGTCTGCCTACATTAGACTCCACCTAACTCCGCCTAGACGCTAGATCTCAGTCTGCCTAATTAAAATCACATTTTTTTTTCTCTTTCCAAAAATAATGATGTTTGTGGTGAGATAAATATAATTTTAGTCATGTAACTATAGTAGTTTGACAATACTAGTCGTGCATAAATTATTTAAAAAACAAGCCTTGAGCCCTTTCGATTTCAGTCATCTGGTCATCAGAAGTTGGAAAATTTGTCAGAAAAATCCGCACGTTCACATTTCCGGCCAAACTCTCTGATTTTGAAACCAATATCACTTATGTAAACAATCTACAAACGAGAGCATATATTGATTGAGGCAAAAACCTAGAAAAGAAAAAAAAAAAAAACGCATTTGGAGGATGTCCGCGTAAACGAAATTAGTTTTTGTATCTTATAAATTTATACCTACATGCACTGCTTCATAAATCCACACCTACCTTCGAATAATCCCGTCTAGGTATTATTAGGCTTCATTTGTCTGCCTATGTTATTATTTCATTTAACATTGTTTAGGTTCCGCCTAACTCTGTCCAGACGCTAGGTTTCACTCTGTCGTCCGCGGAATATATATTTTGGTTGCAGTTATTACAGTAATACTCAGCTGGTTAGAAGTTGGGTGAAACCTCTCTCTCTCGTAAATATCGAAGGTCAACAGCCCCTCAGTGCAGACGGGACAAAGAGCACCTGAGCTACACAAAACCTCATTCTCTCAAATGTTCGCATCTCATCATCATCTTCTTCTTCTTCGCCATCACTGAATCATCAATCAATCAACACCCGAAGATGCCCAATAGTATTTGCTAGATTCTCCGCCGCCGTCGACCACCGCCGCAGAAATTCGTCTATTCCACACTATCTCTCACATAAAGTCCTCCTATGGCGTCCTCAATCTCAGCGGGCCTCTCTCTGAAGCTGAGCCCCCAAAGACTCACAAACAAGTCAATCCAACCTCCTTTCCAATCCCCATTCCACAACCCATCTCTCGTGTCGTATCCCTTTCCGACCACCGGAGCAACCCAATTCCGCGGGCAGCGGGTGGCGCGAGAGGTTCAGCAGACGTCACTTTCCGATTCGGCGAACGACGTCGTTTTGGCCCCCAAGTCGGCCGGGTTGGAAAAAGACCCCCGCGAGCTGTGGAAGAGGTACGTTGACTGGCTTTACCAGCACAAGGAGCTGGGGCTTTACCTGGATGTTAGTCGGGTCGGGTTCACGGATGAGTTCTTACAGGAAATGGAGCCCCGACTCCAGAAGGCCTTCAAGGATATGGTGGAGCTCGAGAAGGGGGCAATTGCGAACCCTGATGAGGGCAGAATGGTGGGACACTATTGGTTGAGAAATCCCAAGCTTGCCCCAAAACCCTTATTGACTCAGCAGATTGAGAAGACGTTGGACAAAATCTGCGATTTCGCTGAGCAAGTCATCAGCGGTAAGGTCAGTTTTTGTTTTTTCGTTTTTCTGTTCGGAAAGGGTTTGTGTTTTTGTCTTACTCTATGGAGGCAAATTTGAAAATTAACCATGGGGTAAAAAGATGTTTAGACCTTGATTAATGAATTAACAGAGGAGGGTCAAGTGAGATTTTGGCGATTGATTTGAAGCGAAATTAGCAGTATATTGCTTACATCTATACCTGATAACAATAATGCTACAGTGATACTAAAATCATTTAAATCTTCATAGGAAGTGCAAGTGCCATGGTTTGATCTGGTTGCCTAGCTGAGGGCAAGTATAGCCATACAAATGGGAACAACTTATTTGTTCTTAGACATATGTGTAATGTGTGTAGTCTAGGGTTGTGACAATTTGATGTTCTGGAAAGAACATTCTTGGGAGTTTATCTGGAGGAGAATCAAGAATGAGAGAGAGAAAAAAAAAGTCTGGTTAGTAGAAAGCAGAGCATTTTCTTCGAGATGGTTCATATAGAAGTGGAGGCACAATAGTTCTGTTCAAGGTAGGGTTATAGTTATGAGTTATTATGGAGCTGCCAGTACCTTCGGCAGAGGTACTTTAGAAAGTCAGATTCTGTACAGATCTTTCTTTATCCTAATGGAAAATTCTTTTCTTATGCTTCCCTTTCTAGAGATTTTCTGAGATTGCGACTTTTGTACTGCAGATTAGGCCTCCTCAGAAAGATAATTTCACACAAATCCTTTCTATTGGAATTGGTGGTTCAGCTCTTGGGCCGCAATTTGTTGCAGAGGCATTGGCTCCTGATAATCCTCCTCTTAAGGTACTTGGAAACATATTTCGTAACGGAATACGCATGTATATTGTGTGAACACTTTCTTCTTGTGCTATCAATATGCGTGGATTATGCCTTTCTTTTGATGTGATTATTAATTTGAGAAAAGTATCCAATAGTATAATTTCAAGATCTTTTCTCATTTTTTGTTCTATTATTCATCAGTTACATCATATATTGCATCTGAGACAATTGAATGTATGTAGCGATTAGCTTGTATTCTGGTATGCTTCATAGTGTGGATGTTGTTATCTTGAGAAATAACTACTTTTGGAAAATTTACCTCAAATATTTGAATAATTTCTATAATCAAGACTTGTAACACTTAGTTTTCTTTCCATGCTAAGCGCTTGTTTGTTCTTGAATCCTGTAGTTTAACTATCACATCAGTTGGACTCCATCCCTTATATGCAGATATTAAGATCTAATATTAGAATTCCGAGCATTCTTTCTAAACTCTGGTTCAATAGATAAAGTTTACTTGTTATTGGCGCATTATCCAGATAACTTCCTTAATTAATCACGTTCTTATTTAAAGTATGTTTTACAAAAAGGAAAAAAATCCACTTGAAAATTTCAGGCTCTTTTTCTTTTATTCTTGCTTCAAATTCTTGAATTTTTGGTTCTCAAGTTATAATTTTATTGATTGTTTCCTTGTTTTCAATTTTGTTAGACGTCGTCAACTTTCTATACAGGTTTATCACACCACAGCATTTAAAGAAATGCAGGCTTCACATGTTTGTTGCATTGAATCATAAAAGATTAGAGCACTTTTTTCTGATTGAGATTCTAGCAATGAATTCCTATTGATGACTGAAATTATGGATATTCAGGCTTCCATAGTTCTCCTAGTCCCAATTGCAATTTGCGGAATTCAAAAAGTTGATGGCGTGTGTGGAAGAGTCCTAATTCTGTATTGTCATAATTTTTGCAGATAAGATTCATTGACAATACAGACCCAGCTGGGATCGATCATCAAATAGCACAGCTTGGCAGTGAGCTGGAATCTACACTTGTCATAGTGGTTTCGAAGGTATCAGTGTATCAGTTGAACCATGTTCTAGTTAATTCATTGTCGCGGTGATCTCTAGGTATATGCTGCTAACTTATACATTCCTTTGGTCTCTTAGAGTGGAGGTACTCCCGAAACAAGAAATGGTTTGCTAGAAGTTCAAAAGGCCTTCCGTGAAGCTGGCCTGGAATTTTCAAAACAGGTCTTGGTCTCAGGTTCTTCTTTCTGCATTAATTATTTCGTCGAGTTTCAGGTTCTAGTTGTGAATGACTAAAGGCTGATAGAGATGTCGTATAACATGTTCCCTAGTTGGCTTAGATATCTTTATACATGTTTCTTGACAATAATCACCTTTGTTCACGTCGGCATGAATCACTGAGTTTCTGTTACATTGGGACTGTTGTGACATTGTTCTTAGTTTTGTCCACAGGGTGTTGCTATTACACAAGAGAATTCATTACTTGATAACACAGCACGGATTGAGGGCTGGTTAGCTAGATTTCCTATGTTTGACTGGGTTGGTGGTAGAACGTCTGAAATGTCTGCTGTCGGTTTGCTTGCTGCTGCACTTCAGGTTTTTGATTATTTGACTCATAAAACTTTTTTATTTTATGCTGCTTAGTTTTCATGTAAATAATGACGCCAGCTGTATTTGATTCTCACTCTCAGGGAATTGATATTAAAGAAATGCTTGCTGGTGCAGCATTGATGGATGAAGCCAACAGGACCACACTAGTAAGACTTATCATTCTTATTTTTTGAAGAAGCATGTTACGTAGTTGGTGTTAGTGATTGTGTTAGTCTGATATCTATTGCATTCTGTGCTTAGGATGTCCATGATAATGTTGCTAAGTCATGTAAATTCAACTCATATGTACTTTTATGAATCTTCTTCATCTACCTATATGATCTTGTACAACTTTTTGCCCTTGACAAGGATGCTACCCGTTTTTGCTGTCATACATGCGGGTGTGTAACATGTATTAATGTATGTGAACTTTTGAAATAAATCTTATGGAAGAATGCTTAATGTATTTGTTCAGGTCAGGAATAATCCAGCAGCGCTGCTAGCTTTGTGTTGGTATTGGGCGACTGATGGAGTAGGATCCAAGGTTTGAGTTATTCAAATTAGACAAATTATGATATGGATGCAGTTATGTCATCCATTTCAAAATGTTTCTTTTACTGAGAAATGGTACTTTGTTTTTTGGATGCTGCAGGATATGGTTGTCCTTCCTTACAAGGACAGCCTATTATTGTTTAGTCGGTATCTGCAGCAGCTAGTCATGGAATCTCTTGGAAAAGAGTTTGATCTGGATGGTAACAGGGTATGCTAAAAAAACTCAACTCAATGAACTACATTTTCATAGATGTCAGAAAATATATAAAGACCGGATATAAGTGAAATTGAAGCAACTTCTCTTTATTACAGGGAGGTATTCAATGTTGTCTTCAGCTGTTGTTCTCCTCTCTCTCTCTCTCTCTCTCTCTCTCTCTCTCTCTCCAGCTAATATTGAATGTTCCCTTGTTTGTATTTTGAATCCCTCCTCCCTACCAGGGATAACTGTGATTGATTGCTGGGTAATATTGAAGCCATCTTTGTTTGTTTGCAGGTAAATCAGGGGATAACTGTTTATGGAAACAAAGGGAGCACTGATCAACACGCGTATGTGTTTCATTCACATTTTCTGACATTTTGACGCGCATGATCATATTGCTGCTGCAAATACCTAAAAATCTCTCTTCTCCCCCGCAGCTACATTCAACAACTCAGAGATGGGGTCCATAATTTTTTTGTGACGTTCATTGAAGTTCTACGAGACAGGCCGCCTGGTCATGATTGGGAGCTTGAGCCAGGTGTCACCTGCGGTGACTACCTATTTGGGTTTTTACAGGTTAGTATTCTTACACCAATGAGGGGTTTGCTAATGCCTGCTACAAATTAAAAGGCTTCCTTGAATTTTTTTGGTCAAGCTGTTCCTCTTTTGGATTAAAACTTTTTATTGATGTGAATACTCGATTAAATTGGAAACTATATGAATCTTCATATTTTATCAGAAATTTGTGCCTTTTTTACTTGTTTTGAACAGTAAGCCAACCAGAAAGTAAGTGCATTCTATATTTGTGGAGATATTAGGTTTTATTTTGAAATTCCTAGAGTTCTGAGAAACCCAGCTTTGTCATAAGTATATCAGATTTGTGACGACATGAAACAAGCTCCTAGGCCTGTTTGTCTGTCTACTTTACTTTTAAGTTGTATTCAATATTCCTGTTCCTCTACAATATATTCATTCAGTGCTTCCAAATTTTGGTGTACAGGGAACCAGATCCGCTTTATATGCCAATGACCGGGAGTCCATTACAGTCACAGTGCAAGAGGTCACGCCCAGATCTGTTGGGGCTCTTGTAGCACTCTATGAACGAGCTGTTGGGATTTATGCCTCTTTAGTCAATATCAATGCCTACCACCAACCTGGTAAAATCCTACTGGCCTTCTCATGTAAATATCTATACGGCTAAATCTTGTCTTTGACAATGAGCTATAATTTTAAAGTCTATCTTTCATCATGGATGAGATAGACATGACCAGTAATTCTTGAGGCTTCTTATTTCCTTTTTACTTTTTGTGGATTGATAAATTGCTTATGACATTAATGCAGGAGTTGAAGCTGGCAAAAAAGCAGCAGGAGAAGTTTTAGCTCTTCAAAAGCGTGTTCTTGCGGTACTAAATGAGGCCAGGTATTCTCACAGTGCTTTGGCTAGAGAACTTGTAGAACCCTGTTGGATATAGTTTCGGAGAAGGCTACGAAGCTATGGAATGAAATCCATATTAAAGCTTGTAGGATGAATGCAGCATGTGCATTAATGCAATGAAACAAGCATCACAGTGAAATTCATGAAAATTTTATAATTAAATGAAGAACACAACGTCGACAGCATTATCTTGTCACGAACATTCTCAATGAAATGATGTATGTGCAAAAAATCCTAATTTACATCACAGATTCTTTAGAATTAGGCGTAAAGCCTTGCAAATTAAGTGAATGAAGTTTTTTCTGTATGGGGAAGGTTGCTGGACTCGTATCATTATCCTGCTGAAAAGTTATTAACTGATATTCTTATTCTCGGTTTTTGTAATTTCTAGTTGTAAAGAGCCTGTTGAGCCATTAACACTTGAAGAAATAGCCGACCGTTGCCATGCCCCCGAAGATGTAAGTACCATCACACCTCATTTTTATCTGTTTATTTTCTTTTACCATGAAAGCAGTTTCAATGACCACTTTTTATTCCACTTGATGGTGGCAGATTGAGATGATCTATAAGATTATTGCTCACATGGCTGCAAATGATAGAGCTCTAATTGCGAAGGTAGTTGTGGTTCACCGCGAAGCGTTAAGGTTTTCTTAGGAGAGTGCAATGTTGATGAGATGTATGTTTGAAAGACATCCAAAAGCACATTTCCATTTTCCATTAAGTGGTTTCACATTTTTGGTGTGAGGGATTTTAGATCACCAAATAAAAAAAGGTCAAATTTGTTCCATTTTGTTCACCCTGATTCTGGTGGCTTTTTTGGGGACAGTGGATATATTATCTGTCAAGAAATAAGAATATCTGCAAACTATCTCCACCTTAAATGTGTTGTCATTTTTATCACTTTTGACAGGTGGATGCAATAAAGTGCTTATATATCTTCTCAAAAACTTGTGACAGGACATTATCACTTTTCAAAGAAACTGTCTTTATCTTACATGTGGGTGCAAACAGGTCCAGCCAAATTCAGATATTTGTGAATATCTTGACTAGATATAAATATTTTTTCATTTTTTGAACCGATGTCGAATTCATGGAGCTTTGCTTCTAATTTATTTTTTTCAGCTTATGAGCTGCTAAGTTTTATTCAAAATTTACTTTTAAAAAATATTGATAATGTAAAGAAACACTTGTCAAATTAAATCATGTCAAATTAAATCACTTGACTTGAGTTTGAACTTAAAAGTTACAATGTCCTGACGAATGCCCAAATCCATACCCAATTAACCAATCCTTTTTCTTCCCTTTCGTTTATTTTTGTTTTCCCGCTTCTTCCTTCTTCCCCATATTTTTCTTTTCTGTTTTTTTTTTTGTTTTTTACATTTTCTCCCCCATATTATATGGAATGGAAATCTGAGAATGTGTTATTCCTGATGGTATGAACGCAGCAGCGGAAAAACAAACTAGAAGAGTTTTTACGGTTCAAAACTCTATTAATGGAGGTTTTAAGGTTTGAAACTCCATAAATGGAGATTTTAAGGTTTTGGAACTCCTGGCGTAACATAGCATGACTAAGTTTTTAAAGTTTAAAAGTTCATTAATGGAGATTTTAAGTAAACTGTTTTCAACTCTTGAAACTTTGAGTTTGCAACGAAAATGAAGGGAAAAGAAGAAAAACCAAGAAAAAAAAAAATGAGAAGATGACAAGAAACAAAGAGAAGAAAGAAAAAGATAGCTACACACCACCGCCAAAAAAGTTTTAACTTTGAACTGAAAAGTAATACATGTTAAATTGAAAAAGTATTACATGTAAAACTGACAAGTATTGCGTAAATACGTGTTGAGCTGAAAAGACTACACGCATAAGTGGAAAACATTACGTGTTGAATTGAAAAATATTACACGTTTAAGTGAAAAAGTAATACAGTTTTAAGTGAAAAATATTACACGTTTAAGCGAAAAAATATTATACTACGAACTAAAAAAGGTTACTTATATGGAGAAAAGTAAACAAATTTGAGAAAAGTATTACCTATTCCTCAAAACTATGTCAGTTCTGTTATTTTGAAAACATATACTTTTCAAATTAAAAGTGATACTATTCGAGACAACTAATACTTTCTAATTTTCATCAAACCCACATGTTAGCAATATTTATAAAAACACCACCGCCCTTTTATACATACAAAATTGCCAACTCCCTGTTATATTTACGAAAATGCCACCACCCTATTATATTTAAGAAAATACCACCACCCATATTTTTGGGGTTTGTACAAGTTTGGCTTAGTCAAATAGAAGATGTTCAAAAATGACCTTACTTATTCCAAAAGTTCAATAATGACATTCTTCTATGTTAAATGTCCAAATTATCCTTTCAAAGACTTTAATATACCAACAACCCTCCAATTGCAAAGGTCTAAAATACCCTTTTTATTTCTTCCACAAATTTGTGTATATCAACTAAAAATTTTTTGGGGTTTGTAGTTCAACGAACCGAAAATCCGTACATCTCCTTTTCCAATTCGAGTTGACCTCCTTTCCAATCTTCGACATTGCAATTCAAATCAACATTCAGGTTTGAATTTAGTTCCTCGACCTTATGGCATTGTTTTATTCAATTTATCTTATTCCAAAAGTTCATTTCGTTCATTTTCAAATAGATTTCGACAATCGAATGCAAAGGTGCTTTTTATTTTTCCATAAATTTGTCGTATATCGACCGATTTTGATGGGGTTTGGTTCAATCGACCCGGCATTACATCTCCTCCTTTCCAATGTGGCATTCGAAATCAACATTCATGTTTGAATTTGATCGACCTTATGGCATTGTTTTATTCAATTTTCAACATTTCGTTCATTTTCTCGATAGATGAAGTCGATTAATCGACTAAAAGCGAGTGTCGTTCAATCATTAAAATTAAACGCGCAAATACGCAACATTCGATTAATCGACTAAAACGAGTGTCGTTCAATCGACTCATGTTCTCCCTAATAAGTCGATTAATCGACACATTACAGCTGGTCGATTGAACGACTAAGACAACATTAAACGACCCATTTCTGCAAATTCGCAGCAGTCGATTAATCGATTTATTCAACATCAAACAAAACTGCACTATAGTCTATTACTTGACATTTTTATCTTCAATTTAATTGCAGACACCATGTCTTCACTGTTTTGGATTACCGTGTATTATTTTGGACATTTTGTTAATAACAATGAAAAATAGCAATAGGTATTTAGTGATGATGGAATACATGCATCAGGAGTTCCAATAAGTACATAAACTTCATATGAAGAGCTATATTCTAAGGTACAAAATATTTGCAAAGTTGATCCCAATTTGCATGATATGGAGATGTGATTTATTTCTCCAGCAAGCATACAATCTTTTCAAATTCCTGTCCGGATTACTTCAGACGAGGGAGTGCAATGGTACTTGGCTCTCAATAAACAAGGTTCAGTTATTCCCTTGTGTGTAACCCTTGTGATGAAAACTATTTGTGACGTGCCACGGGGCGAGCATAATGTAGTTGATCGTGACGTGCTGCAAGGAAGATGGATATCATAATTTTGAGGTGCAAGAAAATAATCACAGTGATGATGATCGAAATGTGAATGATATTTGGGATGGGTTGGAGGTAATTCGAGAATCTCCTTCCAATGATTATAACGGTGATGCGTTTACTACACCGCCGAGAACTGATTTTAATCAAGGCACTGTAGAAGAAAATCAGTTCACAAATGAGCATCTTCTTTCTTCGGTCGGAAGTACATCACGAGTTGTACCCATTGATATTAACTTGAATGTTGACCAAATATTTGATACCAAGAAAGAGCTTCAAGAAGTTGTGCACATGATCGCATTGAAATACAATTTCCAGTTCAAAACAAAAAAATCGAACAAGAATGTGTACACAATTGTTTGTGTTGATGAAAATTGCAAATGGCGTTTGCATGCAACAAAGTTCAAAGACTCTGATTATTTTCAGATTAGAAAATATGCACCAGAACATACTTGCGCTCTAAATTTGTCCACCAATGATCATAGACAAGCAAGATCGTGGATCATTGGAAAACATATCGTGTCGAGTTTGAGGATCGCAACACTACATATAGACTTACGATGTTGCGAATGAAATTTGCCGAGACTTTGGCATTGAAATAAATTATCAAAAAGCGAGGAGGTCTAGAGAAAGCGCTTTAACATACATAAGGGGTTCACCCGAGGATAGTTACACTAAGTTGCCGCGCATGGGCCCATAACTTGAAAGTAGCTAATCCAGGAACTATATACTCTTTAGAGGTTGATAGTGAAAACCGCTTCAAGTACTTTTTCTTGGCATACGGGCCCTGTATTCGTGGGTTTCACTCTTCAATGCGCCCCGTAGTTGTTGTGGACGGAACATTTTTAACTGAAAGATATAAATGTATGTTGATTATCGCTACTTGTCAAGATGCAAATATGCAGATTTATCCTCTTGCATGGGCCGTTGTTGATTCTGAGAACGATGCTTCGTGGCATTAGTTTTTTATGAACTTGAAAGGAATTACATGTGACCAAGAAGACCTTGTTGTGATATCTGACAGACACAGGAGTCTTATCAGTGCAGTCCAAACTGTTTTTCAAAATGCACGTCATGCTCATTGTATTTATCATATCAAAGGCAACTTGAGGACTATAACTCGAAAGACTGATACTATCACCCTTTTTAACAAAGCAACTGAGGCATATACAATAGAAGAATTTCACAAGTATATGTCACAAATTCAAGCTATTGACGAGAAAGGTTGGAAGTATCTTAACGATACAAATTTTGCTACTTGGGCGAGGTCATATTTTCGGGAGACCGTTATAATATGACGTCAAACAATCCGAGTCTCGAACTCGGTGTTTAAAAAAGCCCGACAAACTCCTATACTTGCATTATTTGATATTATTGGAAAAAAGTTGCGATCTTGGTTCTATGAGAGGCGTGAGGCTGCACGAAGTTGTACATGCAATCTAACCCCCGCAATGGAAGAAAAATTACGCAAGTCTCATGAAAAAGCCAAGAAGTTCACGGTTGAACCAATTGATCAAAGTTTATATGTGGTGAGGAGTGGGGCCACAAATTTCACTTCGTTAACTTTCTTTGAGAACACTTGCACTTGCGAAAGTTTCAATTGGACCACCTACCCCTGTGAGCATGCGATAGCGGCCAAGAAGAGAGGTTTTTCAATATACCCCATGTGCTCACCGTCTTATTTCGTTGACTATTGGAGAAAAGCATATCGGAGACTATCTTCCCCGTGCCTAACAAAAATGAATGGGAGATTCCGATAACATTAAGGAAATGATTGTCTTGCCACCTATTGTCGACAACGAGGTGGGCGTTGTAGAGAAAAAGACGAATACCGTCAACGAGGAGAGTTCCGCTCAAGACAAAATGCAAAGAGGTGCCAAAATTGGGGCACAACCGATCAATTGTCGTGATCAAAGACCGATGAGTAATAAAAATCACATATTTAGTGATTGTTGTATTTCGTCTCCGATTTCATAATTGTTGTATTCATGAATTTGGACAAACCTCTCTGTATTGTCAAAATAACCAAAAAAATGTTAAGTAATCGTTCTTCGTCAACATGGTCATTCTTTAACCGACTACATGGTCAATCGGGTCGGTCGTCGGGTAACGACCTTCAACCGACACGGGATCGGCCCGGGCGGTGGGTGAACGGTCGGGTCAAGTCCGACCACCTATGGTCGGGTCGGGGTTGGTTTGAACGACCTATGACCGACCACGGGTCGATCATGGTCGGGTTGACGATGACCGATCATATAACCACCACTAAATTATATAAGATTTTATAACGGGTTACTATGATACAACGTGATTTGTGATTTATAGTTATTGATTATTATAACATAACACTAAATTATATAAGATTTTATAACATATGATACTATGTAGCATATAGTATGATGATTTTACATTCCGTGAAAAAATCGGCAACATATTGATAACATATGATAAAATGTAACATACGATTGCAACGTGATTTTATAGTCCGTGATTATTGTAATCCCGATCAAGACTAAATTATGTAAGAGATTTTATAACATATGATGATACTATGTAGCATATAGTATGATATATTTTACAATTGACGGCGAAAAAATCAGCAACATATTGATAACATATGATAAAGTGTAACATACAGTGCAACGTGATTTATGGTCCCGTGATTATTGTAATCCTGATCAAGACTAAATTATGCAAGAGATTATATAACATATGATGATACTATGTAGCATATAGTATGATATATTTTACAATTGACGGCGAAAAAATCGGCAACATATTGATAACATATGATAAATTGTAACATACGAAAGGCAACGTGATTTATAGTCCCGTGATTATTGTAATCCTGATCAAGACTAAATTATGTAAGAGATTATATAACATATGATGATACTATGTAGCATATAGTATGATATATTTTACAATTGACGGCGAAAAAATCGGCAACATATTGATAACATATGATAAAGTGTAACATACAGTGCAACGTGATTTATAGTCCCGTGATTATTGTAATCCCGATCAACACTAAATTATATGAGAGATTTTATAACATATTATACTTATATGGTATATTTTACAAGTTTAATTAAACCCTAAACCCTAAACAAACCCTAAAAGTAGGGTTAAACGACATCTGACCGACAACTAATCGATCGACGTTCAAGGGTCGATTAATCGACCACTAATCGATCACCGTATCGTTCATATGGTCGTTGCAACGACCACGAAGCGACATATTTAAAAATTTGTTGGCCCCATAGTTAAAAAGGCGTTTCAGAGTCATTTTTCATTTTTTACTTGCCGAAAAAGCGAACTAAGAAAGACGACGAACTAACAGATCTTGAGGTAAATGTTGTTCTTTTGTTTTACATTATTATGCTTTGTTCATTTCCTTAATCAATTGTTTCATATTTTGTTCCTTAATCAATTTTAGTTTAGGTTTAGGGTTAGGGTTTTATAATATCGATTTTAGTTTAGGGTTAAGGTTAGGGTTTCAAATTTGGGCTGAACGACATCTGACTGACTTATGCACGGCGGGCGTTCAAGGGCCGATTAATCGAACACTGAACGACTTATGCACGACGGTCGTTCACGGGTCGATTAATCGACCACAGAACGACATAAGTAAAATGACGTTTCATTTAAAAAATAGTTAAAAAGACGCTTCGTTTCAGTTTTTATTACTTTCTGATTAAAAAGACGTTTCATTTCAGTTTTTATTACTTTTCGATTAAAATGACGTTTCGTTTACCCCACCCCACAGTTAAAAAGGCGAAGATTTCGTTTTTACTAATCTTGTCATTTTCCCTGAATAGAGAGATATGCCTCGTACCAGGAATCAAATAATCCGCCAGATGGTCCAACCGATTGGTTGGACCATTGAAGAAGAGGAATGACTCTATGAATATCTTAATCGTTTCACTCCTCATATCATACTGTCCATCCAATCCGAATTCAACTCGTTGTTGCGTCTTGTCGCTTTTGACCTTGGTGCACATTTCAAGAAATATTTTAGCCTCGGAAAGGTTAAAAGTCAGATTCAATTGTTAGAACAAAGTTGAGGCATTTGTGCGATTCATTAAAACTCCTGGTGTGACGTATGATCGTGAGAACAACATAGTTTTGTATTCTTGGGCTTTACTGGGATCATGTTATAGGGGTAAGAAATATTTAATTTGTTCATATTGAATTAATTAATTATACATAATAATAATTGTTTTTGTATTTTTGCCATTTAGGAGACCATTGAGCAACGATTCTTCAGGACAAATGGGTTCAAATACTTCAAAATCGCCCATAATATATATTCGTAGAATCAAATGCCGCCCGGTTGACTTATCCAACGAACATGGCTACCATCCTGACAATCCAGTTTACCTTGATTCTGTATATGATGGTGATGTTCCGCCAGGTTTTTCGATCCCTTACCCCGAGGTCGTTGGATGGGGTCCCGGTGGAGATGGGGACGGGGTCCATCATGGTTGATGGTGGTGATGGGGCCGGGTCCATCGTGGGTCGATCTTTCTTGACGAGGATGTTAAGCGGTGGTCTTCCTTAAATTTTTTTGTTAATGTATGGTTGTTTTTGAACAATTTTAAAGTTGTGTAAGGTTGAATGTTTTAATTTAGGTTTTGAATGTATGGTTGAATAGTTAAGATTAGACTTTGTGTAATTATGGTTGAACAAATGTTTAGGTTTTATGTAATTATGTATGGTTGTTCTGAATGTGTGATTACTGTTTTTGTTTTGAATGTGTGATTCTGGTACAATCTGAAGGAAACATTGGTCGATTAATCGACCATATGAGCGACACATGAATCGATTAATCGACCACATAACGATAAATGGTCAATTAATCGACCACGGAACGACAAAAGAGTCGATTAATCGATTCATGTGTCGCTCAAATGGTCGACTAATCAACCATGGAACGACAACCGTGGTCGATTAATCGACCACTTGAACGACACATGAATCGATTAATCGACCATGCCGACGTTTCGTGTACCCCACGCGATTCGATTAAAAAGACGTTTCTTAATCGACCACTGTCATTTTTCATTTTTTACTTTCCGAAAAAGCGAACGAAGAAGACGAACTAACAATTCTTGAGGTAAATGTTGTTCTTTTGTTTTACATTATTATGCCATATTTCCATTTTCTTAATTAATTGTTTCATATTTTGTTTCATGTTGCTTTTTAGTGTAGGTTTAGGTTTAGGGTTTGAATATATATCGGTTCTTAATGTCTGTTTTGGTTGTTTTGACATGGTACAGAGCTTGACAAACAAATTTAGAATTCTACATGCATTGATTTTGACATTACATATTTACAAGTAAGTAGATGCCAAATTTTACCGTTTGTTAATTAGAATGCATTCTACTTTGTATTCTTCTGTTCTTTAAGACTACTTGTTTTGAATGCTAGTGAACTGGGAACCTGCAGAGGAAAGCTACCTATTAAAATGCTAGATTGTTGCTGTCGCATCAGAGGAATGCCAGTGCATGATGCTGTTGAGTGGAACTCCTTCATCCGTCTAATTGCTCCACAACTTCGATTTATATTTTCGAAGGATTTTAGTGTTGTTGATGTTAAAACTCGAATTGATTGTTAAGGGACGGGTTTGCTTGAGAGGTTTGAAAGTTATATTGACAAAACAAAAGCTAGATTTGACAAGGAACGGAACATCGTATACGTGGATGGCAATTACTTTAATCGAATTGGAGAGGTAATTAACGTAACATAATATGGTTAAGTTGGTTATTTTTTACACTTCGACATTCTAATTTACATGTCATTTGTACGGGGAAAGCATTGAAGAAAAAGAGTTTCGGACGATGGGTTTCAATATTATGACATCGCCTACAACATCTTCAAAACACATAACGCTGCTCAGATTGACTTCTCAGATGTACCTGAGTATCATATCAACAATCCAGTAGTGATTGACTCAGAAAGTTCAACGGATGATGTTTCAGTAGGAAGTAATTCAGTTGTTTAGTTGTTATGCATGTAATTCAGTGGTTTGTAACAATGACAACTTTTATAAATTATGTCTTCGGATTCAGTGGTTTGTTAAACAATGACAACTTTTACAAATTGTGTCTTTCAGATGGTCGATTAATCGACTCATCTGTTGTTCTGAATTAGTCGATTAATCGACCTCCTGAACGATACAGAGGCCGATTAATTGACTCACCTGTTATTCATATAGTCGATTCATCGACCTCTGTATCATTCAGATGGTCGATTAATCGACCTCCGTATCGTTCAGATGGTCGATTAATCGAATCATCTGCTGTTCATATGGTCAATTAATTGACTCATCTGTTGTTCATATAGTCGATTAATCGACCTATGTATCGTTCATATGGTCGATTAATCGACATCTGTATCGTTCAGATGGTCGATTAATCGACTCATATGTTGTTCATATAGTCGATTAATCGACCTATGTATCGTTCAGATGGTCGATTAATCGACTATATCTGTATCATTCAGATGGTCGATTAATTGACTCATCTGTATCGTTCAGATGGTCGATTAATCGACTAATTCTCAACTAATTCGACTAATCATAGTATTTACAATATACTTAAAAATCGACTAATTCTCAACTCATCACTTAAAAATATATTGATCAATACAATTACTCAACTACATCACTTAAAATCCAAAAGCATATCATTTACAAGTATTCAAAATATACTGATCAATACAATCAAGGATCATAATTAAAAGCATATATGTCAAGCCAACTTCTCCATCCACATAAGCATATGATGGTCATTTATTTTAGATTTACTTCTTGCCTCCTAAGACTCGGAAATTCAATATATTTGATCACGAAGACCATAATCACCCCTATGATATATTAAAACAACAATTAGCATTTAAGTAAAACATTAAGCTAAATAACACGCTTAAGATTAGATGACTTACGACGTGCCCGCTGGATGTCTTGTCGATCGACCACTTTGAGGGGGCCGTTTGTTTTAATCCCAACTTGTTGTGCAAGTAAGGGTAACATCACGGAATAACAGGTTCAAGCGCATCGATTAAGTTGCCCCTCGTTAAGCAGCCCTTGTCGGGATCATAAATATTCACCTCCGATGTTTCAAATACAAGTTCGCCGCAATCAATGCTTATTATAGCAAATTGGAAATTGTGTACAAGACCCATTCCTCCCAAACTTACTCCAAGTCCCATTCGTATAATTAATCAAATAATTATCGAACTTGAAGTTAGTGGAGTTCTTCTTGTAATCATTGAGTGCAAATATCAATGATTGATAGAACATACTGTCTAGGATGGCTCGGGTGTACTTGCTGAAGGACACCGGATATCTTTATGCGTCTCTCCCGTAACAAGGTCATCGCCAAATCCACGTCTTTGAAAAGTGAAAAGTTGTTATAAGATTCACATAATACTATAGCAATATGTACATATTAAATGGACTTACATCATCGTCAAGCCAAGCCCCAGATGCAATAATCAACGTAAACCAGCTTTTAGCATTTTTATATGTGGCCCCATTTATGATCAGTTCTTCACTGTTGGAAGCAATATGTACATATTAGTTAATGAAATGAAGCAAAAACATAAAATAAACTGGTCGGTCGATCGGTGGTCGGTCAATCTACCATTAATCGACCTCGATCGATCGACAATCGATTAAAGGTCGATTGATCGACCATAAATCGACTAAGCGATCGATCAATGGTCGATGGATCGACCATCAATCGACTAATCGGTCGATCAATGGTCGATTGACCGACCATCAATCGACTATCGATTGTGATGTGTTTGCGATTAATATTACCTATCGATGCATTTGTGTACCATTCTTTAAATTTTTGGCCTTCAATGGATCCACCGAGGAGAAGAAATCAATTTGCATCTTGTCCAAAAAGGTTCGGAGGTGGTTGTTTGTGGCCTCGATTCGATTGTGAAGGAGTTTTGTATGAATTGAAGGCGCTCTCTTTCGCTTCACTCCCGTTTGTAGAACATTTTCTTTTTCTACATGTTTTGATGGCCTCTTCTTCCTGTATATTTCACGTTCCCGATCATCCCCGTGTTTGCTACTGCTCCACCTCCACCACCTCAACATCGGAATGCATCTCCGCATCCACCACATCGGCAACCTTATTCTTCTCCACCTCAACAGACGGGGTCTTCTCTGTCCCGATCCTCCTCCTCTCAAAAGATCGACCCCGGCTGATCCTCAGTAGGATCCTCAACAACCTCGATCATGCTCCTCCTCTCAACAACTGATCATGCTCTCCTCTCAACAACTCCGATCATGCTCCTCCTCATCAACAACGACTTTAGTCTTCTCTGTCTCCACCACCGTCCCATAATCGGGAGACAACCCCGTCTCCATACGCCTCTCAGGAGTGAACCACGTATAAAGCCGACTTCTTGCTTCAAGTTTTTGGTCTAATGCATAAATCTTGCGGTCCAATTCTTCGATCTTTCCGCTCATAAGAGAAAAAAACATCTTCGACCTTTTTGTTTAGAAAAGAAAAACATCATCTTGCTTTTTTTGTCAACGTGGCCACGACATCCAAAACCCGCCTCATACCGATGGAAAGGGGGTGGAAGGTGGGGGTACTCGAGAACTGCCTCCATGCTCCGTCTCATGGACATCCCCTGGTGGCACACTTGTAGGCCCTGACTCTCTCTGTGTGTATGTCTCTCTCTCTCTGTGCCTGTCTCTATCTCTCTGTCTGTCTCTTCCACCATCTCCCGATCATCTGTGGGCACTGTCTCCTCATCCAAAGGATAACTGAGATCCTCGGGGAACACGCCGGGAAACATCACAACATATTCCTTTTCCATTT
The DNA here is from genome assembly GCA_016081115.2 of Rehmannia glutinosa. Taxonomy (NCBI): domain Eukaryota; kingdom Viridiplantae; phylum Streptophyta; class Magnoliopsida; order Lamiales; family Orobanchaceae; genus Rehmannia; species Rehmannia glutinosa. Next base: position 83,836,612 of record CM071928.1, on the reverse strand, counting down.
CTTCTTGTGTCGGAGACAATGAAAACAAAACTTCATCCTACCAATTCACAAACAATATCTATTACAAATAATCTCAAAATATCGATTAAAAATTATACACAATTAAAAATAATCTCAACATTACCATAGGCTCGTCCAAGACGACAATAATCTCCAAATAGCCAAAAGTGGTTGTGGACCTCCACCCACACATCCTAGGAATTCTTTGTTCGGTTCTTTCAGTTCTAAACATTCGGCATACGACAGGAAAGGTCTCAAATGCCCATACCTAACAAACAATCCAATGTTATAAATATTTATCGAAATTGAAAATATACATTGTAATCTAACGAAAATGACTTTGATAAATACCTGTATCGCGTGTGTAAAGCCCCAGAAGTTGTGATGGTCAACTTTAACAGTAATAGTTTTCGTCAAACTGTGTAGAAGATAGTCATAAGATGATCTTCCCCACGAGTATTTATTGACAAGATCCAAATTGTCAACAACTTGCAGAATCTTCATATCAATTGAAGTGGTAGGCTCCTTACACCGCAAAACACACTCATATATGAGGGTCAATCCCAATTTATATCGGTCCTCCTCATTCTTTGCATGGTGCTTAAAAGCCGCCTTCAATTGATTTGGCTTCACAACCTTTTTCCCTCCCCCAAAATACCCTGCCGCTAACCGTCTATCCGATGGGATGTCCTTTACAAAATCATTCTCAATTCCGGGATTTAATCTAGTGATGAGAGTGAAGTCCGAGAACCCGAATCTGACATTTGCATCCCCAACACGGAACCATACCTCATCATGCACCGGTGATTTAATCCTCATAAATAATAGAGCATGAAGAAGTTTACAAGAAATTTGAATATTATCACGGAACTTGTATAAGTCTCCAAATAACATTAATCATTCAGATTAGAACTTATAAATCCTCTTGAATCAAACCGATTTTCAATGGTATATAACATTCAAATTCAATAAATTCGGTTATACCTCAAACCATCATAACATATTTTTAAAAACCAATTTATATAAAATAACTAATTCCCAACAAAAAAATGAAAAAACAAAAACTCATTCCAAATAACATTTATTCAAACTAAACCCTAAACCGCAGTATAAAATATTCAATAACAATACCTCAAACCATCATAACATATTTTACAATGCAGTTAAAATAACTAATTCAAAAAACAAAATAAAACTCTTACTTTATCAATCAAGCGGTCGGTGGCAGCAATCAATGGCGGTCGCTTTGTGATGGTGAGGGTCGATTAGAACGAGTGTCGTTTAGAGTCGATTGAGGGCTTATAAACCCTAGAGGGGTTTTAAATTTCTAATCGACCACTTTAGTTGATTAATCGACCACTAACCGACCACATTTATTTTAGTCGATTAATCGACCATTGACCGACTTAATAATTTTGAGTAGATCAATCGACACATTAATGCTGGTCGGTTAATCGACTTAGTGGGGTCGATTAAATGACCCGATTCTGCATGGTACACAACAGTCGATTAATCGACCCAAAATGACCGGTTAATCGACCCTGCGTCTTTTATGATGGGCATTTCGGGAAGTATACAATTTCTACCTTTTTCTATTTGTTTTAAGCAATAAATGCCGGTCAAAGGCCATTCTTGATAAGTTGTTGGGTCAAAAGGCTATATTTGATATATGGGACCATATTTTTTAAGATGCCACTGGGTTTGGGTATGGATCCATGTCACAAAGTGCGGCCATTGTCTTATATGACATTTTGCCAAATAAGTTATACTCAAAGCAACAAAATTCCTATAACCCATTAGGAAATCTTTGAACAAATATCACTAGTTTGTTGCATGGCACATTTTCCTATAAATAACATCTGGAGACATCTTCCAAGAACAGATGGATCTTTATCCAACTCTATTAGTTGATACCTCAAAAGGGCAACAAAAAAGAAAAGTCATTAACTCCTACAGAAATGAGCTAGAAAGAAACTTTTTTTTGAGCACATATCCTGAGAGGGGAGGGGTGATCAGAATTGAACCTTGACCTTTGGTCTGGGCATGAAAGACACTTGAACTAGAAATAAAAATTCTTTAATCAGAATGAATCTGACTTTTGTATTAGTACTCCACGTATAATATTGTCGATATCGGCCTAATATACAATAATTACATCACTGCACGAGTCTTAAAAAAGTTGAAAAGGCCAAAAGCAGCCCACATTTAAGAAGCTGTGACTGCCAAGTTTCTTCACCCCCTTTTCACCTTAGTATTACATCTACCCTATCTTGTACATTTAGTAAATTCATTGAAAGACAAGAATTTAGTTCAAGCACATCTACTCTACACCATCTCGGGTTCTCGGCCACCTTTCCTTATCTCTCTGCTACATTTCACTTTCATTGCCAGTCAAATGCATTTAGAAATCATGAACTAATGATTCTTAGAGCTAGGATGAAATATGGCACCTGTAAAGCTCCTGTCCTGAAGTCTCCAAATCAAGCACAAAACGCGGTGGCAGTGACTAGCAATTACGTGACCAAGGGCAGGGGCATCTTTCATCTGAGGCCAGAAAAAAGTCGAGTCAATACAAGGGATAGAGCACAGTATCACAATCCTAATTAGAACCAATGACCCTTTTTTAACTGGACAAGCCTTAAATAAAAACTCACATCAAGTGATACTATTGTTACACTAACCACCAAATTAAAATATGGTCTCTAACTGCCAAAAAGTAAATGCAATTCCATACACCATCTTGCTCACTTGCCTAAAACCTCAGCCACACCAAATATCAAAACAAAAGGGGCACACATACATGTAGTGACAAAGCCAGAATTTTGTTGGGGGGGGGGGGGCAACTAACATTTTTTTTATTAAGTTGGGAGGAGTGAGGGGGAGGTGATCAAAGAAACTGAAAGACTCATTGTTCGAACCCTGATCAACACCTTTGCAAAAGGGCGAGCGATACCACTTGCTACAAGGCTCATGGTGGGGCCAAACTAACATTAATATAAAAATGAAATACAATACATCAATTCTAAAACTTAAAACTATAAATAATTACCAATTTTGATAACGATGAAGATTAGATATAATAAAATAGCTCAACTCGATAATGATGAAGATTAGTCTTCCTTTCGATTCTAAACCTTGACAATGAACCCTAAATCCCAAAAGAGACAAACAGAGACACGAAAGACCAGAATTCGAGCTCTAGTTTATAGTGGAGCAAAAGAAAATGTACAAACTTTAGCTATTCAAAGGGGGCTAGTGTAATTACCCTACACGTCAAAGTCACATCAAGTACTATATATATACATATATCATCTGCTGCCAGAGAAAATATGCAACAAACACAATATTTCTTCAGCAAGATTTTGAAAACAAATATATAATTGTTTGAACATATAATGATAAATATACTCACCTCAAAACCCGGATGACTGTCGTCAATTCCGCTGTTTAATTAATAATCTGTCATGTCACAGATGCTCTCGTCTAGGAATTCCTTTGAAGGCTAGTTTTGCGAAATTGAGGATTTTCAATGGAATATACTAGAAGACTGCCATCTTTTGTCCCAGCTATGAAGCATTCTTCAGGTGTCACAGTCAGGGAACTAATCGATTTTCCAATTCCAGTATATTTTTTAGTATTTCAAGGGAGTTCATAGAGCGCAAGACAATCTGCCCCTGGTCTCCTGCACAAACTAGAAAGTCCCCACAACTACTCAGTTCAAGGCAACTAAGACGGCCATTGGATTCAGCAGTTGAAATGTGCCTTCCGTTTATAGAATAGAGGTGCAAACTAAGATCATCTGCATATAGGACGATCCGTCCATGACGAGAAGCAATAAGCTTGGACAATGGTCTGCCACATGGGTGCCGAAGAGATCTTACATATCTACCTTCCTGTAAAGTATGGAAAATACAAGTTCCGTCTTTTGAACCACTTATTACTAGATCAAGCTCAGTACTTGCATATAAGCATGTAATGATGTCATCATGTCCGCAAAGAATATGAAACGGAGTATCAGCAACAATGTAGTCCTTCCAAGGAATCTCTGTCCGTGTACTTCGAGATCTCTTTTCAGAGGCTCTAACACGAAGAACTTCCCACACCATAACAGTGGTATCATAGCTTCCCGTAGCCAGGATGCTTCCGTCACCTGTCACTGCAAAATTACGAGAGCATAATCAGAATTTGATATTATCTATTCTTCCAGGAAACAGAAACACCATGGTGACAATGACTGCAGAATGGACAAAGTCTAGTCCTATAAAAAAATTAAGGGCAACAAAGTCACACGTTGTGTTTGGAGAAACTTAAATCTAGATTTACTAACTGTGAACTAATATAGGCAACATCAGACAGATATCCAAGGGACAAGCATTCTGAGCGTTCATGAGGTAGATGGGCTCCTTTAAAGCACTATAGTTCTGCCAAGTAGAATATTCAGTTCCCCAAAAAGTGGTCCACGGCACACAATATGTCAATATTTTGTCCTCTTATAGATAGATCTCTGTTTAACGTTGACTCCCAAAGAATGCCACAAGATCATTTGAGAAGAAATTCTGATAGTATTAACATTTTTCCACACAATAGATCTCTTACCTGCAACGCAGCTGACGACGTCTTTGTGATGTCTAACACTCTGCACCATTCTTCCATCACTGAGGGACATGACCTGAAAACTATTTTCCCAGTTGCCGCAGGAAATGAGGAAGTTCTCGGATGGTGTTTGCAAAGTTGCAAAGCATTGTGCCCCAAGCTCAAAGTTATCAGCCAGAGGACTTCCAATTTTACAAGGGGGGAGTACATCTGAACCAATCCCAAAGAAAGGATCCTACAGGAAAATATAAGGTTAAAATCCATACACACCGATACATATATATTACACAAGAAAAAAGTGCTTGTAACATGGATTAACAACCACCTGAGAGCCAGAGAACGTAAAGTTCCCACCAGACTGCAATTGGGTTGTCAACCACATCTTAACAGACATTGTGAGGCTTTGGCTCACATTGATGATGTACGAGTCCAACACATTGACATAGAGCACTGCTGAAGGAGAATTGCTTGTACTGGAAACAACAGAAGTTAATTTGATAGAGCCAGGAGCGAATCTTAGAGGATGAACAATTGGGATTGGTGGCCCCCTCCTAGGATGTTTCTTCCGAAAAATTTGAATTGGGGTTTGACCAAAATTTGCAATTTGGTCTTCTATGGCTGATCTTTGCAGATCATCTTCCATGTCATCCAAGTTAACAGCACCTTCATAAGTCAAATAATAAAAGATATTTGCAGCCTGTACACCAGTACCTCAAATATCAGGCAAAATCACAAATACCGTTGTTCACATTGAGTCGGGAGGGAAAAAATGCATACCTCCACAGCTGGTTTTCCACGCTGTTTGTAACCAAACACCAAATCAATCCAGTGGTGAAGGTTGGAACTAACATACTCACTTTCAAGGGCCTCCCTATTTTTACTAATGAATTCATCTGGTGAGCCCTGGAAAACATTTTGATGGAAGATCATTAAATGTGTTACATGGAAAATGTCCAATTTAATACCAAACAAAATCTGTTGAGGTTGAAGTTTACACTGGGAGTATTTTTTCAACTCAATGAAGGGATGAAGAACTTAAATGTGAAACCCAGCAAATGAAACAAGAATAAGCTAACCATCATAAATTTTTAAGTTTATGCACAGGCTAAGTTTACCACTCTTAACAATCCTACTACAAAGAACAACCTTTTAATATCTGTCACTAGGAGTACATGTAACCAAGTAGCTGAAAAGAAAAAACAGAAATCCTCATCACTGTTGTCAACATCTCTATAAATTATCCCAACCCATGACTAGACCATAACAAGAAAGCTCTTCAAGTTTATCCACCAACCACTGAACCATGGTTCACAACGACCCCCTCAACAACCAGAACAAAATAAGAAAAGAAAGAAAATATGTTAGGGCCAAAAGCATACCTTGGCCCAGGGAGGGAGGCAAACATCACCTATGGGTTCCCCATCTTGTTTTACTCCAAAATGGTACGAATTAGAATTCATTAGAAATTCTGGCATGTAAAAAAATTCAGGAATCAATTCCTTCACATCACTTGTATTGGAAAGGCAGTTTTTGTAAGTGCCTTCGATGCTTTGGAAAAGTCGGTCTGCATGGTCAAATTTACCACCCTGATTGAATACAAAGCAAGGATTTTTTTAGAATATAGTTGAATAATAAATCAAGAAACAAAACAAAAAATGCATGACAAAAAACCTAAGCAACTATCTAGAGCTGACTATTAAATAAGAACAAGAAAAGTAACTTCAAATCCGAACTAAAGGGGCAAAACACGTAACAAAACAGCATTGCAGTATGAGCAGACACATAAACTGGTTAAAAGCATACCTGCAAACTACGGTGGAGTGCAGTAAATGGCTCTAACCTAAGTAGGTAAAAGAGCACAATTCCCATGCTTGAGTAATGAGAACCATAATAGAAACTGTTAAGGAAGCACAGGGAATCATCATGATGAGTAAGAGAATACATATATGAGTCTTGGAAATTAGAGTTATTAAATACCATAAACAGGGGTCTGAATTACCTGGGAATTTCAGGATCGACAAAGTTAAGGTATCTATCCTCAAAAACCTGTGTCAATGAAAAGAAGTGAAACACAGTAGTAATGCTTTGGAATGAGAAAAATTATAATGACCAACCTCAAACCGTTTTGGATCAAGGGCTCCAACAGGTTTTGATAAATCTCTGAAAGTTGACGACTTCTTCAAATCAAGAGTCTCAGAGGAATAGTCTGCTAATACCCAAGGAAACACAGGATACTGGGTTAAATCATTGTATGACCTTCCTGCAAGGGTGTTGAGAATCATCAGATACTCAAAGTTTGAAATCTCTCTTCTCCTCCAGCTTTCTCTAGCAGTTTCCGCCATTTCCTGAGCTAGGCGTCTATCAACAAATGAGATAACTCCAGTCTTGTCCTTCTGCCCCTTGAGGAATACAGATTCATTTCTGGTTGCTACTATCAAGCTTCCAACATCCTTTGCATCTTTTTGGGATGCAAAATTCAAAAATATTGGAGCGACAGAGTTAATAAAGAAGATCTCTATTGCAGTGTATCTCAGCAAATATCGAGTCCAATGGACAGCCTTAATCTATGATCAGAAACAAAAAGTGGCAATCAGGTTATAGCCACATAATAATGTACTTATACACTAAAACGTCAAGAAAACAAAGAAAGGTTCAGTACCTTAGATATGTTCCACCACCGATGACGCTTAATACTTTTATACTGCTTTTGATAATTATCTCCATGAACTGAACTATTATTCTCATTGACACTTAGTTTTTCAGAATCCAAATTGAAATGCATGGGCAATTTTAGAAACTTCTGCCTGTGAGGTCCTCCAAAATGTTCAAGCTTGCTGTGATCAGGATTACCAGAAGAATAATAGGTTTTAAGAACAGATGACCCTCCTGTACCTTCCACCAAAAACTCACCAAAGAAATGTAAGAACTTTTTCATAATGGCCAACCGCCCAGCTAATTTCCTCTTTGGTGTTACAAGAACACATGGGATTTCCATGAGAACCTGAAAATACATTAAAAATTAGATCAAATATATATGCTTTATGCTCCACGCTGATGTTCAAAATCGTACCTCACTGTTGTCTGACTCTGTCACTGAGGGATAATCTTCTCTATCTTGCACCATTTCCTGTTCATCACTGTCCTTTGTCACCTCGGAATACTGTCTGTCTGAAGAATCCTCAATCTCTGAGATCTTTTGCTGGCTAGATTGAGCTTCATTTTCACTTGGTTCTGAAGACCCCTCATCCGTGATTCTCTGAATTCCTTTCAGTGAAAATTGCTTCATTTTCTCCGAAGAGAGAGCCCCAAAACCAAGTTTGCTATCATTTTTAGAAGGAAGTGCACCATCGCCAGGTGCTACGGAGGAGGGGTGGCAAAGCTTATCATTAAAATGATAATTTCGTCTTAACTTTTGCCGACGACGCCATGCATCCTCTGTTTTATCCAGTTTCCAACGTGCAACTAGGCGATTTGGGAATGGATTAGCTGACCATGGACCCCTTTCATCAATCAGCAAGCGAAAAGTATGAATCCACTTTTCCTGTAGAAGCAGCAACTCGAAATTTAAGCATAGTAATTGGAATACACAAAGCTTGACAAAAGTAACAAGCCATAAAAGATATCAGTAAAATTACGGCAACAGTTTGCTGGTCCTCATCCAAAGAGAGCTGGAACATAGATCTTCTACCGTCATCAGAAGTAAGAATGGTACTTAAACTACTTTGTATCTGATCCTCAAAAGCTTTCTTTTGATTAGAATCTATGGATGCATTTTCTTCCATTCTACTTCGTAGTTCGTCTAATTGCAAATTACGATCAGCTGCCACACTCTTAATGTACTTGAGTTCCTCAGCAACCTGCATAATGTAGGCTAAAAATTCAGCAAGACACAGCAAGATATTATTATTCGAGAATAATCACTTCGGGTATGTTTATTTAGTGATTGGAGGTGATTGGGGAATTTTTGGTGGTGATTGGGGAAGAGAAGTTTGAGGTGATGTATTGGGAAATGTGTGTATTAGTATAGAAATGTATCGGAAAGCGTAATGTAATGTTTAATTGGTGATTGGGGGAAGAAAATGGGAAAGTTGGCTTCTGGGAGAAGCCAACCAAACATAGCCTTGTTTTTATTTGGGATTTCTCGTACCTTTGTACCTTACTTTGAACCTTCTTTAATAAAATATTTGTTTCTTATCAAACAAAAAGAAAAACCCATTTTTCCAACAGCCAAGCTAGAAAAAGAGACTTTTTCGTGAGTAATATGGAAACTATTAAGTGCATCGAAGGTCAATCAGAATCCACTTTTCACCCTTCTATTGAGTATCACTCTCCAGCTATGAACCAAAGCTTATAGGTTCACCAAATTCGATGGCCAGAGATGCTGGCAAAGTCAAGGGTCCACAAACTAACCACTCCATACCTTACCAAGGATACAAACAAATTAATCCGATAAACTCCTTCGTTACCATTTCATCTAATTGTATGTTTTGAATAGGTACTCCTGACAGGAATCTCATTTTGTCTTCACAAAGCAGCTGATAATACTAAAAATCAAGGTAGAAAATTTTAGAAACGCACCGCACCAAGAAGTCGATCTTTCTGGATGAAATTGAATACAGTGTTTCCTTCCTTAGAATTACTACCCAAATCAGGCAAATCATCACTACCCATGATACTAGTCGCTAGCATCGATTTCCCACAGTTGATAGTTTCTCGTATCAACCTAGAAATGACGTGAAAGCGGGCACCACCGTCAAGCATCCCATACTGGGACCTAACAGCAATCAAGGACCTATGCACAAAATGAAGTGGTCATCAAATCGGAAACAGTACATTTCCTAAGAAATCCTAACATTGCAATGATTATGTTGATAATAAACTATTTCATGAACATTTCAGTCAGAATTGTAAAAGAAAAATTACCAGATAAAAAGTTGCAGCCTGCTCTTGCTTTGCTCATCATCAGCAGTCAGAAGGAAAGGCAGAACAGGGATAACCTGCTGAACGCACTGTGATGCTCTCTCAAGTGATGATCTACAAAGATAGAGAATTATTAGGCGGTTAACAAATCTTGAGCATCTTTCCCCTCTCAATAGCATAGCCTTATCAACAGTTTTATGTGGCTTTCCAACCAGCGCACTGCTAATTCCCCCTGACACAACTGCTGCCATCTCAGCAGCAGGGATGTTCAACGATTCTACCAATCCACGAGCTCTTTGACTTAACGATGGCGCCATAAATGATGTAGATCTTGGTAAGATCTTGCTCGGTCCCTTGCCATTCATTTCACTGATAATGATCCAAAGGTTGTCATATATATTCCACCACTCATCAACACTTTTCTCATCCTCATTGAAGTCATGCTGGTTCTGCGTCCCAGGAGTCCTATTTAGAAAAAAGTTAACTATTTTAAGAAGAATAAAATAAAAGGTGTCAACTGAATTAAGATCAATGGCCATAGTTACAATCTTTATATTTGAACATTCAAAATCAAGATGTGGTACCCGGATAAGTTTTCTGCAGGTTCTCCCTGCAAGGCGTCAAATAAAGCAGCATTTAAGTCTGGGTAGTTATCTAGTTCCAGAAACTGAGGTCGAAACTTGGAGCTGCTTGCAGGAAACTGTTACGAAAGAAGAAGAATTTGTTCTTTTAGTCAAAAGAATAATGTATCAGTTGTCGAAGGACTATAAAGTACAAAATGATCTCTCAGCAGCCAGGTGCAGAAAACCAAGCTAACATATTCGAAGTCAACAAAGAAAATCTATTCAACAACCGAAAATTGCATGTAGACATGGGACTCTAAGATGAATACATAGTGCATTGCCGATCCATGGGAAGTGCAAAGCGGCTACTTTTGTAGTTTTTTAGGATTTTCCTAGAGCATAGCAAAAAGGAAGGCCCACCAAGATTTTTTTTCAGTGAAGCAAGGGTGCTGAGATAGAGAACTTACTTTTCTAGATAAAATAAATCTACTAACACAATTGGCGTTACAGATTATTTTGTCACAAATAGTGTGTTTTGAAATGCAGAAATCAGCAATGTGAAATGATGACATTCACCATCGTCTTATAAGTATGGGATTAGGACATAAGCTCCCTTATAATTCACATATCCCACAAAACGGTTAATAGAACAATAAGACAAGAAAAAGGTTCAATTTTCTTAATGTTCAAATTCATCTTTCTTTTCCGTCAGTTTTATGGTTCATTGTAATTTTATTTCTATCTTCTACATTAGAAGAGTTAGTTCTTGATAACAGTTCATATCTCCGATATCAAAATTGAGACTGAACATAATTCCGCAATTGTAATTCCAAGATCCAAACACACTATAGAGGTGGAGGGCAAATAGGCCATTTACTCTCTTAAGCAATGAAATTAACTACGGCTATATTGCAAAGACACCTCTTCAACTAGGAAACACTGCAATTACACCCCTTCCCAAATATCTTACCAAGCTACTTGAGGGTACAACGGTCATTTAATAAATTGATTATTTGATCTTTTTTAAAAGTATTTTAAGTCAAGGGAAAATTGTTAATCTATTACTATCTTTAGGGTTTCTTAATAGACTCAATTTAGGTTTTTATAACTATGAAAGATGGAAATAGAGTTGCTAATTTAACAATTTTAGAGGGGAGTTAAGTGTAATTAACCATATCATAAATGAGTAGGCGCAAGCGAACCAATGGAGGTTGAGATTGAAACGCTGGTCAGACTCTTGGATGGGTTTTGAATTGGATAATTTAGGGTTTGGATCCAGGGCTGTGGGCGTGTGCTGTAGCGCTGTATGTGTAAAAAATATGGGAGAAAGGTGGAGGAACTGGGCAGACAAAGGGGGGGATGGAAGAGAAGAAAAAGGACAAAGCAAAACAAAAGAACAAAAACAAAAGAAAAGAAAAATGGAACACGGCAATAGTAATTGATATACAGAAGTATGAATTTGTTGAAATTAACAAAACATAATAGGCATTCATAAAGATAATCCTTATTTTGATACGCAATACATAAAAGATGTCCCCCATGTCTTACACAAATTACTGTAAACGTTAAATTAATAAAAAGATAATAGATAATTTCATATGTGAAATATATGTACATGTTTCATGTGCAATATATATATCTATATACTGTGGGTTAACACATATACATACACGCACGTATAGGTATATTATCTTATATTAATATTTGTAAAGAATAATTGGTACACATGCAGTTTTATTTATAAACTTTAGGGTTGTTTACTTCATTTGATTAGGTTTGATATTAGTCAAATGTTTTCTTTTGGTAATGACGGCCGATGATAAAATCCAAAGCCCAGTACAATACATGATTTTTAAAATTCCTAAAATATATTTTGACAAGAAAACAATCATTTTAAACCAGATAGTTTAATTTAAACATAAATCTAATTATGAGAAACTTTAATTAAGGATACATCAGTTAAAGCATAATAATCCACATAATTAGCAATCAAACTACAAGTTTGAGAACAACTTTTAATAATATATCATTCAAATAATCATATGACGCACAAATCAAATTTCTTGGATAATTTAATCTTAATCCGACGTTTCATCACATTTTTCATCAATCATTCATCATCCTATCCAAAGAGGTACACATGCAAATATACAATTTTTATATAACCTTAAAAACTTCACATGTTACAGGGAGTATACAAAAAAATCCATGTATTGTATATTAAATATATATGCTATATTTGGTTTCAAATTAATTCAGATATAAAAAGAAAAATATTCACCACATATCATGTCATGTGTCGCTTCTTTTCTCACAAAAATGAATTTCCTAACATATTTTCAATTTTGTTCAATTTTTCAAGTTATCCAAACAATTTTTTTTTTCACGTCATACCAAGAGTTTCAAAAGTTTCCCAAATGCATTCTAAAAATATCATAGAAAATATTTTCTCCAACAGAAAAAAACATTGTAGGAACTGAAACTGCCATCCAAACAGGCCATAATTTCCCTCATTTTCCTTTCCCTACAACCAATGTAATCTAAAGGATAAGCGGTTAAGACATAAAAGCAAATTAAAAAATAAAAAAAGAATAATAATTAGAAAAAATAAAAGGTACGAAGAGCATAAATATGAGAGGGACACCAGATTAAGTGAAACGGCAAAAATCATCAGTAGAGGACAACATACAAAATATACTTTCCATTTACCAATTTAAGAGATCAGAAAGAATGCACAATAACAAGATTTTGAGCCAGAAGATCCAAAATGTTGAACAAAGACTGTGAGGTAAGTTACATACCGGAAGCCGATGATCCATTTCAGAAATGAGCATTTCATCAACTAATTTTACAAGGTACAATGTGTTGTCACGACATGGCTGAGAGACAAACATATTTTCTTCAGTAGATAAGTTTATTAGCTTCTGGATCAAATCTTCATACAAATCACGAAGAAAAGATTTATATGAGATGCTAACCTGCAAAAACAAGACTTCGATGAAGATTTATCCTTTGCTAATGTTTAAATGCAATTGATACATATTGTTAAGCAACATTAAAACATACTTGTTCACTTTGAATTAGCAGGAAATTCACAGTCTCTTCTAAATTCTGCCAGCCACCTTTTACATAAAGCATATAGTGACAAATGACAATACTATATATATTTCTCACAAAATATTGCTCATCCATCACAGAGTCGTCACAAATTTGCATTTTCACTCTGTAATTCTTTATCACATCAAGCTTCATAGAGGCAACCAACCAAGCATGCCATCCATTTTCCTACATGAAAAGTTCTACGACTCAGAAGAATGAATTTCTTTGGTAAACAACAGCAAACCACAATTTTAGTACCATAAGAGCTTCAATGTTTGATGGATTTGAATCCAGAAGATCTAGTAGATCACCCATAATTTTCATTCTTGAAGTGCGATCTTCACAACCCGACAAAAATCTGAAAATGAGAGATAAAACCTGAGGAAGGAAGAACTGAGAATTATTTTTGCTGTTCTTCTGTCGATCAGATTGGTTATGCTTCCGTAAAACCTGCAGACACACCAAAAATTAATAATGAATTCTGCAGCACGCAAACTCATTAATGCTGCTTCTCGCTGCCAAAGAGGTAAAGTAACATGGTTGGTTGCGAACATCTTGACAAGATATAAATCAAGATGCATAACCTGTTTAGGGCTAGCACCACCTAGAAGAACATCAAACAGCGTGGCACACAGAAGTTCTGTCTGGGGAAATTTGAAGAGCCTGTCGGATATTATGGAGAAAATTGGTTGCATGTGTAAGCTGATTTTTTTATGACCTTCAGATAGAGATTTGGACCGCCCAACTGAAATATTAAAAAATTTGGATCCTTTCTTCTCTGCTGGCAGGCCAACAAGAAGCCTTCCAATGAACTGTAAGCCTAGCAATCTAACTGGCTCAAAATCCCTGCAATGGTGATAAACATAAATGTGTGATAAACATAAATGTATGAAACCAGAACCACCAATATTCTCCTCAACAGATACAACAAACAAAATCTGGACGAATGGAAAAGAAAACAAGTTTCGAGTAACTTTATTCTTCACCCTGATTTTGAAAGAGGCCATGTCTTTCTAAGTATCTTGAATAGCTCAAAAAATTCAAGAAAGCAATGGTGATAAACATAATGTATGAAACCAGAACCACCAATATTCTCCTCAACAGATACAACAAACAAAATCTGGACGAATGGAAAAGAAAACAAATTTCGAGCAACTTTATTCTTCACCCTGATTTTGAAAGAGGCCATGTCTTTCTAAGTATCTTGAATAGCTCAAAAAATTTAAGAACATGCTAGTGAATATCTATGGTTCAGAGATGAATAAAGTTCCACAGATAACTAAACATACTCGAAGTTAATAATCTAGTTCATACATTAAACAAGATCCAAATCAACACTCTACTAAAGATAAAACAAAACATATGACTAACAAAACAGTCCATGCCAACAATTGCGAGAAGAATTTTGTGTGCTAAAAACAGAAAAAGAAAAAAAAACGAAAAAGGTCGGAATTTTAACAGAATGTCATGAAACATGACAGCATAAACAAAGATCATAAACAAAATAACTTGACAAAATATTATAAATTCAGTAATTTATGGTTGACGAAAATGTCATTTTCCCCATCTCTTTTAAGTTTTTGATGCCATCTGTTTAACTCCTTTACAATAGGAGAATATTGAGGGAGTAAAATTCAATAGAGGCTGTTTTCCAAACTCGGAAAAAAATTATAAAAAAAAATCTGGCACTACTGTCATTAAGACAGATTCTTCAGAAGAGCCTTCATTGCGTTTTAACTCTCAATTTAGCAAGAAAAAATCTTTTATCATCAACTCAAACATGACACCATAAACAAATATCATAAACGAAATAACTTGTAGAAAGCATCATCTTATCCATCTCGTTGAAGTTTGTCTTCTCATCTGTTTAACTCATTTACAATACGATAGTATTGGTGGGAGTGAAACTCAACAGCGGATATTTTCCAAACCCCGGAAAAAATAATAATAAAAATGTCCGGCACTACGGCACTACCGTCATGTAAGACGGTGATTCTTCGGAAGAGGATTCTTTGCATTTTTACTCTCAAAGTAACAAGAAAAAGTCTTTTATCATCAACTCAAACTTGCACCGCATCTTAAATTAGCATACCTCCACAGAAGATTGGCAAAAATGTGACAGCCTCCAATTAAATGCACTTGTTCTAGAAAGGAAGCAAGCAGTTGTTTGTTGGAAACAGAGCGTATCATCATGTTTAAAATGTCTTCAACACAAGCCATATCCTGACAGGCTTCACAAAATGCAATGAGTGCTTTTATATCAGGCGCTGTTATATGCTCCCTGCAAATCCAAATAAAACCAACAAAATCTGAGTTCTTTAAAAAAAAACATATACTTTATAATTTAGGAGCAGCACAGAGAAAGTATTATTTAAAATAGAACCGAGATATAATAAGGTTAAAGTAAATATCGTACCTGAGACTCATCTCACCAAGACTTAATAAAAGGAGACGAATTTTATGTATTTCTTCTCTGTCAGGCTTCTCTCCAACAATTTGGTCTGTCATGATATGTACAATTGGCTTGCTTCTGACAGCAGGTTTGCTCTCTGAATTATCACAGTAACACTGCCGAATAATATCAAGCACACGAGGAAGCCTACACAAACTCTTTAGCAACCTTGGATCATTATCAAATTGCTGGATAAGGAACATGTAAAGTTCCCGTTGAACCTTGTAAACTGTGTGGACCCAAATATGGGGATCAAGAAAGATATAAGAAACAGCATCTTTTACCAGCAACTCCGACAACCCTGGAGGTGAACAAGAAGTAATTACACAGCGCACAGTGCATAAGAGAGTAGCTTACATCACCAAAAACATATTGAAAAAAGCAAACATAAATCTCAAACAAAAACTAGCCGAAAACTGATAAGTAGAAAAGGCTTGATGCTCTACCACCATTAGCAACAACGCTAAACAAATGCTTTAACGCTGAAAGAGTTTCCAAATTTAGCTGCTCGGCTGGAACTGAGCGCAGCAAAAATCCCAGTACTGAGAATCCTGAAAGTAGCAGCATCTGTTGTTGATTGGCTAAATTTTCATCCAAAATAGATGCTACAAGCTTAATAGTTTCAGCAGTCAAGTGCCCTTTGGTAATAGGAGTGAGCAACATCTGTCCGACTTGTTCACTTCTGTCGTTTTCATACATATCACACTGTGTTAAAAGAGGAAAAAACACAGACACCCCCCCAACACAATAAATGATCTGCTGCAGAAGCCGTCGAGAACATAGCTGTGTGCCAACCAATACGGTTGCTTCAAAAAGCTTCTTATCAAGTGCATGATCCACCATTGGTGAAACATTAAACAATGTCCTACCATTACTTGCCTGAAAATAATTGATTTTGCTTGCTTCAGTCGTTATACAATAATGTAAAACGCTGTTAACTGTGAAATATCTCTAAGAAGAAAAAAAAAAAAACCTGCGCATTAAGTCCAAATATGATTTTTGATGCAAGGCCATCTTTAGCTTCAAGAACTCCACCAGACAAAAAGTTATCAACATAAACTGAAATTTCATTATCAAGGAAGTAGTACATATAACTCGGTCCTAGAAAGCAAATGCCTTGCACAAGTTCAGAAGAGATGGCATCGCTGAACAAGTATGTGGGACCAATCTGACCAAGAAATGGATAAGAATCTTTGACAGAATGCGTGACATTCTCTTCCTCGTAGTTAGGTAGATCCAGTTCGTGCCAATTGTGCAGCTAGTCAATGGTTCATTAATTTTTGCATATCTGAAAGGTTAGAAGATTCAAATTGAAAATACGTAAGTTAGTTTGCTGGAGATAACACAAATTTTCACCCTCCATAAGAAATGAGATTACCTGCACTTTTCAGAGGATACAAGAACCCCATCCAAATAACATTTCAGCTGGCTGCCCCCAGAAAATGCTCTACCAACAGAATGAACTAAACATAAAAAATGCCACTTCTTTCTGACAAGGTTGAAATTCATCGAAACACATTGTCGTTTCTGATTAATTGACTGAAATACAGAAACGGGGTCATTAAATAGCATAAACTTATATCAGGATGGAGATATACCATCATGAACTTAAAGTTCAACAAAAACTCTGTTAACTTATTCAGAGATGCTCGCTGTAGTCTCAAATTGTGAAAATATAACATATAAGATACTGAGCTTCACCTCGTAAATTAACTTGTCCTTCACAAGGGCAGCATAGCATCCCCGTCCATTTTCCGTAAGGAAACTGAAAAGTCCCATTGCTCCATTTCGAGGAAAGCTTTCTACCCTGAGCCAACATGTGAATGAAAATCCCTTGTTTATGGGCCACTGAACTGGTGTTTTGATTACAATGCCCTGAATGCAAAAGTCACATGATAAATCAGTAGCCATGCATTTGTCTTCTATATAAGAGACAAAATTCAATAGAGTGAGTGGCTTGTCAAAATAAGACTTCAGCTGATTTTTTTTTCTTTTTTCTTTTTCCGCAGCCACTCTTTCTTTTCCCCAATATGATAAATTTCCTATGAGTTAATCGAAAGATAAGGCCTTGGAGGTTAAGCGAAATTATTTCTCAAAATATTGACATCCTTATTGTAGGAGAACTCAATATAGATAGGAACAGGAAACATCTGCACAAATACAACAAAATAAGACTTGGCTGACTTTTTTTGGGGCAGTCACTATTTCTTTTCCCCAATATGTTAAATTTCCTATAAGTCAACCAAAACAAAAGGCCCTGGAGGTTTAGCGAAATTATTTGTCACACTATTGACATCCTTATTGTGGGAGAACTCATTGAACTCAATATAGATGGGAACAGGAACATCTGCACGTATACAACAAAATAAGACTTCGGCTGAATTTTTTTTTCCGCAGGCACTCTTTCTCTTCCCCAATTTCCTATAAGTTAACCAAAACATAAGGCCCTCGAGGTTTAGCGAAATTATTTGTCGCATTATTGACACCCTTATTGTAGGAGCACTCAATATAGATAGGAACAGGAGACATCTGCTCAAATACAACAAATTCATCTGCTCTGAAAATTAGAAAGTGAAATTCAAATGCAATGTTTCATCATGAAGTCAAAAATAAAATTATAAAACTCCAATGAAGGTGGAGGAAGAAAAGAAGATAAAGAAGTGGAGAAGAAAAGAAAAAGAAACTAAAGATTGTTGTTTGATAATCTATTTCCAGGGAAATTATATAGCAACACGGATAGCAAATGTGGTGGATTACAAATTTCAAAAGAGAACGGACGTAGCGTACTTGGATGTGTTTTCCGATAAAATCTGGATTGCAAAAGGTTACTTACCATATATGACTCGCAATGATAAGTTCGTGAATCTACATCATTTAACTTTATCTAAAATAAGTTGTTTAACATTCATGATCATAGTCTACACTTTTTCACCAATTTTTTAATTTTCCGTTGTCTTTTTCCTTTTTTTTTCTGTAAAAGTCTACTGGTGGTAAGATAACTACTTGCCCATAAGATTTCAGTGCTCAATTATGACTGGGCCAAGCACTATTTTACCCTCATCAGAAATTGCTCAACGATTTAAGGGCTCTAGAAACAGTACAGAAAATTAACTTAAGGCAAAGTTGGCTGACCAAATAGTTCAAATATGTAATAGGATTTCAATTACAAGATAATAGATATAGTTTTGAGTCCAATCCTATATTTGGACTTTTGGTTATGTAATAACATTGGAGCCTCCAAATAATCAGGGAGCTGAAGAAGATTGCCCTCAGCGAAGTTTAGCTGCATCCGAGAGGCATAAATTTCATTGTTTGCCCACTTGTGGAATATAATCTGATGTCTAGTGAAAATTGTACTATTTATGATAAGTTTCTTTACAGTTTCAAGTCATTCAATAAGTATAACAAAAAGTAAAGATACTTTAGACACTTTATTGTTTACTAAGTATGATTCCATTTATTATATAATCTACATTGTTGACGAGGAAACTCCAAACAAGGGGTTCATTTCGGCTTTTAATTGCTCTATTAAGAAAAAGAAATAGAATCCTTAAGTAACTTCATAACAGCTACTTGTCAACATAAGGTTTAATATGTAACTGTGATAAGGTTTTCTTCCCACTGAAAAGATATTCTAAATGAGTGCCTATCTAGTTATTACACCCACATTAATGATAATATTTAACTTTTTTTTTTTTTTTTTGGGGGGGTGTTGGGGGTTGTGGGTGGGAGTGGGGGTCCAGATAATCAGCAAAAAATTGATAGTTGTTTCTGTGAGGGAGAACAGCTGAACTTACAGAATCAATCCCATTGAGATCAAAGAACGCCGTTGGTCCTTTCTCATTCAGCATCGTTAACATGCTAGTTAAGAGTAATGAGCTTGAGTGCCGCTGAGGACCAGTACTCTCACTACGAAGCAGAGCAAATATTTTCCGAATATCCTTTCCGGATATGCTATGCCCACCAATCACCTGGATTAACTGGGAGATTTTCCAAACCAGAGTTTCACTATTGTCTTGTGAAAACCAATTCAAAAGAAAGTCAAGCATTCCTGCTCTAACACATGAAGCTCGATTAGATAGGGAATCCTTTAGCAGATGCAGGAATATATTGAGCCCATGGTGCTGCAATGAGTCACTGCTCTGCCCAATCATCAAATGATGAGGTAAATTAGTCAGATCAATTTTATATCTTACTACGAGTAAAGAGGAAAAGAAAAACCACTGTTCAAGTGATTAGTGTACACGAGAAAACGATCGTGCAAGTTCAAGAATAACAAACCTTTTGAAGAACACTGAGATAAAGCAATATCACATCTTCATTCTGATAAAGAAAAAGCAAGAAGATTATAAGTAACATATGCCAGATACATAACAAAAGTCATAGGTAGTCGATGTCTGTCTGATATTCACTCATAGTTACCCTGTTTCAACGGGCTACCTTTATGACAGAATTCATTTTGAGGTCAAATTTCCCATCGACCAGCATATCAAGCAGTGCGGCTAAAAGGGCTTCACTGGGTTGCCATTGGCAGAAATCCAACAGCAAACTCTGTAGACTCTGATACCCTTTTCCAACAAGGGTCCTAAAAGCAGCCTTTAAAAATGAAAAAAGACAGAATTAGTCTAGGAATTAGAATGTAAAAATTCATTAAACCCATTTGTCCAGCTGCTCTTATGTCTACTTATCTACTACTCCCCCATGGTTCATCATATAGATTGTTAATGAAAATACATGCAATGGATTAAAAACAAGATTAGACAGAAAATGTCAACCATGTCAACCAGTATCATATAAAGAGCATTCACCATATCAAGTACTGATCTCAGGTAAAAACACCAGAAACTATTTCCACTTGAATCAAAGTGAGAAAGAAACTAGAACTATTAAAGGGATCCATGTAGGACCAAACACCTGCCGCCTTCCCAAATGAGGGAACCCAAGAGCTTAACTAATAGCACGGACTCTACTAAAATCTTTTAAATTTCAAAGCATACAAGGAGCCACTTTTAGACCTTGAGCAAGGGCAATTGTTGTCACACCCAAACCAACAATCTCCTCGCCAGCAATTTCCCCTTGTGTGGATCAATCCCTTGACCATGGCTCTAAGCCAAATTTATAGCTAGCACCACGGATGCTACTCATTCTTTTAAATATCGGCAATAGCCCAATCATCACACTTCAACCGTGGGCAAGACAATTGCCATTTGTCATTTCCACGGTAACAGTACATATAAATGTTGTTGACCAAAGTCGTAGTAGATACATACATGAGCGACATATATTACTTTGTGCACGTGCAGCACATGAATGCCAAACCAAAGAAAACATATGATAAAAGAGACAAAATTGAAATTGAATCATATCAACCTGCCATTTGCCTTTTGCTGTCACAATATCAGTTTATGCTTATCTACATTTGGTTTCCTCCAGATTTTTATGAGGAAAAGGATCTTCCATGACTAGCCACCATTTCTTGGACAAATTGAGGCTGCTGATGAGGAATTATAAGTTTCAGCTTGTTGATTGTGGATAGAAAGTAAATGTTGTCATTCAACAGGAATATCAAGGTGCATATTAGATGCTACGGAAAGTCCATCATGGAGTAAGTTTCTTCCCAAGGGTAATATGAAGGATCTTTTGTGGGGTTCATCGACTCCAAGAAGGAATGAAAATGTGGATGGCTACACCAAAAGCTTATCAGTGATCTCTAGGAGGTTTTTCTGACGGCGAATTAGTATTAATTGGTTACGTTTAAGTTTAAACTCAAGACAAAGTAAGCAGGACCAAGGCTTTGGAACAGAGAAGTGTATCCAGTGTCTTTTCAAATAACTAATATAGAAGAGCCACTTACCTCCCACAAGATCCCAGTGTAGCTCCAGAAAACCATAGAAGCATATAGGCTAACAGAACAAATTAGTACCAACCCTCAACCACATCTCTAAAATTCATCAAATAGTGAATAGGTTGGGAAGGTCATTTCCAGTGTGATAACAAGGTTTTTTTTAATAGAATAATGTCTTCACTGGAAGATGGATCTAGAAGTACATGAATGAAGAGAGAAGGGCTTAAGTTGCACAAGAACAAGTGCCGCAGATCAAATAGAGGAGGCACTCAAAGAGAATTTCTGTTATGTCAAGACCATCAACAATCATTATTCCTGCATTTGAGTGGGGTCTCAGGGATACACCATATTTTCCATCAAGGATGGGAGATCCAAGATTATGCTTCTGACATGTTTGTTTTACATTTGGAGATTTAAAAAAAGGAAAAAAAATCAGGTAGATCATATTCCAGATTTATTTCGAGCAAGGAAAAAAATAGTGTTAGAGAGTTCAAGTAGCCAAGCTGGATTTTTAGTTCGACAAGTTTTATGTGCACATGCTCCCAGTAGCGGCTTGTCAAATCATATTGTACCCATGGCCATAGTATGATCATAGAACAAATACATACAGACAGTGTGCTGTGGGAAGTTGCGTGTATTAGTAGACTTCCTTCTTGCGAAGAGATATTAGTGAAGTAAAAGGAAGCTACGCTAATCAGATATTTTTTGCTTCTAGCAGATTATAATTAACTACACAATTAATTTTAGAGTGGGTATGTGTAAGAAGAGATGTATGTTGCAGTGCTGGAGACTTGAATCTAAACAGCTTACTGAATGATTATTCATGTGAATAATTGCCCTGCTTGCATTTCTCATCTAAAGGTTATTTTCAGCCTCAATCTAATTGAATATGAGCCAACTTGTGATCTGCATACTCAATGTAATTGTTGCACCTTCAACCTTATCCTCCTGTCACAGATTTATATTTCTGCAAATTTAGCACTCTAGTATTTTAGTGAAAAAATTCGCCACCTTCAAATTCTTGATCTAGTTTGTATCATGTTTAAAAAAGAATTCCCAAAAAAGAAAAAAAAAAAAAGAATAGATTTCATGAATCTAGGTATGTGGTGCTCCGATTGGGACATCATACAATGAAAGACGGACTTGCTACTACACGAAAAAGATTTATCGGCATTGAGCATAATATCAGGTTGCTACATCAGCTATAATTAATCAAAAGAAGGTACCTTTGAAGCATCATTCTGTGACAGTAAGCAAGTCAGTGTCTGCATGACATTCAAAACCAACTTCTCTCCATTTTCAGCATCCAGATTTCCATTCAACAAAGACACAACATGCAAAAAGCATTCACCTTCACGGAACAAAGTTTGATAATACTGGCAACAGAAAATAGGAAAGTGGCAAGTCAAATTGCTAGCAGTTTACACATTAATGAGTATGTATGAAGATAAAAATTCGAAAAGACTCATTTGAATACCACTTGATCTGTTAGTAGCATATCTCTCATTGCAACCAGCAACTCAACCGACAAATCTGCAAAATTCTTAACTCGTTCTTTCAAATGCGTAAATGTCTCCAAGTACTTGGAGCACAGAAACACTTTTGCTTTCTGGTCCTCTTCAGAAAATGGAACTATCTGTCAAAAGAAAGAAAAACTTTTAATCATTAAAAGAGAAACCGATGCACATCCATTTCACTATCCTTGATCAATTCAAAACATAATATTGAACAAAGGAATGCCATACCTTCATAAGACCGAGAACATAATTGAGCATAAGATTTCTGAGATCCTCTTCCCAAAACAAGTCAAACATACAACTGATACACATAGAACTGCCCAAAATGGAAAGCTTTGCATCATCAGATACTGCGAAGTACTCTGCAAACAGTTCCATGAACGTTTTCATGCATTTTGCCCAACTCTGAGTCACCTCAGGTGAATAAGACATTTCGCGGCTTTGCCAAGATGCCATGCCACTGGTAGTGGTTTCGGTAAAAGAACTTGTAGTGCCATGCCTTTTTGACTCCTGGACCTGAATACAGGCGACTTTGAGCATCCGAGGAATTGCAGCAAGTGTCTTAAATGAAGAAACAGTTTTCTCAGCAGATAGTTGCAACATACGAAGCAGGCTCTTTGCCAGAACAGTGGCAAGCTCAGGATTACAGGCAGATTGTTCAAGAGCATCCAGCAAAACAGTACATTCAGGCTGTCAAAAAATAATCATCAAATAAACAACCAGCTAGCAGGAAGCACGTGATGAAGCAAAAAAAGGAGCCATTAAGATCAATCTTATTGACAACCAAAACCAGAACGACTAAATAGTTCCTGCATATCAGTAGACGGATATACATGTGCATGCTTCAATAATAATGAACACTAAGTCAAAATGCATCATAAAAAGGGGCTACTGTTTGCATGTGCCAACTAAAGAGATGTGACACCAAAATTTAAGAAAGTCAGAACATGTAATTAGAATATATTCTAGTGTCTGTAGGACCAGTTAGTGTTGTTCATATACCACCTTCTTCCATCCTATAAAGTATGCCATGATTTCTATTTCAGTTTGTCCAAGTATTCTATCTCGCTTACTAAAGATGTATCCAAGATTTAAGTTGCATAGGTAAGGTGACATAAACCCTATAATTATGCACTCAGCAATCTTTTTAATGCCAAAAATTATTTGTATAGCTATATGAGAACATTGTCAAAGGAAAGTATTTGCATCTTCATCAAAATTTTCAATTTCGTTTAATCAACAATCTTTTAGGAAGACGGTAACCTTGTTGGAAAAGGATAATGTATTGGCTTTTCTTATTTCCTTGAAAAGGTCAATGCAGACATCCCTTTGGGACAGACGAATTATCTACATCCACAGACTTGTAAAGTTGCTGCCTTCCTGGAGATTATGGGTGTAAAAGCATTAATTTATCGTGTCAAAGAAGCAGCACCAAAGAAGACACTTTATCTAAAATATGTATCATATTTATTATAAATGCTTTTGAAAAGGAAAATGGTGAAAGTTGTCAATCCAAGTCACTTTCCTATAAAATCTGTTCTCCATTTAGAAACCCATCAACCAAGACCAAGCACAGATAAGAAGTTCATTCCCATATGTTGGTGCTTCATTGAAATTCTTTCATACAAGCCAATAAAAACATAGACCCGACCGAGATTGTATGGCATGGACTTTATAGATAAAGACTAGCAATAGAGAATAATATCTAAACAGGAAATATCAGATAGGAAGAAGAACCAACCAAGTTATGGGAACTTCCACTTAAAGTTGCTGCAAATTCCATGAATGAGATAACTTCAACTTGGAGAATTTCAACTTGATTCACGTTTACTCGATCCTCAACAGAACTTGAACTATAATATTCTTCATCATCCATTAAAGGAACCTTATTCCTACTACAATTCTCTCCAGAAAATTCTGCAGGAGCCGGACCAAAGTAGAAAAACTCTCAGAGAAGATGAAGTCCACACACCCTCAGTACGGAAGACATCAACTAATGATGGCGATGAAAGAAGAACCTTCTTAAATGCAAAAAGAACATAATGCTGCATCGTATAGGCAAAGATCCTGAAAAGGAAGCACAAAAAAGTGAACTAAAAACCTGAAAGTGAAACACAAAGAATGATAAAAGAAACTATTAACTAAAACTCACACAACCACAAAATAAAGCAATTATATACTTGAGAAGAGGACAAAATGAAACTGCAGGAAGTTGTTGATCTACCTTAAGTGGTTCGGAATTTCTCTTTGATCTGAACAAGCCTTGATGCATGGGAAAACTGTAAGAAGCACCCTTGTGAACCACTTTACAGAAAGTTCTGCATAAACTGCAGACACCATTATGGTATTTCTGCTGATAGTTGGTTGAGTGCGGCAAAATTTGGTTTCTTTTCCTTCAAGAAGGAAATAACACAGAGCTGCACTCAACCTGGCAACATAATCTTTCCAATGTTGTACATAAGATGGATCAGATGAAAATGGAGGGGACAGCTCGGCTCCACGAATTTCTGAAGCATTAGTTTTTCTTCCTTCAAAGTCATCCAGGCATTCTTCCCCACACGAGTCCTTGCTTCGTCTGTACTCTTGAAGCATAAATGCAACTGAACAAAAGCTATTTGCAAATTTTTGTACCCTTCCATTCTCACAAAGAAACTGTAAATTGTTCAAATTTCCAAAGCTACAAACCAGTTAAAGGAATCAATAACTTGAGCATTTGTTCATGCATAGCTAGTAAATTCTTTACTTCATCAACATTTTCATAAGACTAGACTTTGCACATATAGCTACAGTCTAGTATTTTTTCGTTAAATTTTTGGTTTTTTTTTGCTCATTGATGAGCAACAGAGTAATATGTAACGAATATTAAAGTTCTGTACATTATAGTAATACTTGTCTAGACGATACTCTCTAGAGTAGTTAAGAATTACTAGTATGACCAGAGACTGACACGAATGCCTTTAAATGGATGAAAAAGATTTAGCCTTAATCAGCAGAAAAGTAATTTCGAAATGCTTGAATTTATCTCAAATATAGACAACTGTAGAATCATGGGTCAACTAGCATGTCATATTGACGGTTACCTCCTTAATAAAACACATTAATTGAATTAGCACATGGTCGCGCATGCATGACCTTGACTTCTGTAGTCTTCTAAATTATGTGAATCCAATAGTTAAATAGTAGGTCTGAAAGGATACGTAGCTTCCCTAAGAACCTCCAATGAGAGAACATGGATATTAAAAATATCCTCCAAAGGATTTTTGCTTCTGCAGCAAAGGGCAAAAATTTGTGTCAATTAAGATAACAGAAATAAATGCAAGGAAGCTATATCATTGTACTAGTCAGGATGATACACTTATATTACGTTCGCATGCTATGGTATAGAGCAAGGCAAATCCAAGTCTCAAGTATGATAATTTTTGCAGATAATCTACCATTCAAAATGGATATTTGATTTTTCGTTTGCAGATATAATGCTGGATGAATAAAAGGGCGCATTAATCTTTTTTAATTTATACCAAATCATCAATCTTATCGACTTCCAATAAAAGCCCAAGGTTGGTACATGGAATTTGAGATTTCAATATATGTCAATGGATGGTTTTTGACATCTAAACTTGCGTTGAGGTCACACACACACACTCATGTTGCACCAAAATTGAAAAAAAAAAATTTGTTCTGCTTGCATGCTCTTTGAGTTGCCTGTGTGAGGCCAATGGCTACTTCTATTCTAAACAGTAAAGGTTTTATAATTTTCTCAGTAGTCATGTATTACTAGTTGAGACATGACAACCGTGGCTTCACAACTAAACAACTAATAGTACCTAGCAGATAATCAAGGAACAAAAGGAAAATATTATCAGCCAAGTAGGCTAAAGCAATAAAAATTCCAGGATTCATCTTCATCATTATAGGGAGAACCTGCAATAAGTGAGATACGCTGGTAAAGGCATACTTCAGCAAGTACAAAGAGGTTTACCTTTCTTCATAGCTTGATGAACCATTTGAAATCAAGCTATCAATTGAAGGAACTCCCAATCCATCCAACAGAACTTCCAAACCTCCAATACTTCGAAAATGATTTTGACCGCGTGGATTACTAGCCAAAGCTGATCGGAGAGCTCTGAGAGTCAAATGCTGAAGGGACATATCAGCCCACTGTTCTTTCATAATCAATCTCCTGATCAAACGCAATATCTCTGAAAATAAACTAATATCATGATGAGTGTTCTTTTAATATTACATGAAAAATAAAATTTGTTACTGAACACATGCAACGCAGACAATCAAGTGTTCAGTGAAAGCGCAAAGGCTCAGCCTGAAATACCGAAGTGCCTTTTCACTGAGATGCCTTGTATTATTGCCTAAATACCAATTCAACCCAACACAGCCAATGGATGGATAAAGGAGGGTTCTACTTGCAAGTAAGGGGCTGAGCTGACAGGTATTGACCCTTACCAATTTAGGGCAGATTTCTGGTAATATTTATACATGCAGAGAATTTTGAGCAAGTTTTCATATTCAGGAAGCAGTTCTGGAATACAAAGGATGAGTATGAGACGTCCTAATTTTGCTGCTTTCATGGTTCTCAGTGAGGATTTTGACTTCACCAAGCTAAACCAAGTAAAATTTGTTTGTGGATTTACTTCCTTCTTCTTCAACCTTCTTTTCTTCACCATGTTCTATGAACATGGTATAAGAAAAACTTAGCCATTATTATAAATCCTAACACTGTGTGATAATTTATCTTGAAAATGCAGTTGCAAGTGCATGATTGCTAATAAAATGGACAGGTTAAATCATAAAAAAAAAAAAAAAAAAAAAAAAAAAAGCTGAAACTGCATACCTTACCTAATAACCAATTAAGACCACCAGCTTCCATAACTGATACAACTGTTTTTTGATGCCACGATAAGATTGTTTCAGAAACTGCAGATTTTCCAGCAGAAGGGGTAACATACATTTCACCAATCCTTGCTGCAGAAGGTTCCGCCTTGGTACTTTTCAACTGTACATTTTCCTCGCTTGAATGTAAATCAATGAAATTGCAGATGATGGACACCACATGAACAAGTATCTGCTGCAAAACTCCAGCATTTTGTACCATATTATTTAACAAACTTTGATCTGCTGGATGTGCACTGATAATACTCTTAAGTTGAACAACAGCAGCTGGAAAAACAGAAGACAGGCCCAGGAGTAAGCATTGAGCATGTGATACATCGAGTATTAAGTTTTCCCGACCAGAAGAGAACAAACCCAATGGATAACAGTACAGTAAGTTCTAGATAAAATCATTGTGCAACATAAAATTGTTAAGTCACACAATTCACGAATACTATCAGTTGCAAAATTCCCTTTACGTTCATTTGGATCAATCGACTTGCATCCATGGATTTTAAATCTACTGCCTAAGTCTGTATTAGCCACATTGTTTTTCTTACGTGGGTCCCACATTATTCTTATGATTACACTACTATTTTCTTACCTTTAAAATATTTCAGCATGGACCCACTACTAACAAACACAAACAATTTAATGATTAAATTTTCTGAAAATATTACAATTCAAACGTAAAAGTAAACACAATCTCATTTTCCAGCACATCTTTTCATGCAGAAATCTATAAAAAAACTCAACCAAACCCATTGTTATTTATCCCATCTAAATATTTTCAATCTTAAATTATTCACCCAAACATATATTCAATTTTAAGAAAAAAGGAAACAATACAAAACTCAAAACTCATATGAATGCTGGATACTGTAAATTCATTTGAACTTGCCCAAGTCTTCCAAGTTCCAACTTTAGGTCATTTGAATCCCCATCCCTCTACCAATTAATTATTAACATATAAAAGTTATTTGCAGAGGAGAATAGATTTCTGACATATATTCTATCTTGACAATGTGTATACCTTCAGGGATATAAACTTTGAAAACAACAACAACAACAACAAACTAAGCCTTATCCCACCATGTGGGGTCGGCTATATGGATCATATCACGCCATCGTTTACGGTCAAAAGCCAGTAGCAAGCGATATAAATTTTGAAGGGGGAAAAGAATGGTACTTATGAAATAAATTAAAAGCCAGAGTCACTCAGAATTAGCAAAATTAGGAATTTCCATCTTTGACACACAAACTATTAATGCAAACAGATAAATTCGATCATCTGATATCAGCAGTAACAGTAAAAGAAAAGGAAAAATGCTGCAGCATGTCAGAACAATGTGGTAATCATACCTTTCATCAGTGCTGTAAGCTTCTGAATCCCAGCATGGTAACCAAAACCTTTGCAATTATGAATGGACAGAGTCACAACTGTCAAAGCATCTAAGGCCATCCATGATTCGCTTGTTATGTTCATGCATGTTGTCATGCCCACTTGATCTGCAAATAATATCATTATAGTTCCAATAATGAATGACCAATTGGAAGGAGATCAATTAATAAGTTGGCACGTTAGAAAATGACGCAACAATGCCTTAATCTATGCATGGAGAATTGCTAGTCATCCATAAAGCCAGGTTCAGAAGCCAAATCAAGGAGAAAAGATACACTATCATGGAGTAGAAGATGAACGGAAAAGAAATGGTAAAACAAAAAATTATAGCTCACTGACATCAGCTAGAGTTTAATCAGCTGCATAATAGATGTTGGCAACTTACTGTCAGTAAGCTGTCTTGTTATTTGTGAAATTTCTTCAGTCAAGATCAGTATTACTTCAGCAGGGTGGCCAAAATTGCAGCCAACCACCACAGCACCAATATTCTGCACATATTTTACAGGTGAAATGGCAAGATCTTCTTCGGGAGTTTGACCCAGATTAAATGGTTTCCAATTCTGGTATATCGTCAAGAATTGCTTGAGAAAAATATGGAACAACTTTCTCTTTTCCACCTGAATATAACGAAAATGAGCAGAACTTATACAACTTCTCACAAAAACATAGGAAAGACAGGATGAAAACAGAATAGGGAGGCCGTCGAATTAAACGCATCAAATGTTTATCTAGCTATCATCAGTTACTTCTCATTTGTGCATAGTATATCATATTTTTTGAGTGAGTTGCATGGCAAAGAATATGATTGTTTAGGTCTTCAAACGTATTGAAACTTTTCCAAAATAGAAGTTGTATCCACGCCCAGCAGGTATCCATCTTGAGGCACATGGACATGGAGATATAGATCGTATGTGGAGATTTAGAACACTAGTAGCACAAACCTTATATACTAGAATAAATATGGTATGCATAAATATACATGCATTTTTCATGCTCTCCACACAATATATTTTATCAGCAATCAACAGGAAATTAAATAGTTTAAAGTTTGACATCGGCAGGTGCCCAACTAAGTTCAGAAACTAGCATCCTGGCCTCTATTTTCTAATGGTAGTGCTGAAAGAAATAGCCAAAGGCTTTCGAAGAGAAGGTGGTTTTGCATAAATCATCTGGCGCATAGAACATATTTTCAATCAAGACGCAAGAATTCATGGCGGTTAAATGTTGTTGTCCTAAACAGGTAAAACCATCTAAATAATGTGTAAAAAAACACAACGCAAACCAATGTCACAGAGATTATTATACATGCATACCTCATCGATGGTATTTAAGTATCTTTCCAAGAGAGCCTTCAAAATCGCCTCATCGCCTACCTCACTAGAGAACAAAAAATTGGAAATGTTGAGCATGGAGACACAAATAAATTTATTGTAGTTCAACGCCATAAATTAATTGACGTCTGCAGATAGAAAAAAAAAATGCTTCTTTTCTCAACATAAATCAAAGAGAGGAAATACATCACACCGAGACCATATGTTGCAAAAATCACTCATAAGAAAAGTAAAGAAGGTTCCTCAAAAAACTAGTAAACAAGCTAGCCAAAAATAAAAAGAATTGCTGAAGTTTATAAATAAGTACAAATTTCGTTCATCAGAAATTTATTGATTTATTTGAGAAATACGCCAAAATAAGATGATAATTCCTAAGAACGGAAGAAAGGAAGCAATATGACTTTCTTTCCAATCTCTTTGCACAAGACTCCCAGTATTTAAATTCCAAAGAGATGGACCCAAACCATAGCTTCAATGCTTCATAATGAATTCCCATGTCGACAGATTGAGACATCCATCTATTTTTGCTATTAAGATGTTCAAAGTTATTTTGTTGCATCTAAAATTTCACAATATCAGAAAAAAAACTGAAATATGAAATGACCAAAACATGTCTTAACAAGCACTCTTCCAATGCAATTATAGTTGCAAAAGATATATATACATATACACGATTAGACATAAGTAACTTTACAAAAAACTTAACATATGTAATACTAACAAAATCCGTGATGCAAGAGCACAAAAAGTGTTTGGATAATTCGTTCAGACTTTAGAGATAGAAATTAGGTCTCGATATGGTTGAAAATTTCAGTTTCCAAACCAGCGGATACTTTTAAGTTCAAATGCATTAACAAAGTCAACCTTGGAATTACAAGCTTACTATTTTGACATAAAAGAAATGAGTTCAAACCTCCTAGATTGTGAGTCTGAACCATATTCCGCACTAACAAATTAATTATACCTGAAGCTGATCATCGGGGTCGGTGGAGAAAACCTTCCAGATTGTGAGACTGAACCATATTCTCCACCTTGGCCACTCGAAGTCCTCCAAATGAGGTCTGCTACGCCTTTGACTATGTTCATGCCTCCTTGCCACGCCAAGATTACAGGCCCGGTTAAGGACTAAGTAACCAGTTATGGTAATGGAAAAAATACTCGCAGTCTACCATCACTGTCCTCCAGCCTCAATTTCCACAGCAAACTAGCTAAAAAAGAGATTAAAACACATAAAATTGACATCAAATGGAGCCATGATCAGTGCAAATTATGCTTAACAATTGGAGAAAAAATGTTATGAGCTCAGCTGTCTAATGGATAGCTCACTTTGCCTTTCTCATCAATCCATCATATCCATAACATAGAAAACAACTGAAAATGCAATTGAAGTGAAAGTAACAGGAAACTTAAACACAACTAGAATAAATAAATAAAAAAGCCCACATGGATAGATTGAAATTCCGAAAAATTCATATCAGTCTTCGGAGGTCAACGACAACGACACGACTGCGTGTGAATCAACATTACATAAAAAAAAATGGATTGAGAAGGGAAGAAATGGCAAGAACCTGATCGGATCACAAGAGCTATATCAGTGGAACCCTAATTCTATTTTCTTCTTATCAGGGTTTGGAGAATTAAGATCTGAAAATTGTGAATATTTTCTTCGAAGCTCCAAAAAAAGAATAAAGGCCGATAAATTTGTAGAATGAATGGATTGCTAATTGATTATGTCATTCGTGTTAAATAAATTAATCCTAGGGAAATTAGGGAAACTACCCCCACCAAGGGGATATTAAAGAAAAATACCCCCACTTTATTAAATAAGGAAATATGCCCCTTTTCACCCCCTAAAAAGTCTAATTTGCCCTTGACTTAGAAAAACCCCCCAAAAAAGAAAAAAGCTGCAACAACCTTTTGGAAGAGCAGGAGTTCGAACTGGGAGTTAATTTTCACCATTACAAACCCTAGTTTCACAAAGAATACATGCTTTTGAGAAGGAGAAACAAGATTTATGAGTAATAGCAAGATTTACAAGTTTATCTTCACAATTATAAACCCTAGTTTTGCCATTCGAATGAGAGACGAAATATTGAAGAAATAGAAGCATTTGTTGACTGACGAGCTTGCTTCGAAAAGACCTGGATTCGACAAAATAAATCGCATTTATTACCCCAAAATATGGATAAAGGTTAGTTTTGATTGTTTTTAGCAAAATGGTTCGATTGGCCAATTTTTCATGATTTTGGAATTGGTATAATTTGAATATTTTCGATTTTCTTAACTTGTATTTGGTGGGCAAAAATGTGGGCGAGGCAGTAGGCACCTAAGTGGGCATGTGTATTAAGTGGCGCTTGCGTGGGCACTTGAGCGGGAACAAAACGCTTTATACTACGATTAGTGGTTATTTGGGTGGGTTTTTGTGTGGGCAATTAGGTGGGCAAAAATGTGGGCGTAAGCAGTAGGCACCTAAGTGGGCATGTGTATTAAATGGCGCTATGCGTGGGCTTTGGGGAGGGAACAAAACGCTTATACTCTGATTAGTGGTTATTTGGGTGGGTTTTTGTGTGGGCAATTAGGTGGGCAAAAATGTGGGCAGAACCGTAGGCACCTACCGTGAAAGAAAGATGCAAAAGTCGAACCATTTGTTTGAGCATATTGATATATACGGCTTCCACCCTGCTCTTCAAGTTTGGGCATATGAGGCTATCCCTGATGTTGCCAAAATATGTGCGAAAACCGTTCAGAAAAATAAGAATAGAGTGCCACGTATTCTACGTTGGACAACAAGCCAATCTGTAATATTATTTGACACATTGTCAAAATTGGTTTTCAAGACTTTACTTCCCGGAGATGTGGATAAGGTAACCAATCTTTTTATACAAATATTATTCTATAAATACACTCAAATTAATTTTAAAAACAAGTCCACCTCCCTGCCCACACTCCTGCCCACTTGTTTGCTCACATATACTATTTGTTCTTAATAAAAATCCTGCCCACCTCCCTGCCCACTTGTCTGCCCACATATACTATCTGTTCTTAATAAAAATCATGTCCACCTCTCTGCCCACACTCCTGCCCACTTGTCTGCCCACATACTATTTGTTCTCAATAAAAATCATGCCCACCTCCCTACCCACACTCCTGCCCACTTGTCTGCCCACATACTATCTGTTCTCAATAAAAATCATACCCACATCCCTGCCCATACTCCTACCCACTTGTCTGCCCACATTCTCTAGACACACTATCTTGCCCACCTCTCTGCCCACTATTCTGCCCACCTCTCTGCCCAATGTCCTGCCCACATCATTTTTGTTATACATCATTATTGATTTGTTTATATATTTTTGCAGGTTGTTATTCACCGGAATTTGGTGGCCACGAAGGCAGAGACAGATGGTGCTTTTTTTCCTAGTGTTGTTGTTTGGGCCAAGAATATTGAGGAAAATAGTTGTAAGGAAAACACAAAGACAAATGTCTTGAAAAGAAAGAAACCGGAAAGTGTGAAGAATGATGAAGAGGATGATTTGGATGAGAAGGATGAATATGCTGAAGAAAATGAGACGAAGAAGTTCGCCGACAGACATTATGAAGAAAGGTCAAAATTGCGGTGGGACTTGAAGGGTTTGAGAATGAGGATTGATGATATGGAGGCCACTTTTACAAAAAGACAAGATCGCTTGGAGGCCATGTTGTACGAGCTCAATATCCCGAACCAGTCCATTATGATTTATGATTCGTTGTCAAAGAATCATCCCCTTTCTGAGTATGTTGAGGACTTCAACATGATGACAAAAATGCTCTCCAGTATTTGCGATGAAGCAGATGTGTGGACTAAAAGAAGGAGCGCCGAGCCACGGAAGGAGGCTTGGACGGTTCATCGCCACGAGCACCCTCCACAACAAGCAAATCTCAGTGATTGTGGTATTGTGGCTGCTAAATACTTGGAGACATTAGTGACGGGACGCTTGGATTGACAAATTGAAAACTAACAGTTGCCATGATTATCGACTTAGAATTTGTGCTGAACTTTTTAAAGAAGACAATATTAAGTGGGGATTTGGTCATAACTAAGTTTTTTATGAGTTTTGAAAAAGATTTGTAGAATGTACAATTTTTTCATGTTAATTATGTACATTTTCAGTTATTGTGGTATGTGCATTTTCAGTTATTGTGGTATGTGCATCCATCTGTCCCTTGCATTTTTAATTTAATGTACTTCATTTTTAGTGAGAACAGATAGTCTATGTGGGCAAACAAGTGGGCAAATGGGTGGGCAGGGAGGTGGGCAGGAGTTTAATTGAGAACATATAGTATATGTGGGTAGACAAGTGGGCAGATGGGTGGGCATGGAGGTGGGCAGGAGTTTAATTGAGAACATATAGGTTATGTGGGCAGACAAGTGGGCAGATGGGTGGGCATGGAGGTCGACTAGAGTTTTATATTGAGAACATATAGTATATGTGGGCAGGGAGGTGGGCAGGAGTTTAATTGAGAACAGATAGTATATGTGGGCAGACAAGTAGGCAGATGGGTGGGCAGATGGGTGGGAAGGATTTTTTTTAAGTAAATGGGTATTTTGGTCTTTTTATATGCGGAAAAGGGGCAAAAATCTGAATTTAATAATATGGGGGCAAAAATCAAAACTACCCCTAGAGAAAGGGGTATTTTATCAAATTTCCCTTAATCCTATGCCAATGTACATACCACCTATTTATCTGTATTAATAAGTAATAATTAATAACAATGTCATTTTTTAATTATTATTCATTTCTAATTTTTTACTAATTTGGTAAAATCGAATCGATTTATTACCTATTTTTTATGAAAATATATAATTAAGTTTGATTAATTTTAATTGTTAATTGAATCGAATTTAAATGAAATTTAATCGATTCTTAATATTTATTTATATACAGGAAAAAACACTTTATCTTGTTTTTGGCATTTTGGGAGCTAAACCTTTTTTGTCGTTATAACTTGTAATATGAACTACACGGGTTTTGCACTTTGCCATATGAAACAGCTCAATTGTTGAATTATTCATTTGGATTCTATCACCTTCATTGTGTGTCTCTTCTCTGTGCATTTTTTTGTCAATCCTATATTCTTTTTATGTGATTCATTCCAACTAGTGAGCCTAATGTTAAAAGGTTATTAGGTTACTATTTTACCCGCAACCAATAACATAGAATTAACTAAAAAGTGCAAAAACAAGAAAGCGTGTCAAGCATGACGCATGTGACATAATCCCAATGAAAGCTCAACAATGGAGGTGTTTCATATGGCAAAGCACAAAATTTGTTTACTTAAAAGGGCAACGTGTGACAAATAAAAAGTTCAATTAGATCCCAAAAGGGAAAAACGTCGTCTTTTGGATGGCAAAGTATTTTTACCCCTTTTATATATATGCACATATATATATATATATATATATATATATATATATATACAGAGAGATAGAGATAGGATCTCGTATGGCAGCCTCTTACCGTGTGGCAGTATGGATTAATCTCATCCATCCACACTTTTTATTCAATGGTC
The DNA here is from genome assembly GCA_016081115.2 of Rehmannia glutinosa. Taxonomy (NCBI): domain Eukaryota; kingdom Viridiplantae; phylum Streptophyta; class Magnoliopsida; order Lamiales; family Orobanchaceae; genus Rehmannia; species Rehmannia glutinosa. The sequence continues at coordinate 83,800,456 of CM071928.1, read as the reverse complement.
CAGATTGCTATTAAAAATAACTAATTTATCAATTAGTAATAGGTGGAAATGGCATAATAGTAACTAGCAAAATGCCATAAATCACGCCCCCTACAATCAAGGGATTGAACTGAATTGTGCATCATTTTAATAGTTGAAATGTACACCATTTAATAATTGACTTTATATCATTTTATATCTAACAGTGCATCATTGTATAACTAATTGTACATCATCTAAAGGAACTATAAAGACAAAATGTGTAACCATCTTCCCATTTAATAATTGAACTGGTGAGCACCATTTTATATCTAACAGTGCATCATTGTATAACTAATTGTACATCATCTAAAAAGAACTATAAAGACAAAATGGTGTAACCATCTTCCCATTTAATAATTGTATTGTACACCATTTATATCTAACATTGCATCTGTATAACTAATTGTACATCATCTAAAAGAACTATAAAAGACAAAATGGTGTAACCATCTTTCCATCATGACGTCATACAATCATGGTTATGATAAATATCATGTTTCCACAACTGAATTATGCACAAATTTAATAGCTGAATTGTGCACCATTTAATAACTGATTGTGCACCATTTTATATCTAATAGTGCATCATTGTATAACTAATTGTACATCATCTAAAAGAACTATAAAGACAAAATGGTGTAACCACCTTCCCATAATGACGCCCTAAAATCATGGATATGATAAAGATCACGTTTCCATAACTGAATTATGCACCATTTTAATAGATGAACTGTACACCATTTTAATAACCGATTGTGCACCATATTATATCTAACAGTGCATCATTGTATAACTCATTGTACATCATTGTGAGTAAACCACAATTGAATGAAAAAGCGGGAACAATCATAAAATCAAATCCCATAAAATCACTGGGATGAACAGTTACCTTAAGTAACTGCAGTTATGCCCTTAATTGGGCGAAAACTAAATAAATAAATAAAAATTCGAAAAAAATTGAACCTTTGAATTTGTTGAATTAATGTATTGAATTAATCCACACTGACACACGATAAGCCCCATGCCACATTTGATCATAACCCTATATATATAGGGGTTGGTTCTTGTGAGACCGTATATTGGGGTGAGACCGTAAGACCTAATCTGAACCGTTGCAATTTAACAATGAATGGATGAGATTGAAATAATAAATATAGAAGCATTCTCATCCATTATTTTCATGTGGGGGTATTATAGTAAAACACAAAAATCGGTCAATCAATGATAATAAACAAGATATGCATGATTCAAACTTACCTTATCTAATACCTATAATTTAGGAGGTGTAATAAATGATAATCCCCACCCAAAAAAATATGATTGAACCATACATTGTATTATCACTGCCGAAAAAAAAACAATTTATCTTGTACATTGATGCAGCGCATTTTAACTAAGTATGCAACATGGAGATGAATTACATATATTGATGCAACCTATTTTAACTAAGAATGCACCAAATTGTAACTAAGAATGCAATAAATTGTAACTAATAATACATTGACCCATACAGTGAATGCACCAAAGTGTAACTAAGAATGCAACCTATTTTAACTAACATTATATTGATGCAACCTATGTTAACTAAGAATGCACCAAATTGTAACTAAGAACGCAACAAATTGTAACTAACAATACATTGACCCATACAGTGAATTATCGCTGCAATAAAAAAAACCCTTATCTTATATATTCATGCAAACCTATTTTAACCAATAATGCAACAAAATGTAACTAAGAATGCAACAAATTGTAACTAAGAATACATTGACCCATGCAGGACGAAAAATCACTGCAAAAAAAAGGGGAAAAAAACCCTTATCTTGATGCAAAGTATTTTAACTAAGAATGCAACAAATTGTATCTAAATATGCACTATAACAGAACATGTATCATGGTAGAAAAAACTGATAAGATCATCCATTAATGCATGATGGCCGAAAAATTAGGGATTCATCATACTCTCCTTAATTAAAAAAATCGACTGAAACTGATAAGATCACCCATTTATGCATGAGGGCCGAAAAATTAGGGATTCATCATACTCTCCCATGAAATTAGCACGTCAAAAGATTTTTACAATCTCTCTCTACCGAAATTAAAGGGGCATTAATATCTATCCTTAATTAACAATTGGCGCCTATATGTAGTTTTACCAATATAACCTTGTAACAGTTTTTTATCATTAAAAATACATTAAAAATTGGATTAATCTAAACCCTTCAAAAATAAGAATAAACGTACCAGATTATGTCTCACGGTCTCACCATAGGATATTGATCTCATTTGAACCAATATATATATATATATATATATATAATTTTGAGTACCACGGGGGATGGTAGAGGAAAGAACAAACACTCATATGGGATCGAATAATCGCTCTGATAGTACAAGTTTCAACCAGTGAAGCACAAAGTTGACCCCCTACAATTGTTATTTTACTAATTAAGTCAACTTTACCCTAGAATTTAAACTTATAAAATCAAACAATACTTTCAAACTTGTGTTAATATATTTTCAAAATTAGGTTTCAGTGATCAGTAATGATTAAATATCTAATAATTGGACTTGTTTCAGTGCTTATGAGAAATTTTTGTTGGTCAAAGCAAAGAAATTTATTATTTATTTTTTCGTGAAAGTACAATAAGTAAAGGATTTCATTAAAGCATATCAGCGTTGAACTCAACCACAATGGAACGGTGTCTTTGCCTTGAAATAAATGATCAAAGCGAAAAACAATAGTAGTTGAACACTTCGCAGCAAATTACATTCTCTCGTAGTGAAAAGACGTTGGATTCAACTGTTATCAGAAGTAAGAAGAGAATTGATGTCCTCAAGGATAATCCTTGTTTAGAATTGATGGCTTTAACAATGAAGTTGGAATTTGTCTCCATCGAATGGATCGCAATCGCTTCAGTTGTCACAGTAGGCTACTCCCAAAGTCTCATTCGGTTTTAGCCAGACATTGTTGAAATAACCATTATTCTTCGAAATCATAACCCCCACAATACAAAAACAAAAAGTTCCAATTCTTCAGTTTTAGGCCCAAACATGCACTAGAACAAAAGTTTTGAATAGGACATTTTTCAGTTTGATGAAAAAATACTCAAAAAACGAAGGGGTTGTGTGGTTTTTATTCCAATGAGAAAAGTCATTTTCCATTCCATTGAGATAAATTCTCAACTTTTTATTGAAAATTGTGCAAAAATAAAAATATGCTTGGTTATAAGAAATTTGATGTAGAATTTATTGGGTGAAAATTTTAAAATTATATTTGGTTTAGAATATGTTTTGAATTTTGTTATTGGGAATTATGATAAGATGATTGTTTTTATGTATAATATATAAGTTGTGGGATCCACATGAGTGATATTGGTAGAAAAGTAATAATATAATATATAAGTGGATGAAATTTGATAGTGTTGGGACCTACATTGAATATTTATTTGGAAATAATAATTTATGTGGATATGGTGGTAGTAGTGTGGGTCACAATTATGTAATATAAGATTAATATAATAAATTTTGTAAATAATATTTTATAATTTTTTTTTTCATTTTTAAAATTTAATTTAATTTTAAACGGGGCAAAATGGGTTGCCCCCCCGCCCCGTTCTAGGCACGGGGCGGGTCTAGGTACTGATCAACCCGCCCGACCCATTGTCATCCCTAGTTGAACCTGCGATCTTTAATCGATAAAGTCGTTGGTGTAAGTATCCAACAATTCTTGGGCTATGACAAAGTACGCGAAGCTATCGACCGAGTACTCAGACAAATATTGCATTTGGGGGATAATGATGGAGGGTTGCATTGGTAAAATCATGGGAAATATTGGTCAATAAGTCCAAGCACAGAGACCCGACCGATGTTTTAGATCTTCACTTCAGTGTTTTGGAGGAAAATAAGTATGTTTTTAACCTAAGTCGCATGATAATTGAGCAGTCGTTTCAAGAAAGTGAACCTTGTATGGTTCTAGTTGTAGAGTCATCGATTTAATCAATATCGAAGAGAAAGGTCATCATCGATAACTCTTGGAATAATATGGAGATGAAATTATGATACAAACTCTATAACTATATAACTGATTCTTTGATTTTGTGTTGTGGTGGAGGAAGTTGTGGATCTACACATTCCGAACAAATTCAAAGTTTTTACATGGTGTGTTTTTTCATGTCCTTTTCTGTTTGCTTCAGGCGTGGCTATATCTCTCAACTGCTTAATGGTATCATGTCTTCGACGTATATGTCGAGACTTACCATTGCACATATTATTCTGTGCCCTTCCTATAGTTGACTGACTGTCACAATATATCATAACTGCAACCACCAGCTTAAGCCAACAAAGAATATCCTCTAAAAAACTGTGGAGCCATTTTTCTTCTTCACCAGCTTTATCCAAAGTTATAAGATTTGATTCCGTCGTGCATCGAGCTATACATGTTTGTTTAGATGATTTCCAAGATGTCGCTCCATCGCCAATGGTAAAAATATAACCAGTAGTAGACTTGGAGTCTTTTGTGTCAGATATCCAATTAACATCATTGTATCCTTCTAATACAGTTGGATACATTGAATAATGTAGTCCATAATTTAAGGCGAGTCTTAGATATCTAAGAACCCTTATCAATGCCTTCCACTGGTCATTGTCAGAGTTACTCGTAAATCTACTTAGTTTATTAATTGCATAGACAATATCCATACGAGTGCAATTTGTAACATATATTAGACTGCTATAATCCGAGAATATTCTAGTTGTGATACAAGCTCACTCCTTTTAGCTAAATGCAAGCTTAAGTCAACTGGTGTTTTAGCTGGAGGATTGAACTTTCCAAGTACTGTCTCAACATAATGAGATTGCGAAAGGACAAATCCATCACATGTTTTAGAGAGCTTAATCCCCACTAGTTTTTTTACCAGGAAAACAAATTATTGAGGGTCTACTTGTGTGTAAGGTTTTAATACCTAACAATAAGGTAATGTGAAAAAAAACCTTCATTCGAGTAATTAAATAAAAACATATTCAATTCTTATAAAAATCATAGCCAATTAAAATAGTTTAATAATCTTTTATATTTATAAAATATTGAAAGGATTATTTAAAACTTCAATATTTCTGTTATTCCATTTTGTGATCCAGGGTAGAAGTTTTGATAATTTTCATCAAAGTTGATTACCTATGTTAATGAGAACAGACATTCAACGCTTATTTTATAATTTAATGTTTATTTATTTATAGTTAATTATGCAGATATCATCTTACAATAGTCTCTCTTGAGGAACATCACTCGAAATGAAAGACATGTTTTGATTCAAATTACAGATTAAAAATCGTCTATTCAGTCAAAAGCTCATTGCAAAAAAAATATTATGATCAGAACATATAAGAACAATAAATTCGATTTATTAGTAATATATATTTTTAACTTTATATTTTTTTAATTGGACGGTGATATCTATAAATTAAAAAAATGAGCATTAAGTTAATTGCATTTCAAGAATTATACTTTTGTTTGCTTATATTTTGTTTTACGCAATTTACATACAATTTGTGATCCATTCAAAGTACTTGGATAATTAATGAATTATGTCATTTTGCTTGTTTATATTTTGTTTTACGCAATTCACATACAATTTGTGATCCATTCAAAGTGCTTGAAATATTAATGAAGAATAACATATAGAATAAGCGACTCTTGAAGAAATTCAAATTATACTAAACAAAAGTGGATTATTTGAGGTACTTTTCACCATAAAATTATATATCTAATATATTCAATTGTCACCTCAGTTTGAAATTTTTAACAACATTTAAGTGTATATACATATATTTATCTCTTTTTAATTTCTTATCCACAAAAAATAATTTATTTAGTATTCACTTTAATAGAATATATTATCAAGAAAATTATTTTAAATTCTTCTGTTTTATTCAAGTAAGTGCTATTTTTTTGTGGATAAAAAAACAGATGATACATGTACATATATTTATTTTTAAATTGAGGTGTTAAAGTGAAAATCGCAAACAATTCAGATGATAAAGTGCAATATCCAACTGATTTAATTTGGAAATAATATAATATAATATATATAAGAGGATGAAATTTGATAATGGTGGGACCCACATTGAATATTTAATTTGGAAATAATAATTTATGCGGATGTGATGGTAGTAGTGTGTGTCACAATTATATAATATAAGATTAAAATTGAGTATGTAGTTGTATAGTGGATCCCACTGGTGTAATATATGTTGAAAATTGTGTATATAGGTGTGAGAATTTAAAATAGGGTGGCGCTATTGATACCCCCAAAATTGATGAGCACACTCACCTCCATATAATTGCAAAAATGTCATTCACTTAAAAGACTATATTACCCTTACTTAAAGAAGTTCTAAATACACTCACATCATTCACCCACATTCTTCTTCTTCTCGAAGAAAGTTCAATTTTTTTTATATAAACCCTAGATTTTTCCAACGCCCAAATTGTTGAAGATTCGAACAATAAAGCATTCATATCCCCAAATAATGAATGTATATTCTTAGTTTATAGCATAAAATATGTTTTTTCTCAAATTTTCAGGTCGAAAAATATTATCGCATAGTAGCAGTGCGACACTTAGCACGATCACGCGCTATGGCAAAAAATTCATTGTACCATCGTGCCACATGGAACGAAAGCAAAAAATCCATCGTGCCATCGTGCCATGATGGCAAAAATGTCATCATCCATAGTGCCATGTGGCATGATGGTGAAAATGCCATCGTGCCACCTAGGGTTTTTTATGAAAGGGTAAAATTGGAAAAAAGGGGGAGTGTATTTAACAATTGTGTCATATTTGAAAATGGGGGTGGTGTACTTAGAAGGTGTGTGTACTCATCAAAAAAGGGGGTGTCAATAGCGTCGCCCTTTAAAATATGGGATTGATATTATAAAATGAGAAGTTGTAAATGGAATATTTCTAATGAGATTGAATAAAACAAACATAATTTATATATCTCAAAAAGTAATATGTTGGAAAATCTCCAATGAGATGGAAACCATATAACCCTTAAGGTTCCATACATTCGAATGTCCTTGCAGTCCCGTAGAGTGTGTTTGATTGTTTCCAGACAGACACTACACCTAAAAAATCGTGGAGCCATTTTTCTTCTTCACCAGTTTTATCCAAGTTATAAACTTCAATTTCGTCGTGGATCGAGCTATACATGTTTGTTTAGATGATTTCCAAGATGTCGCTCCACCGCCAATGATAAAAACATAACCACTAGTAGATTTGGAATCTTTTGTGTCAGATATCCAATTAGCATCATGGTATCCCTCTAATACAGTTGGATACCTTGAATAATATAGTCAGTAATTTAAGGCGAATTTTAGATATCCAAGAACCCTTATCAATGCCATCCACTGGTTATTATCAATATTACTCGTAAATCTACTTAGTTTATTAATTGCATAGATAATATCCAGACGAGTGCAAATTGTAACACATATTAGACTGTTATAATTTGATAATATTCTAGTTGTGATACAAGCTCGCCCTTTTTAGCTAAATGCAAGCTTAAGTAAACTGGTGTTTTAGCTGGAGGATTGAACTTTCCAAGTACTGTCTCAACATAATGAGATTGCGAAAGGATAAATTCATCAGATGTTTTAGAGATCTTATTCCCCACTAGTTTTTTTTATTAGGAAAACAAATTATTGAGGGTCTACTTGTAGTGTAAGGTTTAATACCTAACAATCAGGTAATGTGAAAAAAACAATCATTCATGTAATTAAATAAAAACGGATTCAATTCTTATAATAATCAAAATCAATTAAAATAGTTTAATAATCTTTAATATTTTGTAAAATATTGAAAGGACTATTTAAACTTCAATATTTCCGTTATTCCATTTTGTGATCCAGTGTAGAAGTTTTGACAATTTTCATCAAATTTTTTTTTTGAGGGGGCATTTTCATCAAAGTTGATTACCTCTGTTAATGAGAACAGACATTCAACGCTTATTTTTATAATTTAATGTTTATTTATTTATAGTTAATTATGCAGATATTATCTTACAATGTCTCTCTTGGGGAACATCGCTCGAAATGAAAGATGTGTTTTGATTCAAATTACGTAGATACAAAAATCAAATTATTAATGAATTATATCATTTTGCTTGTTTAATTTTTGTTTCAAAAAATAGCTCATTGCCAAAAAAAAAATAAAATACTACGGTCACAATATATATGGAACAATAAATTCGATTTATTAGTAATATATACTTTTAACTTTATATTTTTTTAATTGGGCGCATAAATTATAAAAATGAGCAAATAGGCTCTCTATTTCAAATCACCAATCACATCCAATCATTATTATACTAAAAAATAATCATTAAATTAATTGAATTTCAAGAATTACTCTTTTGTTTTTTTATATTTTGTTCAAAGATTTTTGAAAATTACAAAAACTCAATTCATAAATAAAAAATTTTTACCATTCAAAGTACTTGAATTATTAATGAATGTTTTTATATCATCTTGTTTGTTTATATTTTGTTTTTCGTAGTTCATATCACATACAATTTGTGATCCATTCAAGTACTTGAATTATTAATGAATTATATCATTTTGCTTGTTTATATTTTGTTTTACGTAGTTTACATACAATTTGTGATCCATTCAAAGTACTTGAAATATTAATGAATAATGACATATAGAATAAGTGACTCTTGAAGAAATTCAAATTATACTAAACAAAAGTGGATTATTTGAGGTACTTTTCACCATAAAATTATATATCTAATATTTTCAATTGTCATTATATGAGGATTCGTGTTTACATTGTTGGAAGCGATGTTTGAAATTTTTAACAACATTTAAGTGTATATACATATATTTATCTCTTTTTAATTTCTTATCCACAAAAAATAATTTATTTAGTATTCACTTTAATAGAATATATTATCAAGAAAATTATTTTAAATTCTTCTGTTTTATTCAAGTAAGTGCTATTTTTTTGTGGATAAAAAAATAGATGATACATGTACATACATTTATTTTTAAATTGAGGTGTTAAAGTGAAAATCGCAAACAATTCAGATGATAAAGTGCAATATCCAACTGATTTAAAATGAAAGCTGATTTAACCCTCATTATGACACTACTCCACCTTCAATCATGTAAAAAAGGAGACAACTTGCAAAAAAATAAAGTTTAGGTAAAAAAAATGTCAAGACTTCTAAACTCCTGTAGTTTGGAAGGTACATTATATTTTTCTCATATCTATTTACCAAACCAAACACAACTTTATGATATTAATTTTAATTACTTTGACCTCTGATTCCCTTATCTCTTTGTCTTGGCCAATCCTGTCTCTTTTACGTGAGAAAAAGGTAACGGACTATCGGGCTTCAAGGAGACTATTGACGATTGCTTTTTGGTGGATTTAGGTATGTATGGATATTTTTCGGGAAAGGCGGTGTGCGCTCTTTTTCCCTTGAGTAAAGTTTGGAAATCTATCGTTATGAACCTTTCACTCAAATGGGGTGATGTCGAGAAACTCTTTTAAATCACCAACACTCGTGTTTCAACAATTTATTAGCCCAAAGAGAAGTTAGCAAAGGGCAAACCCGCTTAAGGGTGGGGATTTTGATTCTCAAATGATGTTTTTGTGGATTTTTCTATAATGACATCAGAAAATACAAAGTGAGATAGACATTATTAGAGAGTGCTTGCTTGTTGAATACAAATTTTTTCATGGAAGTGTGGTTGTTTGTGAAATTTTTCAAAAAATACACTATTCACTTTTCCCACTTTTCAAATCATCAATCACATCAATTTATAATTTAAACAAAAAAATATCACATCAACTATCATTATTATATAATAATATCACAAATACACTATTCACTATGCTCTCTTATTTTTCAAATCACCAATCACATCCAATCATTATTATACTGAAAAATAATCACATCAACTATCATCACCATTTATTTTCATCTTATATCCAATCACACATCTCAAAAGTTTTTTCATTCTCAATTTTTTTTAAAATAAAATTTTCATTATTATTATCTCTAATTCAAAAAAGTAAAAATAAGCAAACCGAATGTAAAGTTCAAGCAATCATTTGCCGTCTTTAGTCGGGAAAACAAGCGACAAATAACTCCTTTAATAATTTAGTATTGACATGAGTTATTTTTCAATCATAAAAAAAAAAAATTCTCAATTTGTTGGAATTTTTAAAGTTCAAGTTTGTTTGGAAATATGGGGAACAACAATTTATTCTCTTCCTCTAGAGAGGACCTAAAAAATAAGAGCCATTCCCACCATATTTCTTTAATTTCAGATCAAGATGAATTTAAAATAGGGATAATGTACATGTAACAAATAACCCCGGTTATTTTGAGGTTATGGAAGGCAAAATTTTGATTACAAGAAAATCCAAAGCAAGAAATTTTTTGAAAATGTTTACAAAAACTCCGAGGCTTTTTATTTTTGAATTTATTTTCTTTTCCGCTCTTACATTTTCAGCTCTTTTTTTCATAAAAAAAAACATTTAAGAAAAAATAAATTTAAGGAATAATCAAACTTGGGGGACGTCTCTCTTTTTGCAAGTTGCCATGAAGGTTAGGAACTAGCAAATCTTGTAATGATGGAGCGATAAAATGGGACCAAAGGCGGTAGGAGTTTCAAAATGCAGGGTTATTTTTGTCAACGGTGTTGGGTTTTGGAGGTGTATTAAAATAATTTTATTCGGCCATCCGAGGGGTTCTAAGGGTCCGATGGATCCCGAGGTGGATAGACTGAGCTTTCGGGAAGTCTAAAGTCAAGAGAAGAGAGAGTTCAAAGGCCGCATAATTTTTGTGTCAACGACAGTGGAATATTATCAAATCTATTAGGGGTAATTTGGATGGTTTATCATATTTTTGGGTATTATCAATGATTTGGGATTTCTTCTAGATAATGCCGCAGGTGTATTTTTCTTTTGTTAGCGATAAAAACGGGATAAACCAACGGTGTTGCAGGAGAATGAATTAGCTAGAGCAATCAAGTTTTTGTGCTTTCAAAGGAGAAGATCCTCCCCTTTCATTTGTAATGTCCTATCTTCGGATTTACTACCTTAATGAAGCTCACCTTTTCAGTTTCAAAAAAAGAAAAAACGATCACATAAGCTATATCCAATATAGGAATGAAAAAAAATTGAAAAATAATATGGAGATGTTCAACAGATAGTAAAATTAACAATGGTGGCAAAGTTTGCAATCAATGTTGTGAGACGAACTCGCGCTTTATGTCAAGCACGATCATTAATGCCGTGGTATACTTTCACTCAATCTCCGATACAAAGCCATATGCATAAGCGTATACAAACGCGAAGAAAACGAAAAAAGGCGTGCTTCATTTTTATTTGTGATACACATAATACCATTATTTATGAACTATCTCAACATCTTGCTACGCTACAAAATTATTGGGGCTCTTTAGCCTGCAAGTCCCTTGTACTGAAAAAGAGGTGAATTTGTTCTTCACCTCAAAGCAAGAACACAACTCTTTTGTTTTTCAGTGAAATGAGAGCAGCAGTTAATACAACTCTCACAAAGAAATAAGAGTGGTTATCAACTCTAAATGGCGAAAAATTTATAACCGGTTAGCGATTTATCTCCATTTCATCGGATAATGACTTTCAGCTCAGTTTGTCCTCAGATGGCTAAAAAAATGTGTCAAATCTTTTCTGGGAATTTACAAGGCAAATCATCAGACTCGCTGCATCTGGTTTGTGTGAGCTATAAAGAAATTGCAAGGGGCTGCCAAAGAAACTCGTGCTGCAAGCTCTACCCTGGACTTCCATAAATTACGATTCGGTCTAAATAACTTGAGATTCTATTCGTGGAAATCCTCATAAGGTGAGGATCCACTTGAAGAATCACTTTCTTCGAAGGGTGTGCCTTCCATGGGAGATGCAGGAAGTGACTCTTTCTGCTGCAATGATAAACCTAAAGTAGAAAAGTGTAGTTAGCTCAATGACCCACAACAACAAATAAAATAATAAAAAATTAATATTAAAAATAAATAAATAAATAAATAATAAAATAAAATAAAAAGTTGATCCCCAAGTTCCAAACAGAAAATCATACCAGCACACACAAGAAGATATAATAATAAGGGTTAATTACAAAACTGGCCTTGAGGTTTAACCTAATTACAAAAATCTCTGGTTATCTTTCAAAATTACAAATACACCCTTGAGGTTTGTAATGTCAAAGGGGGATTTGTAATTTTGAAAGATAACTGGGTTTTTTTTGTAATTAGACTGAACCTTAAGGGTATTTTTTGTAATTAACCCTGATAACAATATAACAACAACAACGACAAATGTGAGAAGTACAAGAGTGAATACTGACCTTTCTGTCCTCTAGAACGGAACTTTTTGGTATGACGTCTAATTAGTCTTTTAGCTTTTGTTATGGTTAGCTGTCTGGCAAAAGGTGAAAACTCTGCATCACTTTCACTCCAGTCACCATGTAGCTCATTCTCTGCTTCACCCTCATTGTCCGCAGAACAAAAGCCTTGGCCTTATTTTGCGGCGCTGAGAATTGAAAAGACCCCTTATGGAAGTAACAAAACCATCGCCAGCCCCATCACCAGTACGCTTTGGCCACGCAATTGGGAGCTGATCAGTTTTTTCAGCTGAACCTCCATCACTGTCACTGAGATTGAGTTCACTCTCTGGAACAGCAACAGTACTGGAATGTGTGCTTTATCTTTAAACTTCTTCCCCTGTAAAATACGAAGTTGGGTTGGCAAATTTATCACTAGGTATGGAGATATAGGCAGATGTCAATTTATTTGTAATAGTTTTGGTATATGAAACGACAATGATATTTAGGGACAATTACAACAACCCCCGAGGTTCGGGCTATTACAACAAAACAAAATCAGAGATCTTTAAAAATTACAACAAAATCCTCGAAGTTTGATGAGAGAGAGAGAACATGGATATACAGTTACCTGCATTCCTGTGACAGATTTTAGAACTCCCCAAATTATATGCTTCTTCACACGTGAGAACAACCTCCTCCAAGTCCCAGTGAACTCAACACGATGGAATGTGTCCATCAGCAACCTTAAGTCGCTCACTGCAAATCTTGATCCTTCATAGGTAACTAGCAGCTCAACCTACTCCATTATGATGCATAAATCAATTGCAATGAGAAAGATATTAGGTAAAAGAATAAGGTTTAACAAATCTTATACAAAGGATCTACCTGACTAATCTTGATATTGTGAAACTCCCTCAACTTTCGAGGTTGGGATCTTTTCTCATCTGGCACTTTACCTGCCTTTTTCTCCTCATGAGAGGACCGACCAGGTTTTACTAGTTTGAGATCTTTTAATTTACTTTTTGTTGCTTCATCTTGCTGTTCAAGAGAAGTAGCAGCAGCACTTTTAGATGAAGAGTGCAGTTGCAATACAAGTTCATTAGCCACAGATTCTGCCACATTTTCTTCCCATGTTCTATCAAAGGAAGATGTTCTTCTTAGCTCAGGGTTTGAACCGCAAACAACATTTGCTTTTAGATTTTGCAACTTTGATGCCTGCACAATTGTTTTTTCCAGAACAATTAGCAAATTACTATTGTCTTTAAAACAGAATGTACTAATCAGCCAGTGTCTGTCAGTCCAGGAGATTGATTCAACTACAATAGTAACTTGGCAATCACTCCATTTTACCTTGACATTTCAGGTGCAGATTATTAATGCCTTATAATAGACTATCTCAAAACAGAAAAGTAACGGCTGGGTGGAGATGTTACACAGATGAAATTATGGAAGAATTTTTATGATAAACACCCTCCGATTGATGGGTACAACAGAAGGTTCCTGAAGTCCCGGGCAAAATGTGGGTGCTTAAATCTTTTTTTCTTTTGAGCAGGGTATACTTTTTTCATGCACCAATTACATAAGTTAATGAACTTGCTTGATGACTATCCAGGATCCTCATAGAGAATTGAGTTGGTCATATGTTCTTTAATTTTTGATAACCAAGCTTCTTTCAGTAAAGGGAAGGACGATATCTGACAATGTTTTGGTTGCTCAACAACTGTCAAGAAATGAACACCTTTACTATTTTGGGGGTGTGGATGCCAACAAGTCCTACGATAATACGCGGTTGAATTACATAATCGAGGTGTTGCACTGTGTGGATTTCCCTCCATCCTTTTTGATCGTACTCGAGCTACTTGAGGCGTTGTAATGTGGGCAATTTCTCTGCAACCTCACTGGTTGGGTGAGAACATGTATATCCATGTGGAAGTTCTCGATCTCTGCCATTGTCAAACTAAATGGGTTCTTTCCAAGGCTAGAGGGTTGAGACACCATGAGCCATTGATCCCTATGTATTGTTCGAGACAATATTCTGGCTTCATAATCGAGCAACTTTTGAGTAATAATTGACTTTTTTTTGGACAAGTAACACTGATAGAACTATTCGCTTTTCTTATGCTTGTTGAAGTTATGTTGGACCAAAGGGGAGCATTCTGTGAGCTTAATTTAGCAGCCTCTTGATAAATTGTCTGTTGTCACGTCTTGCAACAAACAAAATGAAAGTTGAGTTTTCTTTTACATGTAGAATTTTTGGGGTAAGGGAAAGGGAAGTTTCTTATTAGGTGTTCGGAGGTCCTTTTCATTACATCTAAGTCAAGAGCCTGGATAATTAGGTGAAATGTTGACAAATAATTCTCTCCCATGCTGACAGAAAAAAAACTAATTAAATCAGTGGTAATTTATATTCAACTACAACATTTATCTTCTTTCTTCCCAAAACATTGGTAAGGACCGTAAGGTAGGCACATCTCGCATATTTTGTTCATAGGAGGCTTTGTGATTCTTTCCCTCTTGATCTTTATATAGTTACTAATCAAGCTAAAGGCTAGGTCTGTGGTCTTTGTGGAGATATAATCCACATGGACATCCAGAATAGATCACGCATTTTTTCTATGCATCCCTGACATTTATGAACACCCCAAAGTAGAATGCATATACCATTAAATTGGGATTTTACTCACTTGGGAAGAATCCGCAGGAATACTAGATTGGTTGGTTGCAGTTGAAGCTGCCAAATTTGAGGTACTTGATTTGGATGTTTCAGCATCTTTTGTTGAATGACTACTAGAGGGCGATGCATCAGGAACTGTTGTGCCTTTCTTTACACGCCTTGCACCTGCTGTAGTCGACCCCTTCCATACTTGCTATACATCACAGACAAATGTATAAACAAAGTTGCCTTAAGTGATAATCTGGTTAAAAGCTACAAGCAGTGAATGATTACACTAACCTGCCGCCTTTGGGAGTCTTGTTCTTCTTCAGGAAAGAAATATTGCCACATCAATTTGTACAAGGACTCAGTCAAATGTATTTTTAAAGGGTAAATCTCCACCTAAACAGTAGGACATAGATTATTATGCAAGAACAATGAACACTAGACGAAGTCCGAACTATGAAGACTGGCAAGCAAACATCTGGTAGAATTTATCTTTCGAACTTCAAACTTAACGATGCACATTTTAGAAACTGCAATTTCTATATGAATCAATGTAAGAGAAATCAGATTCCATACACAAACTAATACACTCATGAAGAAACTTTTAAGTGTATTCTCAGCTCTTGCAGTGAAAGACACCACAATTATGCCCCCATGGTAAAGGGAATGACCATTTCAAAGAAACCCATTCCAGATAATGACAATAGCACCTGGAATTTTGGCCTCGAATGATTTGTTGGCTATACACACTCAAGGAAGCTAGAACCGATGACCTTAATGTTTTCTTCCTTCAGGCAACTGTATGATATTCTATTTACATTAACTATTATACCAGTGTATGCTATACTAATTACACACACATGTATATTATACTATTATACATTGAAATAGTATTATATAATAATGACTGAAAGCCAATCCGGTGGGAATAAAGGGGTATTTTCAGGTTAGGTAGCATAAGGGGGACAAACCACTCTGAGAGATGCATATCATGCTTCAAACCCCTCTCCAAAATAATCTTATGTAATAAAATACATTGATTGCGCTGTTTTCCATAAGACCATGGTTCTGCAGACGGTGTTTCCATACTAATTCCAAGATGCATAATACTGTTCGCTGACTGCAATAGCATACAAGGATTGTATATATAACCTAGAAAATATTTTGCATCTTCTTTTGCATTTTTTAATGAGAAAAACATGATCTTGTGCATTTAAAAGCAGGAGCAAAGCAACAAAATTGTAAAGCATACTGTAAACAAACCCCAGTTACTGTGTCAATACACATTAAAAGGCATGATATATCAGACCTTTAAAATAGTTAAACTTGAAGTTCTGCATGTTAATGCAAGGGACTTTACTTTTATACATTTATTATAGAGGGTGGCAAGAAGGAAGGCAGAGAGAGGGAGAGAGGTATTAGATAAGTGAAATAAATGGATATTCACAAATATAAAGGAATCTATGAAGCAGTATCGACCTGGAATAATTCAAGAGGAGAGTTTCCATCCTTTGAAAATCCTTGTTTTGCATCAACATGGAGCATCACTTTTCTGCATCCAGAAAAAAAGAAATAAATAAATAGGACAATGCAATTGGGGAGATTAGCTGCATCTCTTGCTTTTGATTTATTAAATAGGAAATTTTCAGTGAAGTTGTTGGGCCATCTGATTAGCAGGCTGACTTGCGTACTAGACACATGTGCCATGCTAGATATTAAAATACAGATAATTCAAATAAGCATTAAGCAGTTGGTCTGTAATGCCATCCTCAATCTGAACATTGGATAAGGGGTTAATGAATAAATAAGACAATTGCACTAAATTTGAGCCTAAAACTCTTTATGTCTATTTGTATTCAAGGAAAATAGATTTTCAGGGAGTCAATTATTTAAAAACAAACGCAGTTTAAAATTCACATAACCAATTTCAACAGAATACAGTTTGTACTATGACAAACTGATGAGAAATGGTACCATTTTAGGCCTGCAAAACGTTTAATTTCTATGGCATATTGTGGATGTTAAATGGAAGTATTTATTACTGTGATCCAAGGGAATCTTCTGTAGAACTAACAAGAATCATAAACCTTTAAATTTTACTATTAATAATTAAATAAATCTAAACTACCAAATAAAAAAACTAACAATCTCAACACAAGTCCTATATCTTTAGCATGAAATTTAGAATTCATATGTTAATATCAAATATATTTATACATAATTATTCTTATTTTAACTATATATTATGATCAGTCTTTATAATGAGCCTAAGCCTAATTTAAGCTGAGCCTCAGCTTGAATTCAAAGTCAAGCCATAACTTTCGCTTTGATTTGAAATCTAAGTATGCATGGTTTGAAAATTTCCAAGCCAAGTTCCAAGCTTTGAGCCGACTTGAGCATTTTAACATTCCTAGAGATCAGGAAGATGTCAGACACATCTTTGAGAATTTATCTCATCTTCTTTTACAAGTGTTGAAATATTCTCACCCCTGAAATCACCCAATGCTACATAACAACCTGTCTTTTCCATGAATGATTGGACGAACATACTTAGGATGACTTTTATGACAACTGATCTCATCTTGTTTATTTGTCTTCTTTGACAGATTTGTAAGGCACGAAACAGAGGTATATTTAATTCTATAAGTGTTCCACTTTATGGTGACTCAAGGCTGGCCCACAATATGCTAGGTACATTGATTATTTGTTTTTGCAGATTGAAAATGGCTCTAATTGGACCCAACCTAGATTTATAATATTGTTGTCTCCTCCGGTAGCCATAATCAAATTTAACACAGATCGAGATGCTTCCAGGAAACTAGGACCAGCAAGTTTTGATTGTTTTCTCAGAGATGCACCAGGGGATTTCTAAAGAATAATATTACGGAAAAACTGGATATAACCCAACCATTGTTGCTGGAGTTTGGAATATTCATCAAGGTCACAGAATGGATTATGGGGCCTTGTAGTGTAAACATACTGAGCTAGCCACCGGTTTCAACAAGAATGAGGTTGATGGAGCACTCCTTGACAAAAATTACCAAGGAGTGCAGCCATTGTTATTGCATTTGAAAGGACTACTCCTCACATTCATCTCTAAGCTCACAATTACAGGAATGCCTTAACAAAAACGAAAATGGTGATCTTGGATAAACACAGAGAGTTGTAGCTAAAGCTTTGGTCCGCAAGGAGTTTAATATTACCAAAATCTAATACTATCTACAAGTCACAAATATATATATATAATAGTAATAAATAATAATAATAATAATAATAATAATAATAATAATAATAATAATAATAATAATTGAGATGAAATTGAAGATGCAATATATGAAAAGAACAAGCAGGTCAACGAGAAAAAACAGAATGAAAAAGATATTGATCAAAGAGATAATGCATACTTTCCCCATTCAGCAGGAGGATTCCATGCAGACAGGAGCATATCAGACTTGGCATTGGGAAGGCAATTTCTCACAACAAAGTACTTCGTAGTGAACTTAGCAACACCAACATCCTTATAGTCTCGGTCAAAATCATAGATCTGCAGCAGGAAATTGCAACCTAAGTACCAAACAGAAGTTGTCCACAACAAAGTTGGAGTAGTCCGACAAGCATAAGTCAATATATTTACAAGTACAGATATTTACCATGTCATTTATCTCCGCTTCAGCAAAAGACTTTCCATCAACAAGCATGCCCCACACCACTTTATTAATTTGCAAAGAAATTCGCATGGCATAAGATGGGCTTTTATTTTTCTCCTTTTCCATTAATCGTAGCTGTGCAGCTTTCTGCAAAGCTAACCTTAGAGAAGCTGATGCAGCCTTTCTAGACTTTTGTGCACTTATGAGCTCTTTTTTCAATTTTTGCACCTGAGAATGAACTCATTTTAGTCATAACTTCCAAAACATGGAAGCACATATGCAGTAAAACAAGTACAAAGATTCTTTTGTGATTAAACTTCTCTATTTATGTGAACAATGTTTCATGCATTAACAAATATTTTCAGGAATCAACTCTATTCTTCATTTGACAATTAACAATTCTAACAACCGTGAGACTTTTGTGGTAAGATTGACATTTATTTACAATTAGAAGAATGAGACTACAATATACAAGATGACAATTTTGTGACATTCATATATCCTAGCAATACAACAACTATGCACATTGATGGTTGCGTTTAAGTGACAACTGAGACAAATATATGAAGTAAATAAAATGGGAACTTTTTACTGAAAGTACTTTAAACCAATATCCATGCTGCATCATATCCCCTGCAGGCGTTGCTTCATTCCCCCACCTCTAATATCTGCCCTTCTCCACCATTCTTGCAGTGCCACCCGCATATTCCAGGGATCCGAACACTGAACACTATACGTTTACACATGCATATACATACATACATACAGACAGACAGAGAGACGGACAGACCTATGTAAATATAAATACACACACATTCCCTTTCAATTATTTATTACACATACCTCCAAAAGTTTAAAGCAACACCACTATTCTTTTCTGTATTAAATGTGATTAGTCCAACCAGATAAGGCTAATTGTCCATTAAACTAATTAAACTTAAATAACAATTGAAGCGGGAATAAAAGTATCATCAAAGCATATTTCTGAGTCATAATCCTCCCCAAATGACAGAAGACGTGCATAATATATAATACCTATAGGTGCAGCCAATCTAGTTATGAAAATATGGGAGCGTACTAAGTTCGGACTGACCACAAGGATCCTTAGCGCATATTTGAGGCGGGTTTTAATTCCATACTAGAATAGGATTAGATGCCTTATTAGATTGGAATTGGAATATATATACACAAAAACACATACACAGACGCATTTCTTCAATCTTCTACAATCTAACTCTAGACACAATGAAAATTCTTTATCCACTCAAAGACTCCCCTAAAATTATCCATCGCATATTTCCATGGAACATCATCCAAATTCTAAAGGTTTGAGTTCTAAACACGTGGATAACTCTAGTAGCAATCCATAAAAGTGAGGAAGGCGTGGAATTGGAAGATTAAAAAAGAATTTAAATGAGTGAGGTTTTGATTTTTTCCCAATAACTCATAATTCCCACCAGAATGGCAGAACAATGAGATGGAAAATCAAGAGAAACTGGTTAAAGAATGCATTGGGTGTTCTAATATGAGCCCTCTTGGAAATTTCAACAGATAACAAGACCACCATCATGTGGGGAGAAGTTGAGAAGATTCTGATGGCGGTCTGAAATCCCAAAATATGCCAGAGATGGTGGATCTGTGACGCATGCTTCAGCAGTGTATCGTCCAACAACTCAGCAGAAAGTTAACTAAAAAGAGAGGAGGATTCTCTGCTGGCTCTGGGACTGAAAAGCAAACCAAACAACTCAATATGCATTCAATATTGATTGTCAACAGCTTGTTCAAACTCGACCCATTGGTGATGAACAATCCAACCTTGAACAACATGGTACAATATGTCCTACTCAAATTCGACTTGTGTTTGGCTCGACTAAATCTTGTTCAAGCTCGAGTCGGTTGATAGTCAAACCAAGGTCAACATAATTTCAAGTTCAATAAGAAATTCAAACCAACTTCGATTATTGCCTTATTTGCTTCAAGCCGATTCGGTTATAACCCTAGTTAACTTATGAAGCTCACACAAACAAATGGTGCATCTGGAAGGTGCGTAGGAAAATAGAAAATTGATATATTCATTATTAATAAAAAATAATAAATTTATAAGCAAATTCTAGTCCTGTGTCTCACTGCAATTTTGGTTATTTATTTGAGCACTTCACATTAGGCTTTCTACATTGAATGCTCAATTGATATCATTTTTCTTAATTAGTTTTCCATTGACATGCAAATCATGTCTTATATTTATTTAAAATATGGGATATAAAGATATAAATGTTCATGAAGCATAAGAGAGGCCAATTCACTTATTGGTATTGCTCAAAAGATCTATTAGCAACTATTGGATATCCTTTTGCACAAGTGGTCGAAAGCCCTATTTCAGGTCACTTGTAGCTTTGGAGCCAATTCATGCATCAAAACAGGCTCGGGGATTTTCAATTTCGCTGTATTGAAAGAAAATAATAAAGATTCATTTGGAACTAGAATAAAATATTAGATTAGTATTTAACAGCTTTCCAATATAATACAGTAATGGAAACCCACACAGCTTTCTCAAACCTTCATGGCACTTAACAAACTCAATGGTCAATATTATGCTAGCATAAGAAGATCCAAAATGTGCTTCATAAGGAAAAGATCCTAGCCAATCTAACTAGTTTCATGGTTAATATAATTAAGCTAGAAAATGACCAGATACTATTGCAATTTGGATGATACAATAAGTGGGGAAATTAATATTAAAGTGCAAGCATTACCATGCTAAGCTACACGCATGCAATGTTAACCATGATTTGAGAAGCATCATAAAACTAAGGTGATGAGGAGGCATTTAAGGTCACCTATTACTAGCACTTCGGCTACAAAACTAAGGGCTCCTACCATTAGGTTCAAATTAAGTACATATATTACCTAAAGCACATTGTGGTCCAATATCTTAATTTGGAAAATTTTCATGTCACCAATTTGGGTACTACGTAAGTGGGTTTGTGAACAACCACATATGCACATAACAAAGTCATAAGTGCAATGTTAACTTCCGCATATGTAATTCAATAGCTTAACCGTGCTGGGGCAATACCATAGGCAACATCAAATCAGCACTTAATTTGAAGAAGGATATGTATCGAGCTTCAGAATTCTCCCTGTGAGCTTGCTTACAAACAATAGGTTCTAATTGTCCTTAATATGCTGCTAGAGCAGATCTGGGGACATGCTAAGCCTGACGAAATTTTAGTCTTGATGCTGATCGTTAAGAGTCAAAACCGTAAAACAGATATCATTACAACAACTGGGCATACCAACACAAGGTGGTTGGGCAGAGGTTCATATATTATTGTTGCGTGCCAGCATATGGCCACAACATTGCTGTTGGGATCCGAGAGGAGGTTATAGAAGTCTGCATATACCAGCTCACTGTGAGCCCAATATGCACTTTGTATCCAATGTAATCTAGTTTTAATTCTTGGACATTTAGAAGATATTTGTTGCCTATTTTCAAGGCCGGATTATATTTTTTCTAAACAATGGATTCCTTATGTTGAAATTGGAAAACCATAGTGTTCCTTACGTTTATTCAACAGTAGATTTTGTTTCCTATTCTATTAAATGGCATGCCAAACTAGAATGCATAGCACAGAAATGGATGAATAGCTTGAGAGGACCTATAATTACAATACAGGACAAAAAGGGATGGTGGGTTACCTTGAGAAGGCCTTATAGGTCCCCTCACTTGGGTTGACCTTGCACAGAGTTATACATGACAGATATATAAAACCCATTGGTAGGAATGCACACCGTCAAAAAAGCACAATCCACCACATAATAAACAGACACCATCTCCCCAGCAAAATAAAACTGCAAATATTAAAGCACTTCAACTTGTTAGAGGCTTACCAGTGTGGGTCTCCCGCTAGTTACCATCCATAGATCTGTCTCCGTTTCTGGATGTGGGTCTCCAGAAATACCATCCCGTAGAGACAACTTCCTTATATCGTCAAGAATCAACTTCTGCACCCTCTCTTTCTGTTCAAGGTTAACTTTTGCCAGTTCTACCTCTTCAACACCATCAGGGAACCACTTCATCTGCCTCCTCTTCAACGTCTTCATCATCTTCGGCTGAATATGACAGACTACTTTTCCGTGGCCTGGATCATCAACTAAATCACTTGAAGTCCAAAAGGCAGAATTAACTCAACAAAAATGCAGCTAATAGTTATATATAAATAAACTGTCCACCTTGAGAAGAAAACAAGTGTCACTTTTTCAAGTTGCAGGGTAAAATCATTTGGGGCTGGATTTTGTGGATGAACTTTGCTAACAAAATTATGATCAACTTTCATTTATCAATGCAATCCATTGCAAGTATAATTCATCTCCAGAGAAAACTATATAATCAAACAATCTTATATCTATAATTTCTAACTTCTATATTATTATTTGTTATGTTTTCCTGCTTATTTTAGTCACAAAACCGGTTCCATTTATAATAGGAAATGCATCAAGGCATGTCAAATATTGCGGGAACATATAATTCTGTGACAAATACTGAACATATAATTCAGTAGAATGTAATATCATTAAAAAATGCATCCATACATTGTAGCTTTCCCTTTTCACACATTAAGATATCTTCCAACAAGCTTATCCTTGTCTACCAAATCACGTGTAGTTATGCATTTCAGCACACCATAGCAACTCATTGTCAGCAATTAACTTCTATAATTAGCTCCTCATGGCATGCCCATCATTATAAATTTGGTATAAGAGCTTCAGTACATCTTAAGCGTCCACTTTTACTACTAAATCTGTAGCAGAGTAATAGCATCCTTTGGCATTTCATGAAGAAACCATTAGGAACAAAAGCATATTTCTTGAGATGGTTATAAGAAAACGTGGTTTCATTTATCTGATATGAGTACATATACAAAAGTGAGTACTCTCTGAAAGCACATACAGCTAAAAGAAACTCTTGGCCGTCCCCATCATTTGCAGCCCATGACAGTAAGGTTTTGTAACTTTGTAGAATTGATAATGAAGATATGTTCCATCTTTAGGATCTAGAAAAGGCAGATTTGCACCCTTTTAAATATAGCCAGTGCTAAAACATATACTCAGAGATAATTGTTACAATCAAATATCATATTACCTCATAATTTGAATTATAAAAGTCCAGTACAAAGACATTCACATGCAATGCATCAAGAGAAAAGTATTTTTGGGACACTGATCGAACATAGCAAACAAAAATTACATAAAACTTTAACTTCACGAAAAACAGTTCAAGGTTATTCTTACTTAGGAAGTCTAGCAAAGAGAAGGTTGGTCAACACATCAAGCATGACTTGGAACTGTCTGGATGTCATTGCAGCTGTAATATTATGCGAATTGAAAGTAAGCTCTTTCAAGGGCTTCACCTGTGACATGATAAAAATGACTTACTATCATGCTAAAGTGAAATGTACTGCTTTCAGTACTCATATTGTGGATGATATTAGCTTCATTTCGCAATTGTGCAAATTTATCCCCTCCAAACTTAGGGGCATACCTTCAAATCAGAAGTTCCTCCTTTGTGTCTTGTGTATCGGAAGTACATGTCACAAGGCATAAAAACCCTTTCCAGTAAAGCTCCAGTACGTTTTACTTTTGGTGAGCTCCGACGAATTTTAGGGAGCCATTGCAACCCAGCGCCTGGATCCACATCTGTTGGGGCTACATGAGCTTGCACGTGCTCCAACATCACCGAGAACTCCATGCGATTCCATGTCATTTCAGGCTGAGATTCAGGTATTTGAACCTTTTCTCCACCAAGTGCTTGTTCAATCATCTCATAGCCAACATGAAGAACAGAATGAAAGGATCGAGCTAAAACACGACCACTGACAGCAGCAAGCAAGAATCGACCCTGTCAACAAGGTTTTATTGTAAGCATAAGCAAGATATTATTTCATATATAGACTGATACTTTCCTATTCATAGCTTGATTTGATTTTTGACACTCAGCTCAAAAGACTTTAGAGAAACTTGATAATAAGAAGAGAAACAAAGATGTCAAGGGTCCAGGTGGTTCACACTGCCCAACCATTACATATTTCACCCTTACCAGTGACCCTCCTAATACTACAGTTATCCACTATTGAAACCATGAGGATGAGCTCTGAAGTATATTGAATAACCACGATTGGGATAACTTTTTTGGAGCTTCAAAAATTGAACCAGAATACTTGAGAACTTTGTGGCCAACTACAGTTAACTAAGAGGTCCACAAAGTCTAGACCATTCAAACAACCCCACAGTTCAGGTAGGGTAAAGGGCGTTGCAGAAACAAGAGCAGGCCTTGACTAGAATAAACACAAGATTTAGAAGGATTTCAGCACTTTTAGAATGAGAAACTTATCCTATTTTGGAAATGAAAGCTGTTGTAATAGTCCTAATTAACTTATATGGCATTTCTCATGTCAAAGGCAGCTTTAGCAATTACTAAACACAAGTAATCATTGAGTCCATTGGTCCAAACTATTCACGGTAACCATATGGTTAGTTCAGCATAATTGACCAAGAGATTTATTGTGCTAAAAAAACAATATCTTGCCGTATATATTGGCGCGACCATTGAAAGGTATAAGATTTCTAGGTCTTTTGCTTCTGTTCATTCAGATGATTATTATCAGATTCCGTACTCCTTGTCCTCAGATTATCATTCTAACCCAGAAACCAAACTCTTAGAGCACACGCAATCCACAGTATTCACCGGGAGGTCTATTATAGGAGGCTTGAAGGCAATTTCTCTGAAACTGTGCTACTTATATGTTGGTTTCAATAAACTTGAGGTATCTACCATACATAAAGTCCTAGCATTGAAACTTACATTAGATTCCTCTGAGTGAAGATTGAATTGTGGCTCAATGACGTTCACCATGAAATGACGTGTGCCCTCCTCCTCAGAGTCATCAATGTTGCTATATTTTGCTGTATGTGGGCACAAAATATGCGCATTACTTGGGGAAAAACAGGGTACTAAATATTTTCAAACAAGAAAGATTTCATGCAAGATGTACTATGTCGCTAGGTGAATACATACTGATGTATAATGGAAAATTGATTCACAGCAGGAGAGCCTATAATAAAACTAGTAAATTTCAATTCACCAATGCAGTATCATTACTGGTTTTACAAATGCAACTACATTCTGGGAAAAATCAAACCAGTTGTTGACAAACAGGATATGTTCTGGCAGGCTGGACTGCTTAGACTTATACCGGTTCTTTCCCTACTTTTGCTTTATTTTACTGTTATTTCTGCTGTACTCAAGTGTTCTTCTGAAATTGATCTTCTGCATCAAATATGATTTCCTACACTTACTGGCAAAATACTGAGGAGCCAAAAGTTTCCATGCATTGTATGTGTTAAAAGATGGTTTCAGCCCAAAGATCCTGTTCAAGACGCATTATTAGTTCCTAATATTTAGTTGAATCCATTTGGTTGGATCCACTGGGGTTATGGATCCATTTAGAGCTATTAAACTATGATTTATAACCAATTCAGTTATAATATTTGAATTTTTAAATTTCCAATTAAAAATATAAAAGGACATGAAAGAACCCCATAAATATGTGAATTTAAAATATTGTCCAATATCAAAAACCCTAACCCACAGCCCCATCCCGCTCCTCATTTTTGTCTTTCTCTCAATTCTCGACACCAGAAGGCCTCCACGCCCATCCCCTACTGCTTCCCTCTCCAGCACCACCAATGCCCACCCCATCTGCTGCTGCTCCTCAACCTCTCCCCCATGAAGCTTCATTTCTTCCCCCTCCCCCGATTTCTCATTTTTTTTGTTCCCCATCCCTGCCACAACCTCTTGGCCCCACCAAGCTACCCAACTGATATCCGCCCTGCGCCACTTTGTCCATGCCACCACCTTCGGCAACATCTCTATTCTATCTCAAAATCAGGAGAAACAAGTCCCGAACATAAACACACTAGATTGATATGATAGACTCCAATGAGTCAAAATCAGGCTGATTATTTCGACCAAATGAGTCGGGCTCAGTTTATGATTTTCCTTGGATTATTGTATTTTTTCATTGCCCCTTTCTTATGATTGGTAGTACTTATTAACAAAAAATGCTTTCTGTTATATAGTTAAAACTACAGATCTTGAATTATTTTTAGGTATAAATATATAGTTGGTCAGATGATACTTTATGTGACTACTTAATATATGAAAAAGAAAAACAAAATAACAGTTCATTTCAATATTTTATCCAAAAAATTGTGGACTTCAGAATAGATAGATTTATAAATTATAATCATATTGGAACTGATATGGACACAATAAAATCCAATCTGGATCCCGCACATTTTAGATACACCTGGTTCTGATCGAACCCAACTTAACACACTTATTTATCAATCCTAATGCTATACATAAGATATTCATGATTGTGTATTATGTATGTATGGACATACACATGCAAACAACATGTGTTTCTGATATGACATATATACAAAAGTGGCCCCTTACGTGGGATTGACCTTTCAATTTCCGACGAAGTCTTAACTCCTTTTCAATAATTGGTTGGAAATTTGTTTACCATTCAATTGCACACACATTGAACTTAATGATGCAGTTGAGATAAAATTATATTAATGAAAGTAAATGGGTAGTTATGGGTCTACTGTGCTGGATTGGCAAACTTAACACACTTGTTTATCACTCCTAATGCTATACATATATACTCATGATTGTGTATTACGTATGTATGGACATACTCATGCAAACAACATGCGTTTCTGAGACATATACAAAAGTGACCCCTTATGTGGGATTGACCTTTCAATTTCCGACGAAGTCTTAAATCCTTTTCAATAATTGGTTGGAAATTTGTTAACCATTCACTTGCACACACATTGAGCTTAATGACGTGGTTGTGATAAAAATATATAAATGGAAGTAAATGGGTAGTTATGGGTCTACTGTGCTGGATTGGCGAAACTATTAGTTGATTGTTTGGGGGAAGCTGATTGACATTTTGTGCGAGTAGGTTTGAGAATAAGGGAACAGCCCAATGGGGCCATTTGCAAAGTTAAAAAGTGAAACAAACTCTGTGAAAGGAAAACCAAACAAGCCTTTAGTTTTTAAGAATCTAACATGCTGGACAATCATATATTCAAGTATTAGGACTTTTCATAATTTAGGATTAGGATTATTCCTCAAGACATGTCATCATTACATTTATAAGATATATATAATGGTTTAGATTGATCTCAGTTGTAAGAAATATTGACACATATCAACAGCAAAAAATACTAACACAAACAAAATATGAACATAACCATATACTTTCATGATATTTCCAAACTACTGCTGCAACTTTACCCAAAAGTGGACCCAAAAACCTTGTTATTTAGTAATTGGTTCTATTCTGTACCACAAACAGATTATATTAAATTATTAATTGCTTGTGGATGCATGCATTTTAAGTAATACTCTTAGAAGATTTAGAGTAAATTATCTAGTTAGTTAGATCAGATTTAAGATTCAAAATTTAAAATGTAGATAGCTAGTTATCTGTTCCAAGGTTATAGAAATCTGTTACTGATCAATATCTTTTTTACAGAAGTTTATAAAACAAGGAAATGTACTCTGTATTCACAGATTTTTATAATCGACACATGCAGTCTTTTCATTTCTTTTCTCTCTATTAGCTTTTAAAACAAAAAGAATATAAGGCCGGAATACTTAGTTATGGAAACCACTGTAAGCCACATATAGTTCACAAAATATTTATCTTGAATGGAGAATGGAGATTTCAGAATAAAGACAAGACGTTTGACAAGAAGAAAATGTTAAGTATGAGAGTTCGTTCATTTTATGATGCAGATTAGAAGTTGTTATAGAAAGTGTAATGGTTGTAGACATAATATTGATCAACCAGAAGCCGTTGATCATAGATTTCCATACCAAATGCATTTGAAATGGGTCAAGTTACTATAACATTGACATAACTAAAAAATGGATAACCATGCATAAAAAGTACCTTCTCGGAATATCTATCTAATACAAATCTACATATAAAAGAAAACAAATATTTTAACATAGTTCTACCTCCTGGTATATTCATAATTATACACATATAAATCACATTGTTTTTGTGTTTGTATAGTAATCCAGTTCACTTGGCTTAAGCGGTACCTCACAGGGCTACTGCTGGAAAGGGGTTCAAACATATGCTGATCCTAATCCATGAATATCTTATTTGCTCAGGCTAATGTTGTAAAATAACACTTTTACAACTATGACGAAAGAAGAAAGCCAGACAAGAGTCACTAACTTGTACAGATGATTTGTTTACTTTTCACTAAATTTTTCTGTTTCCTTTGTTAATATGTATTTAAAAAAAAAAAACAGATTCCGGAACAACATAGAAATGTGCAAGGCACATGATTTTAGAACATAGACGAAAACAAACATACACATGTTATAAATGTACATATGCATATAGGTGTATATATGTAGACATAAATAAAAAAAGAAATGTGTCCATGACGCACAAATGACACATGCATATGTTTGTGTGAAAATGTAAGAGGCAGGGAGTCGAATGCTTTTAAGCTTACCAATTGCGCTAGAGAAAGGATTTTCCAGTGTGTTTGAATTTGATGGAGACGAGAGAGATCTTGAAGCCTCCATGTTCTGGGAAGAAGAACTTGCACCATCAATGACAGAAGTAGATTTTTGGTTATCATTTTTCGGAACGTCAGGTTTATCGAGGATGTCGTTCTCCTCGAGCAATTTTCTTTGGGCATATTGGCGAGAAGGAGAAGGCTTTGGAGGTTCAAATGCCTTAGATAGCCCACCTACCCAAGACCAGACAGCATCTCTATTTTCAAGCGTCCATAGAAGCTTGAGACCATAAACAAATATCCGCTGACAATTATCAGCAATAACTACATTATATCCATCATCGTCACTGGGGTCAGATCTTGTATGGTCATCACTTTCACTCCCATTTTCAAACTCAGATCTGACATAGGTCATCTCAAGATTTCTTCTACCAGCTTCTTGCCACGCCAATAACCTTGCAGGATCAGCCTTCGGGGATTGCCTGCGGATTGTGAAGTAATCAGATGATAACAAAAACCCATCATCCGGATGCCTTTCTGTATTGTTTCTGGAGGAGCTGTTTTTATCACTCAGGACCCTTTCCATTGATGCAGACTGGGATTTCTTCCTAGTCATTTGAATTACTTTTGCAACAGTAGCGCAATCTTCCTTATTTATGTATGCTTTGGGCACGTGAAGGTCAAGACCCTGATACACAAGATCAAGAGGATCCCGTACGCATTCAAATGTATATTTTTGTTTACCCCGGCCATAATACATTTCATATTTCAACTTTGTCATCTTAAACGTCAGTCCTTTTGCTGGGTCATCGTCATGTAAAGGCATGTGCCTTATACATGTAGGAGTTGCATCGACCCGGAACATAAATTCTGTCATCACTTTATCTAATGACAAGTTTCCTGATCTGGGAATCCTAGGAAGCCCAAAGCGGGGCCACCTGGAAAAGGTCCGTAATTTATGAGGAGGGAGGTAATTTAAGTTCCAGAATTTGATTAGCCATGCTAAATCATGATGACCAAGATTCACAATTGGTGAATCATTCAGTTCATTCTCTGATTTCAAGGGACTACAAGAAACTCCATCTAGGACAACCTGATCATTAACGGAAGTTGATTGTGACTGGTAATTATTAGACGAAAGAGAAGGCCTTAGGGAGAAATTCCATCTCAGGGATAGAGCAGTAGATCTAAAGGGATCAAATACCTTCTGACGAGGTACGCCTTCATTCGGAAGTGCGAATAAATAATGATTTAGTGGATTCCCGGATTCACAATCCCATTCCATTGTTACTTCAACAGTAAAGACCGGAGCTTCAAGGAAAGGAGCTGAAAACCCAGAAGAATGTTTCAAGGTGCTGTTCTTCAGTAAGCTTTCTAAACTGCTCAGATAAATCTTGAAATCCTTAGCAGAAGCATAAACACGACCATCTGATTGCTGGATTTCCATATAGCCTGAAGCAATTTGAAGTTTATCTAAGTTTTCATAGGGATCAGTGGTTGCAAGAATATTCCATCTCGTCTCAGAAAAATATAAAGTGGTGTTTCCATGAATGTAGTTTCTCATTTCATCCCACCAAGGTAAGCTTTTTCTTTCTTAGGGGCTGAACTACTGGATTTGGATTCCTAATGCTTAAATTGGCTCTACGGAGTGCCACAGTAAAAGCGTAGCTGAGATCAGCAAAGGATGGTTCAAAACCAATACCAAAGGAAACTTCTCCTTTCTGGAAATGTATGGGCAAATCGCAATATGTTTTTACTGGTGGAGTTGTGCCAGTGGCTGAGCGAAGGATGTCCACTTTCCTCCATCTTCCAATGTACACATCTTGGTGAATTTGGGGCTGAAAACAAGTTGCCTGCAATTACAAAATGTTAACGAAACGATGCCATAAATAAGTTCATGACCATAAATTATGTAATGAATTTATTAAAAACAATACACAAACTAACAGTTTTGCAACCATTAGATAAGTAGCCATTTATCTTTTGATGTGAATCTGGAAGTAACAAAGCTTGTAGTTCAAGTAAAATAACATGTCTATCCATCAACTGACTGCAAGTATCCATTTGTAGTTTTTAAGGGGGTTACTCTTATGCTGGAATATTTTGTGGAACCAAACTAAAAGGTAACTAATCTCACAAGATAATGTATATTTGCATGTGCACAGGTGATGGAGACCATTGGATAACAACATCCATAATCATAAAAATATGCAGTAAACTTATCTAAAAACAGCCAAGAAGGGTTATATCTGATACTGTGGTTCAGGAACTCTCTGTTTTCCTTCTTATGTATGCCCTTTTGTTAAGAAGAAGAGTAGGACATTACAGTACATGAATGTGTCAGCCAAAAGTGCAAAAGACCTTCTATGTGTAGGCACGATCTTCCTTTTCTTAATTTCTATTTTCTTGGGTAATCCACCACTTTTATTTCAGATCTCATTATTTATTTCCTCTGGTTCTGTAGGTGTAACGGAGCATGAACACACCAATCTTAGGTTTTGTGGAGAGAGTGCTTTGAAACTAAACAGATTGTCTTATATCTGTTAAAACGATAAGAATATTAGTCGACTTTCAGTGGAGAGGCACACCAGGCGTATATTCTAGTAGGTTGCTCATATCTAGTTAGAATTTAAAATGAAACTCCCCACTAAATGTGATCCAATTTAACAAGCCTGGCGAGAAGCAACCACACGTTGAAAATACATGCATACAGAATCAGAGTCAAAGCATAAAATAAGGCAACTTAAGACTTAAGCAGAACCTTCCTAGTTCTTGCTCTGATTCATGATACAGCAATTTGGCACTAGTATAAATTTTAACATCCCAAGATGGCTCGTGAACTTGAGCAAAGCCTTCTCTCAGCTAGCTTATTTTATGCTTGAGCATATTTTTACTATGTACTTTTTCATTTTTGGGTGCAAGCACAACACGGTAAAGCATCAATTTGAAACAATTGCTGAGGAGTTGCCTGTTCACCCATGCTCATGAACTAAGATCATATCCAGGGCACATGTTGTATGCCATGTATCATTGATTGTGTTACCATACTGCTGTATTTACACTTAAATATGCCCTAAAAGGTGGCCTAAGGGGTCTATTGGCCACTGCACCAAACTTGAATGGCGTGGGAGCAATTAGACCAATATTTCAAATATGTACATGACAATAAGATAGTTTAGGATGAGGGCAACTTTTTGCACACCTGACAGCCCTAAACAATCCCTAATCAAGTGGAAGACAAGCAAAACCCGTATCAGGCAAGCACTCGTCACTTATTTAGATGGATGACCAGGCAAGAACTTCCCTAAAAATATGGGCTGCGGTTCGGTAATTAACTAATAGATGGCAATAACAAACACAGAGAAAAGTCAGGTCAAGAAAGATAGGGAATGATAGGATGTAGTGCTGTTTATAAGTCAAAATTAATTCTTAATATAACGAGTGTCCATAGGTTTAAGTTGATACAAGCTAGGTTATATTAGAGTTGTTTTTCCTGAACAATAAAATGTGAGCATACTGATCATAACACAAGTGCTTAAGTTCAGCAAATTTCTTATGCATTATATACCCTACCTTGTTAGATGATCTACAAATAACTAGCATGAATCAAATTAGCTACTATTCTAGCATTAAATGAAATTATGCATGTGTTTAGATTAATTAAGACTGGTCTACGTAATATATCGCTCACTTCAACAATGAATGTAAAGTATCTAAAGCATTTGTGTCACTTGAACAATGTGTTTGAAATAGGTCCATCAACCAGACAAAGATGGTTCAGGATTAGCTGAGCAGGAAATGAGCATGGTCATTTAGACATTATATCCTTGGTTACCATGGATGGAGAGCTACACAGGTAGGCTGTCAAATCAAAGGGATATAAGGGGAAAGCAAGGAGAGCCAAAAGGCAATCAGTCTATGTTTCACTTCTATATGCATCTGCTGCGAGTTTAATTCATCATATCATGCCTTATTTGCATAAAACCCACAAATTCATGCACATGACGATGCTAACTGATATTTCTAACTCAGTCAAATGTGCTGAATCTTCACATAGCATTTATGCATGAAGAAACTTGAGCCTCTTTTAGGTATGAATGCTATGCCACAATTGTGAGGAAAATTATGGTGCATGGGGACAAAACTTCTAAGGTTGTTGAACATGGAACTTTCCCGCAACAAAAGGGAGTAATAGAGGCTAATAAGATTGTATATGGATGGAAAAGAATGTGTGAGTTTAACAAATTCTCCAACCCTTTCTCCACATTGGTGAGGAAACTTAAGGTGCTTCTTATAAGAGTATGTCTGTAGTGGTCGATTTGATGGAATATTCAGACTAAAGATTTGCTGAGACTTTGAAGTTATATCACTTAGATTAAGCATGTCCCATTAGCACAGAAATAGAGAAAATAGCACCAAAATAAAAGGAAAGACCTGTTGAGCTAGTATAAGACGGCCTTCGCATCGACCACCGGTTGCAGCTAATAGTGGACATGTGTAGTTTCTTATTTGAGCAACAAGGGAACCTATACGCAAGATGATGTTTCCTCCATACAGTCTTGAAAAAGGAATGTTATGAGCACGACATACTGGATCAAGCTTTTGCAAAACTTCAATCATCCCAGCATCACCACCTTCGATTTTTGTCAAGGTAAGATCTAACTCGGTAGCACAAATGGAGAAAAGAGAAGTTCTGGCTGTGCTAGGCTTGAAACCAGCTTGGAAGCCATTTTTACAGGCCCCCGATCCTTGTGATGGAACAAGGCCCTGGCATGCCTTGTAATATGACCTGAATGACTGTTTGTATACTTCCTCACGCAGTTTCTGAATAGCTGGAGCATCTTCTAAATCAATCTCCTCCCCATTATAGTGAATCTTCCTTCAAGAGAATCATTTTGTTCACCAACACCATGACATTGGCTACCCCTAGAAATAAGTTCATCAAGAAAATCTAACCTAACAGCTAATTCACGAGCCTCGGTTCTTCAAAAGCTGGTAATGCTCATCAAGCCAACCCTGCATTGGTTCTTCCTCAATATCAGCAGTTAGTTTACGTATGCTAAACTTTAAGGATCCAGTTCTTGTTGAACTAGCTTTTTTTGGTTTTGACTGCTCATTCTTCGGCGGAGATAAACATCTAGTTTTAGCAGAAGTCACAAGCTTCAAAACTCGCAGCATTTCTTCCACAGAGTCATCAATTGCACGCAACTCCAACCTAAATGGCATGCATATATGAACATCAAGGGCTTGAATTACCCAGTCCCAGGTAGTTACTGTTTCAGATTTTACATCTGATAAACTTCCAGAGACATTAGGGACTCGAGATATTTGCATCCTGCTGCTTCTAAAAACCCTAGCTTCATTTAACTGGAGCATAAGTCCCTCAAGAAGCACACCAATTCGGGCATTCTCAGAAAAGATGGACTGAACCTGGATAAAGGTTTCAACCCCGTCTCCAACTTCAGCAGATATACTAAGCATTTCCACATCAACTGCAAAAATGGACTCTCTTTTCTTCACTGGCTTTTCAAGCTTCACTGATTCCAAAGAGGTCTCCTTTTTGGCTCCTTATCATTGTGTCCCTGAGGCTTGTGCTTATGTATCAGTGCCTTCAAGTGCAACCCTAGTTCATACAAAGCAATATGCACATCAGGCTCCCACCTTAGTGATATATCTGTGGCACTGAAGAGAGCAGACCTCTATTTCTTTAAGACCGCCAGATCGCCTAACAAGCTTTGCATTCTGCATGTCAAGCAAAGCAACTTTTGCTCCAGGGTTATTGTCTTCAGGAAATTCCTGATAGATAGATCTAGCCCTTTCAAGCTCCATCTGTGTAGATTTCTTCTCCTTGTTCATGCAAAAACTGAAGTGAAAAATATCAAGAGATACAGAATATTTCAACTTTTTGCCTCCGTTTGAAATTGTAGATATTATATGTGCAGTGCGTGGGGTCCCATCCGCTGAGTTACTAATTAAAACTCTACCACCTTGGGATCCATAATTAACACGTTTGGGGTCTGGAACAACTGTGTTCTCCAAGCCCACATCTCCACAGACATTAATAGAGCACCTTTCGAGATTGAGTCTCAAAAGTTGAATCCCTTTGCCCGACGGCCTGGATGACCTCATTCCTTTGCTTTGTGCTGGTTTCTTACTTGAAGCGGATAATTTTTTAACTAAGGCCTTGAGGGATAGAGCAGTTGATATCAGCGATTCAATCCGCCTGAAGGTCAAGTACACACCCATGCCAGTAACATCAGCACCAAGAATCATCTTACACTTTGAACCATCTTCAGGTGAATCCGTATCTTTTTTGCCCAAGTCCATGCTGACCTTAGCAATGTGCATTATTGAACCTGTATTTGTTTCCACACCAAACAAGCTCTCTTTCAAGCATTCTTGATATTCATCTGACATGTGTAAGTTCAGTTCACCAAGTTCCATATGCAGACTTGCACCTGTACTAGATATGTTGTTGGCAAATATGTGTGATGATTGAGAGCAACCCTGCAGTTTCAAAATTTGATAATTAGGACGAGTTTTAGTCAAACCCAAAAGAGAAAGTAATGCACAAGCAAGAATATAACTATCGTCAAAAATATCGTCTTTCCCTCAACATTTTCAATATAATGCTAGCCTGCTTGTGCTATTTCCCAAGAAACAAAAAGTATTAATTAGCTATGTCTTGCCAATAAGGTAAAGGTATGCTAGGAATGGGCACAATCTGATGAGACAATCCTGAGAGTATCACCACATTTAAGAAATGAATAAAAATAAGACAAACTTCAACAGATAACTGAACCAACTGTCAAGCATATCTCACCCTAGATTCATAAGTTGAGTCCAAATCGACACACAACCCAAAATATTCGTACAAAGAAGTATGATTCCCTGGTAGTGGATTGTCGATATAGGTTATGCAAATTTGATCACGGGACATTCATCAGTAGGAGTTGAAAATGGGTAGACTTAAGCAATAAGTGTGCTATAAATGCAACTCCTGGAGTCCATGCAGTCCAAACATGGGACAGAATACAAATGGATTACAAAATTCACCAGAAACAACATAAACAAAGGGGAAACTGCTGCAAAAAAAATAATCATATATATCTAGTTTAAACAAAATTCAATAGCATTCTGATAAACCTATAAACAACAGTGCTTCATAGGGAATTTGCCAACATATCCAAGAAATAGCCAAAGTCACAAAAAAAAAAAAGAAAAGGAATGAAATGAAATGGAATGAAAATAACTTGTTGCAGAAGCCAAGGGAAGTCATGTGGACAATGGATCTCCAAACATTTGGAAGGTGGCATGCACCAGCCTTGATTCCCAAGTATTCTAAATCCAATTCTCTGAAGGTGCCTTTGGTTGTAACCGTATAAATTAAGATTAATAAGTTAAGGATAATGGCAGCCACGACAGTTCACTGGCCATCTATCTCAGCAATCAATTATTGGCCCCAAAAATGTATTCCTTAATATTTTGAGGAAAATATACTTCTGATGGTAAGAATGATCACTTAAGGATAAAGACAGCCATGACAGCTTATCTGGCTATCTATCTCAGCCATCAATTGTTGGCGCCCAAAATATTTTGAGGAAAATATATTATTTGAAGATCAAAAAGAACAAAAAAAACTAACATTTATTAAAACAGTTTCCTCTTACTATTTCTTTCTCCTGTCCTTCATAATCAGGCCCTGGAGACAAGCAAATATGTCCGTGTAGACATATATATATATACATATATGTGTGTGTGTGTGTGTGTCAGTGTGTGTGTGTGTATAGAGAGAGAGAGAGAGAGAGAGAGAGAGAGAGAGAGAGAGAGAGAGAGAGAGAGAGAGAGAGGTTAGGAAGGATGGGATAGAAGACTAGGGACTGAGTTTGCCAGGGAAAAGGGTAAGGATAACAAGGAGAGCGGAGTTTGTATCTATTTAAGGGGCCCGTTGGTCCTTTGAAATGTTGTCGGTATAAAGATTGAGTGTGATTGTATATTGCACCTTTACCTTAGGCTAGGTTATCGCCAAATGATTGATTAGAGACGCGGGCATTAATCATACCAGAGCACAAAGAAGCCAACCAGAGAACAGATTATGCATGCCTCAATGCGTTATGCGGGATTACATTATCAATCGATTCAATCCCGCGAATTTCATTCAACCAAACATACCTAGAAAGTCCAACAATTATGTTATTCTTGCAGACAACTTGCATTAAACAGTGTTATATTATAGAAGGGAGTTCAGAGTTTGCCTTAACATCCTGATTCCAAAGCAGTCATTGCAACAATACATGATCAATTGTTTTTGGAAAATATAAGTAGTATTGAAGACAAAAGAAAATGTTTTTAAGGAATAAAGGTTCTATAGATTGAAAATACTCTAAATTCACAGTAATATAAGACAAGCAAATCAATCTCAGGTGACTCTTACATGGTACAGTGGACACCCACTCAAACTATAAAGCACAACAGTCAGCTCTGGGGCAGAAAGAGTGCATGTCCACATGATTGCTTTCTGTTCAGATGACTGTGATTTTACTTTGGCATGACTTTCTTCTAAAAGTTCCTTTTTTTGCTTCCGCGGAAGTTGAACGCGAGTCCATGGTTCTAACCTGTTCAACATTAAGTTGCATTGTGTGCCTCCAAGCTTAACATCAATTTCAGATCTGATAGGGGAGTTAGGCTGCAAAGCACAGCAATCCAAGCAAAACAATAGTGTGACAAAAAACCAAAAGAAAATAAACATAAAATACATCAAAGAAGTGGATGAGGCATCTATATCATTGTGCAGATATTAATTAAACTGATCAACCAACACAAATGTATTAGCAGAATGTCATGCTATCAAGGTAACCCAAGCATTCACTATACCAGCAAACCTGACAAGGTTGAAGGGGTCATACTTTTTTCTAAAACTTGAGCTTTAATGTGGAATGAAAGAAACCTGACAGTGGAACTAGGATAAGTAGCAATATCCTTTTTTGTTAATGAGCATATAGTAGTTAATCTAGTTTATGAGCTTTTTAGCACTTCTGTCAGGTCAAGCTATTTCAGAAGTTTCTAAATTGCATTTTTTTAAAGGTTCAGTACAGGACTTAATTTCATTTGCCTTATGTTTCAGTCAGTATACAAGTTATAAGTTGAGTCTAGTAGGATTGCTCTAATCATTATTTATTTTTTTCCTCTTATGAGTTGGAGATATCTAGAAGCCTACGAAACAGGCCTCCAGTGTTCCAGAATTTCAATAGGGATGAACAATGAGATTCCCCAATGAAGCATCTTTGTAATTGTATTGATGCAATCCACCATTGAATCCTTCAAGGAAGGCACTATATCCAACATCATCAGAAGCTCAGTTACAAAATTTGGAACCAAGTACCAACTACTCGTGCAGGAGTATAATATTGCAATTTGTACTTTGACGCCGGCTTTGGATCCAACACGTGAATTAATCTGATGCCAAAAGGATGCCAAGAGTTGATCCTAGATTTCTTGTTGGTTCTAGGTCATTTTTACTTCCATTTTCTGTACCATTCTATTTGTCTCCAACTTTTAAATTGACTTGATCTCCTAAAACTTATGTAGACCAATCCAACATGTTTTCTCTTAGATACAAGAAATTCAGCTATGTTATTCCCAAGTTGCTGTTCACATGCTGACAGCCATACAAGCTTTGAAGATTATCAAGTTCAATCCTCTTAGAACCCTTCCCAATAATAATTCATCACTAGGTACACTATTATCAAGAATGAACCATCAATTAAATTATGTCATTTACAGAATTGGTCATGTAACATTGACCATAATGCATGCAGAAGCAAGCAAGTTGTCCTGGCAAGCTGTCTGACAATGGAGAGAGTTTGATGCAATGTGCAAACTTCGTGATAT
Source organism: Rehmannia glutinosa (assembly GCA_016081115.2). Taxonomy (NCBI): domain Eukaryota; kingdom Viridiplantae; phylum Streptophyta; class Magnoliopsida; order Lamiales; family Orobanchaceae; genus Rehmannia; species Rehmannia glutinosa. The sequence goes on along the minus strand of CM071928.1, from coordinate 83,761,237 downwards.
TGAGTCCACCGTCAAAAGTAATGGCAGAAAGTAAAACAGAAATGACAGAGAGAAAGTGACGTGTCACCCTGTGGCTTATTAAAGTGATCCTAAACCTGTTGGTCTAGTGGAAGGCCCCACACTATTCTTGCAGGCATAGCCAATGTTGTATTTAAACAAGAGAGGTATGTATTTAAGGCACGATATCAATGATGTAACAGGAGATGTCCCAAATATGTGGAAGATGGTTTGTCAGAGTTTGACTGCAAAGTTGATTCTCAAGCTTTTACAAATGGTTTGCCACATTAAATTTCCACATTTAAGGAACTTTCAAAGAGAGAAAATTTCGATTAACCAGCATGAAACTGGTGGGAAAATGCCAAATCTGGTGGAGCAGTCCAAAGAGTTTAAATACTTCCTCAAGTTCCTTGATAAAAGATGAAGCTTTATAGGAAGACATATTTATGAGCCGTAGCATTGTCAATATGAACTCTTGAATGAGCTTACCACACTGACACAGCTATAGAAAATATAGAAGCTAGAGTAGTCGAAATCTGACACAAGGGTATAAAGATTTAATGGGATTTTTAAATTCTGTTAGTAAGAAGTTTTAATTTAATTCCTTTCATGCTATGGAAACTATTCATCATCATCATCATCAACAACAACTGCACCTTATCCCACTATGTGGGGTCGGTGGTGTGAAGTTTATAGTGTCAATTAATTGTCTAAAATTATTTAACACTACAAAATTCACACAAAAAGCAAAGTGGCAAAGTTTTACGCTGGATGCCCTTCCTGACACAACCTTCATACGAAGGGCGGATGAGATGAAATTCCAAAACCATCATCATCACAGGTTTTTCCACTTGCATGGAAAATACGATGAGACGGCGATGAGTTGAGATAGTTGCTCTAGTCATGTCCCATTACATGATTGATATTGTAAAATCAACATGTACATCATGAAACATGCTATGGAAACTATTAGGGGTTCTAAATTGAACCTTAGTAGGGTTAGCAAAATGTTTCATAGTGAAGTAGAAGATATCTTATAATGAATAAATAAATATGAAAATGTTCAAGAATTCAATAAAGATGATCAAGTTGAATATATTGTTTAAGACTCAAATAAAAGATGAAAAGAATGTTTCAACCTGACACTTACTTTTCGTGGTAGTCATTCTGCTGCTCAGTTTAATTCATTATTGTAGGCTAATATCTTGGATTAAGGTAGTTTAAAAAAATGCTATTAATGTAATTTGTGAATAACCATACCTGTAGTGGTATGTAAACGGAGGAAACAACATCAAGTTTCAGTATTTCCACAATAGAGATGCCAGTTTCTCTAAGCAGCTACAACAGGTAGATCACATTAGAAAAAGAGGAGACAAGTAATACTTCAATTGCAAATTCAAGTTTGAATTTGCATGTGCTTACATGAATCTCACTAAACTCCATCTGAACATCAAGCCTTACACATTCCCCCACATCTTCAACAGATCGAGATTTCATACATTTCAGTTGGATTCCCATAATGTTATTCTCAACAATAAGTCCATAATCCCGATGTGCAAGCTTTACATCAAGTTTAGGTAGAGTGAAGGCAGCCTATTAAATAACAATCAGACATCAAAATCAGCGACAGATAATGCCTATTTCAAACAAAATAACAAAATAAAAAATGAAGACTTCATCAGAAGAAGTAAGAAAAAACGTAGATACGCATTGTGATAGTAAAACCTGCGTTAAAAAAGCTACGCTGTATCAGCATTTTAATACAAATGGGGAAAAAAGTTTACTTGGTATATAAGATAGACAGGAAAATTCAAAACCCATTCAGACCAAAAAAAAATGGCCTACGCGTTCAAGCTAAATTGACAAGCATAGTTGTGACAGAGCTATTATTTCACTAGTCCTGCAGACCTACTTCTTCTCATTCATAGACACCAACCCCAATAATAATCCAATAGCCCCCTATAGGACAATCCAAAAATTCCCAGCCAAAATCAAGGTTATCCCAACATATTCTGGAGTAAGTCGGATATCCAACACGGATTCTTATATTCTCTCTCTCTAGTTACATACAGTCAGATTTCCAAGATGTAATTTATGTCTTCTTTCTCTTGAATGCAATCCCATCAAGTTCAGTTAAAATTAAAACCCATTACAGATCAGATTTAACTGAAACTGACTACACTGATACTACTCGGAAAGACATCCTTCCATAATTATATAATGAAAGTTACATAACATTTACGTGTGTTAGCTCATCGTGCTCCTAAAGCTGGCTAATATCTTCATCCTCCATAAATAGACAGTTAATCCAGCATATATACTAGATACATATGTATTAACCTTACAAGACATTACCGAACAAGGGGACAATATATAAAAAAGCAATGTTAAAACAGTTCAAATCAGTCAACCTTTTCTGGAAATATGGAAGTGTACTTTAATACAGCAGACAATGCTTGTTTTCCCTGCGGTTTTTTAGCAGACCCGGATTCTTTGTCTGCTGGTACAACTCCTGAGGCAGGGTGAGGAGAGGTATCAGACAAACCTTTTTCCTTAAGCAGAAAATCCTCATTTAAGTTTACGCGGACTTCCCCACATGTAATATCCAAATCTTTAATAACTACACCTGCTTCCCTGCACCAACATAATAAGACACAGAGTTTATATACATTCTTTATTTCAATTTTATTCACAGAATTCCCTCTAAAGCAACGGTTTATACAGCCTATCTTCTGTATTTGGAAGAGCAATACTTTTTTGTGGAAAATAATCACACCTTTTGTCATTGAATAATGTTTATTTGCACAGAAAACAAAGATACCTAATATTTTGAGAAAACCAGTAAAACTTCAAAACCTTGAATTGAGTGCATAGCACTCACATTCACTGCATTATGTCGAACATACTGAATTGAAACTACTCATAATCTGAACGGCTGGTCTCCATGAAATCTCCCAGACCAAAAAATAATATTTTACATTTTAGTCAATAATAATCTATATCAGTAAGATTGAATAGAAGCATGTCTGAGATGAAGTGATTTCTTTCCACCAGTTTCTTCCCCTTCTGGGGATGCTTCATATAATCCAAGTTTATTCCATGTGGTCTAATGATTGATTCATCTAGCCAAGCACAAGCAACATAGAGCTTAAACATACAAGCTACAACAAACACAAGAGGAACCAGGACCTAATTGATGGAACTAACTCAAGAAGAACACAAAATTTAGCTAAGGTTGAACCTTCTATTCCAGTATTCCTTATTTCACATTTATTTTCATTCTTGACATGAATTGTAAAAGTCTGTAGACCCTATAGGCTGTGTCTAATTGGCAGAGAAAGGGACCAGGAAATGAACTTCAACAGCAGAACGGCATATTACTCTACAATCAGGGCAAAAGTACTTGTATGTAGGAAAAGAATATGAGGCTTATAATCATTTCTCTGGAGTTTCATGTCTTCCAAATAAGTTCTCAAAGTAAAAAAATTAATTAAGTCTTCCAGCCACTACATAACTTCATAAACCCCTCCAATTTTGAGATGAAAAGAAAATGATGTTCTGGAGGGAGGAAAGCAACAGATAACCTTCTACTTTCTTTTTTTTTTTTAAATCCATATTTTTGCATTCCCGGCCTTAACAAGAAAAGAGCTAATCTTAAGCTCACAATTTACTTCCACTCATCTTTTTCTCACTCTTTCACCATACACCAGGAACACATGATAAAGCAATGGGTCAAGGTTTTGGGACAAGTTGTGAAGAGGAAGAAACCTGAGACCTCAGTACTGTAAATTGCAATGTGAACAGTCAACTACCGTAAAATGCGCACTTTTAGGTTCATGTGTCATACATTAGCATTGGATTTGTGTTATACTACATCAGCACAACCTACAATATCAATCACCAAAGAGCACAATTGCTCCACAAGTAACTCGGTCTCCTTCAAAAAATTCTCCAAGATGAAGTTAAGCAATCTCACCTTAACTACTTTCACTAGTAAAATGAAAAGGACAATATAACGTACACACAGCAATTATCATCTAATCACTAGCTTCCAAATTCATATTGGGGACAATAAAATTAAAAAGATTCTTCTTGAGGCTCTAGCTCTCAAGTTACTTGATCTTCATTAGAAACCTCCAACCCAGCCACCTCTACTGATTTAGGGATATAACACTGGAAGGACTGCTCAGCAACTTCACAGCTGTAGCATATTATACTTATGAATACCCTTTTGGATGAGCATGAATTACAAGAACCAGAAGCGTGGCTAGAATTACAAGAAGTGCGATGGCTGAAAATTACATGGAAGTTTCAACCTAGGGGTCTACTTTCCAGGTGGCACTGCCTGTCGTAATTTAGAAGAGATGTGGGCATCTCCTTGATCTCTCTTCCAAATGCTTACCTTCAAGATGAGTCTTGAACAGAACATCAAGTAACACAAATTGCATATAGGAACAACAGAAGTAGTTATACCACCTACTCATGCATTCCACTTCAAAAATAGCAACCTTCTGGTTTTATGTTTTTGTATCCCCAACTTTGTCCTAATACCATCTAGAGAAACCAGATTAGACTCCAATCTTTAAAATTAGCCATTAAAACAATAATTAAGCTATGCTCATCAAGTAGTCACCATAAAAACATCAAAAGACACTCTAATAATTATTACTCTTATTGATGCACGACGCGCAACATAACAATCTCTGTCCCATCTACTATCTCTGTGAGTCAAGTAAAATTTAATTTACGCATGGCATGAGAATCAAGTTCTGAGTTACATAGATCTAATTGTTGAAAGACAGCTACAACCTATACATTCATCCAATAAACCAATGAAAAACAGCTAAAACGTTTCCTCTTGCGCGCCTCATCAAGGCCCAGGATGTTCTTCCAAACTAGTCTCATTAGGACACCAAGTGGAAAATAGCTGAGGAAGCAGATAAATTAAAGGCTCTCCTTATAAGGTCATTAATCATGTTGCTTTCATTCATCTCACATTTCTATGCTGAAGCCATACATTGTTTAGCCCACTTGTTAAATTCTTCTGCACAATCTAACAGCAAGCTATAGAACATCAGTAATCACACCAAGTTTGGAAAATATGGATATTAATCATATGATGACTCAGACGGATTTCCATAGGCAACAGAAAGGAGATGAGCGCGTTTAACTTCAGCCCCAAAAAACACATAGATTGGATGCTAGAATGAGATTTCTGAGTAAATTTCGTTTATGGTTATAGGAAAAATTATCCAGAAGACATTTTGATTCCACTGGATTTAAGGATAGGTCTATGATTTGAAAACTGGCTGCCTTTTTAAAAAGGATTGCTCAGCACCACGCTTGTGCAATTCGTTTCTAGTGTATGCTCAAAGGGAAAGCGAGAGAGAGAAAATGCACTAACATCTCTGACCAACACACGTGTGCAAGGGTGAGACCAAAAAGGGGGTGAGAAATAACAAACATGAGGCAAAAGTAACAAGCGGCCTTGTCCCTTTCAATTTCATTTCTCAAAAGTACTGCAAAGTAAAGAACAATTTCCAGAAAAAGGAGCAACTATGATGTTTCTTAGAGAGAGAATGAAAGAGATTCCTTGTTTATTGTTCAAGATGCACATAGATGGTGAGGCATGTCCTAGGGCAAGCACCAAAAAAGCACTACATATTCTTTGCCAGACAGACAAATTAGTTACAAGTCACTGATATCTGCTATTCTGAGAAATCCTACGCTAACAGCTATTTGTTTGATAAGTTCCTATATTAAACAATTAGACAAAAACAACATACTGAAGACATGCTAAATCTCATTTCCGCCTGACATTCCAAAAAAAAATATCAAGGAAAGAAAACAAGAAACAAGACCTACCTATTATGACCGAACTCACACAAGAGTGCGAATTCTTCACAGCTGAAAGGAGGACAAACCCCATCCATCAACTGGTAAGCACAAAAAGATCCACCAGATGTTACTGACTGATCAGATGTCAACCGTGATTCTCCAAGGTGAACATTAATAGGAAAAAGCTGCAGCTTTACAAACAAGCCTGCCTCAGAACCACCATCTTTAGATATGTCTACTCTCAGTTCTTTAATATCCAAAGTAGCCTTTGGCGTCTGCAGTATCAAGTATAGAATCTGGTATTAACATATGATTTATAGACAAATTTAAAGTTTTCAATCCATTATGTCTATGGATATTTTGAGTAATACTAGAAATATGACCTACAGACTTCTGCTTTGAGGCCATATCATGAAAACATAACATAATGTCCCAAACACGGCAAGAAATTTATGCGCTCTATTGACACACATGTTACTACTGTTAAGCTTATGGCCATATTGCAGGCAATGTGTGAAAATGCAAAAACCAAAAGTACTTTTGCCTACTTGCCAAGTTTCAATTGTGCTTTGAATCTAAAAGTTGTAGTATTTCTCTTCTAATAATTTTGTGCAAGATCCAATAAAGTCAGAACATTAATATTTCCCTTCTTTCTATGACTCCTTGCCTTTGCAAGCTTCATTGTAATAGGAACCCGTGTCATGGATTGAGTTCTTATGGATGGTGATTTCTCTATTGGAAGCTATCAAATACCAATACTAACAATCTTCTTTGTATGACTTCTATCAGTCTCTTCTACAAGAACATTTTCATTCATCTCAAACAAATCTCATCGACCTAGCATAAGTTTAGTAATAAAGTTCATGTGGCTTTCAAGGATATTATCAATTTTGTTCCCTTCCAAAAGTTGTTATTGAAGCATTGCTGTTCATATTATGCCATTAGCCACAAAACGCATTATAGTTAGTAGTTAAATATATAAATGGCAGAGACGAAATCAGAATGCATTCCTGTCTTGAACTATTTATATGGGAGGGGGGAAGACAAAGAATTAATTCAATGCAAAATCTGAAAGCTTGATGTGGGTACCTCTTCTCCAAGTGAAACTGACAGGGATGCATAGAAGATTGTCTAAGTATGACCAATAGGTTCAATATCATCTTTTTCATACTCCTAATTTTCATTTCCAATAATCTAGTCATGGTTTTAAAGGAAAGACAAACAGAAAAAGGAGCAAAATTCACATTTTTGTGAATAAGCACTGAGAAGGAAAAAGGTAGCAGCAAAACCACAGCATGACAAGCAGAAGCATGAATGTTGACTAGACATTTCTTACCTTTAACACCAAGTCAGTCACAGAAACTGACAGAAACCTTGCCATGTTAGCCAAGACCATAAACTTTCCTCTACCTGAGCTGCGGGATTTTTAGATCTGGTTTTCTGAGTGCCTTTCTTTGAAGACCTGATTACAACTTCCAAATCGCATATTAACACCTGCAATTTTGGATCCCTAGAAATGAAGCCAACACCGAGCTTAACCAAGGACTGCCGCAAACTTAGTCTGATTTCACCAACAGATATGGACTCAATAGCACCCTGTGCATTAAACATGCAAAATACAATTTCAGCAACGTCTGGATGAAGACGTTTTCCTCAAATCAGAAAGTAAGCATTATACCCTTTTATCAAGATTATGGTTTTGAAATCTCAAATAGAAAATGCTGCTTTGTTTCTTACTCTTTTTGGAAGGGTAGGAAGGGACATGAGGTCAATTTACACTAGCACTGGATAGACCACTCTGATAATTTAAGTTTATTGTAGACCAAACTGCATAGTGGACCTAATGTGCCCACTTAGTTTTTATGCTGAACAAAATCACAATGATCTTAATAAGCAAACGAATATACTAAGCTTCCATACAGGTCTCATTCTCAAAGCTGTTATCCAACACAAATTATGACTTTTTGTAGACCAAACTGCATAGTGGACCTAATGTGCCCACTTAGTTTTTATGCTGAACAAAATCACAAATTCATGATCTTAATAAGCAAACGAATATACTAAGCTTCCATACAGGTCTCATTCTCAAAGCTGTTATCCAACACAAATTATGACTTTAAATAGTTCCCAATATACTTTTAGCAGTATATTTCATTTTTCTAAATTAGAAAACATACTAGTAAAAATTAAAACAATAATGAGCACAATAAATACACAAAAAAATATTAAACATAAAAAACCTCATATTAATTATTTGAATGCAGATCAAATTAATCCAAATGAATTTTGACTCTTTTAAGTATTTATATATATACTAAACTAACGAAAGATATATTTATGCATTTTTGTTCAAAGAGTCAAAAGTCTGTTGAAATATATATTTATTCAATAGAGAAAAGTCCATCTAGATATAACTCTGTGTTGAATTCAAATTATCAAAATAATTTTTTCATGATTAAGATTTTTGGGTAATTATTATACTGTTTATTAGTTTAGTTTTCAAATTTTAAATTATTTAATTTATTAATTACTTTTTCTATTTCACAATTAAAATTATTTTTCTAATTAAGATCGAACGTCTAATTGGAACTGAGGTGCAAAATGCTAAAAATATATAGAACTATATAAATTCAAGCATAAGGCAATTTTTATGAAAAATTAAAGTGTAAGTAATACATTTGTAATTCAGGGGGTAGGTGTTATACTTACTAGTTCAGGGAATGTTTGCAAATTGCAAGCATGGGTAGCTTTTAGGGGTAATAGATGTATTTTACTCTATAATAAATTGGTCTAAGAATACTTAATGCTTTTAATATATATTAAATAACATAACTTTTGGAGCAATCCAACAAGTACAAAAATGCATTACTCAAATTACGCAATGTACAAAAGAACAGCTTAAATATATTAGATATGGCTTTTTGATACATGGTATCTACAAAACCTGGGATAATCCCGTTTTATATTAACTCTACGCCATCATTTTGAACAATAATCAATGGTCCAACACAAATACTTCATGATTTTGAAAATGTCAGAATATGATGTTTCACAATGGAATTGTGTAATTCTCTACTTTTATATATATATATATATATATATAACTGCTCAAATGAGAAAAACCTTATTGAATTTCAGAACTACGTCTCTCAAGCATTTCCATCCACCAACCCTAAACCCAACTGATGCTCCCATAACTCGACTGAGGATCCAAGCCAGCAGCCTGGAAGCAAACCTGAAACAAGATGCATCATGATTAGAAACCAATCTTTACTTCATGGCCAATTTCACACAGCAAGCAGTATCCAAAAAACAAATGACGCATTTCATCAAAATTTACGATGATATGAGAACTGTGACACAAGGAGCTTGTTGCCCACGTACACGGAAATACAACAACAACAAACTAAGCCTTAATCCCACTATGTGGGGTCGGCCATCTGGATCATATCGCGCCATTGTTTGCGGTCATAAGCCATATTTTCATTTATTTCTAGAGCTTCTTTCCAAGTCTTTTTAGGCCTACCTCTGCCTTCTTTTGATTTGTGTGAGTGATTCCCTACCTTCTAAACGTCGCACAGGTGCATCTAAAGGTCTCCTATAAACATGTCCAAACCATCTTAGTCGTGTTTCTCTAATTTTCTCTTCTATTGGTGCTACTCCCATTTTGTTTCTAATGTGTTCATTTCTTATTCTATCTAATCTAGTGTGTCCGCACATCCATCTTAACATTCTCATCTCTCGCTACCCTCATTTTTTGTTCGTGTTCAAATTTAGTCGCCCAACATTCGCTCCATAAAGCATTGCGGGCCTTATGGCCGTTTATAAAATTTTCCTTTTAATTTTAATGGTATTTTACGGTAACAAATGATAGAAGATGCACTTCTCCATTTATTCCAACCACTTTGGATCCTATGTGTGACATCTTTATTGATTTCTCCGTTCTCTTCAATTATAGATCCTAAATATTTAAAACTCTTTGTTATACTCACCTTATGTTCATCAATTTTAACCTTTGTCTCGTTGTTTCTGTTGTTTTTACTAAAATGGCATTCCACGTACATGGAAATGAAGGGAAAAAAAAGGTTAAAAATCTAATACATGAAGCGTGCAGAATAGACAGCAAAGAGACACAAATCCATTGGCAAAAGAAGAAAACCAAATGATTAGCAAACTGCTCATCAAGGGAGACTACTCCAGTATAAAAATTTTGTATATATATGGATTAATATGCATGTAATAGCTCCACACCAGAAGGTTTTCTTGAATATCAGCCTTGACTTAAATGATTGTTAATCAACACGATTTAAATGCTGGAAGACTTTTTGAAAGTCTAATAATTATATTTAGAAATTAGATTGTCATTTCAATAAGTTCTTAAGAATAATTGTGAACAAAACTGGACCAATATGCTTATAACTCTACGCGGATAATTTCAGCATTTTCCTAGACATTGTCAACCAGAACAACATTAAATACATGACACAAGGTTTTGAAATCCAAAGTAACATTAAAACTAATTTAAAAAAAAAAAAACAAGCGACTGAAGAATAAAAATTTACAAATTAAAACTGTTATAATATTGCTGCAACTCATATTCCACTGTCTTCACTATTAGACTCCAAAGAAGAAAATGTAATCAAAAGATTTACATTAGCGTTGATTATGTGAGTTCTTACGGGACTGCTCAAATGTTAAGGATAACTTTTTGCTAGGTCAGTTTCGATTTGCAAGGCTGGATTGCTATTAGCTATAACAGTAATAGATGTGATTCAGATTTAATGGTGCTGGGTTTATGAGCTGGCAGGTACGTAGATGACAGTAAATCAAGTTGAGTCTGAAAAGGAAAAGAGTTGCATAACAATACATTTTGAAAGGACAGTTGCAAAAACTTGACAAAGAATTTATCAAAGTATGAAAAGGCTTGCTCAAGACTCTTTTTGCATTCAAGGGTTTCCCCTCATGGATAAAGGTTATGGATTTAAAGAATTAGAACTTAACAGTTCTAAAATGTCCCTCTATCAGTTCAGTGGAAGAATCAATATATTGAATTGTACAGTACAATGGGGAATGGTATAAGGATATGGAAATAGAAACGATCGATAAGTACATCTGATTAATGCAGTGTCTAACTAAAACGACAACACAAAGTATAAAGACATAAATGAACAATAAGACAAAAGGGCCATGAGTTATGCCTACATGTTCCTTTTGGCATTCTCAGCTTGTCACTTCCATAAACGGTAGAACAACAAAGACAACGATCATAGCAAATGCACAAAATATCGCATCTTCCACAAGGAAGCGCATGTACTTATTTCAATTCATAAACATATTATCTATATGACAACGTGATCAGGCACATCATACATACCCCTAAACAAATTTAATAATGGAAAAAAAAAAGCATTATCGTAAAGGATGACGTACATGAATATAACCCATAGCACGATGGAAACGAAGAGGAATCCAAACAAGAACTTGGCCGGGGAAGCACCCATTTCTCAACCAAAATTCGGGTGTCGATCCTCCCAAATTTCAGGTCTACAACCTGCACGCATTTGCCGTGCATGTCTTCATCTGTCTAGCTTGGTTAGCCTATGAATCCTTCCGATCGAAGCAACTTTGGCTTTTTCCTACTCTTCCAGTCTTGATTGAAACTTAACCTGCCCAGCTTCTAACTGCAATATATAAGTATGTTAGAACACCGTACTACACTAGCACTCTGTGCTATTTTACATTGAAGAGCACAAAAAGTTTGTGGTCTGGAAACTATTTCTGCACTTCAACATTCCAGCCAACATTCGACTTTCTTGAACATCATTTTCTGAGAAGTTAGCAAAATAACAATATGATGCTCTATCACAGTCTAATACTCAAGGATACTTGCTATTATTGATGTCAATTACAGATCATAGACATCGTTAAAGGAACGATAAGAGATCACTGATAACTCTATTGTGTACTTGTCAATTCGTGGACTAAATAATTACTATGTTAATTCCTATTTTCTTAAGTTTTGCTAAGCCATCTTTACGCCTAGACAAATGTGTCAGTCCTTTGTCACTGTCATCATCCAGGACCTGAATGAACATCCTTGCCCCTAGGACTTTAGCAAACCATCAACCTTCACTCATATTAGAATATGAAAAAGAAAAAAAAGACATCAGAGAATCATTTCAAGCAGAAGTGATCCATATTTTTTTTATAAAATAATCATAAAAGCCTGGCTTACATAGACCTGGTCGAAATGCATATGGATCGAACTGAAAATTTATATATCTATAAGATCTATTTAAAAAAAGAGATAGAAAAAAGAAGAAATAATATTTTTAAGTCAGAAACTATTTTCCAAAAACAATTTATGTTATATTTACAAAAAATCACAAAATTATGTAACTGCCACAGCCTTTCACTACAATACCATCAAACAATTAAAAGAAATGCTTATTGTAAACATACCTCTACATGAAGCATCATCAGATGTTGATAGCTTTTCAAAATCAAGCAACGACCACTTTATTGGCCTCTCATGAATTTCTAGCCCTGAAACGTTGGAAAAAGAATTACTGCTCAAAATCAGAAAAATGAGTTCAAAACATAGTAAGAAAGTAACTAAAAGCATCAAAAGCAGATTGAAATATTTTTCGTTTAACCCTAAGGATAACTGACTTATTGGTGCTCGACCATTAATGGTAGATTGAGTCAATTTGGGGTTAGGTAGATCTGGGCGAAATGAAAATGAATTGATCCCATAAAATATCTGTAAAGATCTATTAAAAAATAAAAAAACAAACATAAAATTATAAAATATTTATGCAAACCTGCAGATGTGGGCAAAACATGGTTTGATCGAAAATAAAATTAGATTTGTACCTCTGTACGTTTGATCGAATGCTAATCATATTACGTAAAAATCTGTAATGTGGAAAAAATGTTCAGACCATGACTATTACGTAACCCAACAGAATTTCTAGCAAAAAAAGCATAATATTTCCATTTGAATTCAACAGAAATTTTACAAGAACATAATACAAGGAAAATTACCGTTTGATTTCGCATGAGTGTACGTAGATTGGAGAAAAATGTGGTTGGGTCCAGCAATCTCGCTCTCCCCCAGCTTCAACAACAGCTATTCCAATTGTAAACTCGCGGGAATTGCAGCCTGGGTCGTCGACGTATTCAATTCCGATGAATTTGAGAAGAAGCAAAAGAGAGATGCTGTAAATTATATGTATTTTTTTTCTAAGTGATGGCTGATGATGTATTTTTGAGACAGATTATTTTTTGAGAGAGAAATAATTGTGTTATTAATTTATTTAGTACATGATCTATAGATATTTTATTGTTTGGTACCTAACATTTTAAGATTCTACAAATTTAGTATTTATACTTCACATTTTTCAATAAATTAGTATATATTTACTTTTAAGGACGAAAATGCCCCCAAAAGCATAAATATATACTCAAAATAAGATATCGAGTATACTTATTTAAATTATAAACTCAATCAAAATTTTAATTAATAAATAATAAAAGAAGTTTCTAAAAATATTAATGAATTTTCAGAAAAAATAAAATTAATTACATTCAATTAGTAAATTGATAAACATAATTAAAATTTAATTGATGAAAAGAAAAATTAGTTTAGTTAACTAATTTTAAAAATTAAAATGAAAATTAAATAATTTAAAAAATTAAAATTAAGATAGTAAATAAGAAAATTATAGCAATCTTTTTATTAATATATTAATTTTTTAATTAGTTTTTTAATCATATTTTAATACTATATTTAATATAATTTATTTTTTACAATTAATAATTTAATAATTTATTTTAAAAAATAATAAGTTAATTATTAATTATTTTTTTTTAAATTTAATAATTCTAATTAAAACTTAACTTTTTAACAAAAATTAAAAAAAAAAATCTTGGGGACACTTTCGTCCTTAAAAGTGAATAGGTAGCAATTTATAAAAAAAAAATTAAAGTATTGATACTAAATTAGTAACTCCGAAATATCAGGTACCAAATCAGCAAAGTCTCTATAAGTCAGGTACTGAAAAATCAATAACCCAAAATAATTTGGTAGAAATGAGCTCGGACGCTTGGTCTACAGATGTGAAATTGGAAATACAAAAAATTATTCTATTCTTTTTTTTTTTGATTTAATTATTCAGACACTTGGGCCATTTTCAGTTGGCCCAATTACGAGTTGGGTCAGAATTTTCTTTGGTTTGATTATTCAGACATTTGTGCATATTTTCAAATGTTTGTCCAAAAATAAGAAAATACTTGTCTGACCTAAATTTCCAGCTCGTCTTTTTTGTTGGTCCAAATTCTATGGTTCAAAACTCATATAAGTTTTTTTATAATTTAATGATTCAATTAGTCCGAATTTCAGATTTATTGATTTTTGTAAATTTATTTTTTATTTTTTAATTTTTATTTGTATGTTTTTTTTTTAAATTCAAATGTCATGGATACTTATTTTATATAAAATGTTGATTTTAAACAGTGAATGTTCTGCAAAAGTCTATTATATCCAGCATCAATTTTTCCTTTATTTGATATCACAAACGATATGGTTTTTGGAATATCATAATTATGAAATTTCTTTTTTACAATATATATCTATATACAGACATTGAATAACAAATAATAAATTATTTTTCTACAATTTTCTAGATTTTATAAAAAATTATATGTTTTTACCCTTTCTAGATTTTATAAAGAAAATCAGATTTTGAAAATCAGATTTTTTGGTAAAATATTTCAAAAGTCTTCAATAGTTTTCAACTTTAATCCATTTTCAGATTTTTAGAAAAATTTCCATACTTTAAATAATTTTTTAGATATTTTATTTTATATTGAATTTATTTTTAATATTTGAAGTAATTGGTAATTTTTTAACACAACTTCTAATTTTTTAAACAAGATTTCAAAATTTTAAAACATCATTTAGTTTTTAAAATAACTTTTGAAAATAATTTTGAGTTTTAATATTTAGAATTTTAAAATATTTTAAATAAATTTTAAATGTTTAAAAAAAGTGTATTTATATTTAAAATTTACTTTTTTAACAATTTTCATTGTAGTTTTGATTTTCTAACTGTTTTTAGTTTTTAAACAAATTATTATAGTTTTTATATTTTAATTTTTAAATTTTAAAATAAATTTAATCACATGAATAAATTTCAAATTGAGCAAAATAAAAACTTCTTTTTTTTAAGTTAAATTAAGTTATAGAACCAATTTTGCCAATTTGGTATATTGTTTTTGTTTTTTTTTTCCTTTAAAAGTTAAAAATAGTTATAGGACCAAATGTGCGAATTTGATTGGTTGATTGTGGTTTTTTCTTTTTCTTTTTTTTTTAAGAGTGAAATTAAGTTATAGGACCAATTTTGCTTATAATGGGTCAAGTCAATCTCATCTTGGGTCATGTGCCAATCATGTGACTTTTGTGGTCGAAATTTGTAGTTTCGGTCAATTGAGGGCCAAAATTAGGACAATTTTAAAATTATAAAGACTAGGTTTGCAAAACTCAAATAGGACATAACCAAAATTTCCCCCGGTTTTTTTGTGCTTTAAATAAAAAGATGAAAAATAATTTACTTTTCTTTTGACCTTTCAACTATAAAGGCACAAGTATATACATGTCACTGTAAAAAAGACCCTTTTTTCAATAGCGTCGGCCCCAGAAGAGCTTTGTAGTCAACCACAGGCAATACACACAGCAAAGCACCGAGTCCCACCCCCGCCACCACCACCACCACCACCACCACCTCGACGACTGAGCTATACATACGTATATACTCGCATCGATACAAAGTGGTATATGGAGTCAAGGCTGGAGTTGGTGAGATTGATGGAGCAAGCCTTGGGGGTGAAGTTGGGGGATGAGACGGTGGTGGTGGTGCTGACGACGTCGTTTGCTTTGATCTTCGGGCTCCTGGTACTTATCTGGAAGAGATCGAGTGATAATCGAGGCAAGGAGGTGAGGCAGGTCGTTGTTCCCAAAACGGTGTCGCTTAAGGATGACGATGAGGAGGAAGATGTTGGACCCGACAAGGTTAAGCTCACCGTGTTTTTCGGAACCCAGACTGGCACCGCTGAGGGTTTTGCCAAGGTATGATCGTCACCCAAATGTTGCTGACTTGTATTTGTCTTATATGTGAATTTTTTCAGAAATTCAAATTTGAGTAGTTTTCCTTAGTCTGGTTAACTTGATTCGTATTTCAATCGAGATGATGGACTGAACTTAGTAAAGAGTCAAGACTACTAGTCTATGATCGATCATGTCATAGGTAACTAATTTATTACCCTTGATTTTGTTTCTTCTGGAATCTGTAATTTGAAACTTGGGAGAAGTGCTGGTATCTGTTTGTTGAGTTGCTCTGTTGATCTCTTGCTGGAATAAATTGCTCATCTCTTGATGAATAAATTACTGCAAGCAAGTGATTTGTTGGGGCTAATGTTGGTTTTGGACAATGCTTGTACTTAATCCATTTGTTAGGCCATCTACGAGTGCGTTAAAAGCACTCTTTTTGCCAAAATGTAGTGAAATTCCCACTCCAATGCTGTGCTATTCCCAGTGCTAATTTGCAGCCGTGTATAGTGTTGCACCCAGGGGCGGATTTAGGGGGCCACCACCCCCTCCCCAAATTTTTTCATCCGTTTTTCTAAGGGGAAAAAATAGGTGGACTAGGGGAAAAAGAATTTTGGGCTAGGGGTAGCCGAGCTGGCTACGCCCTTGGTTGCGCCAATTCAATTTGCAGCTGTCAATGGCGCAGCATTGTACACGAAGCTATCCATTTTTTCCTTTCCTTTTTCCTTTTTCTTTTGGTTTGTTTTAATTAAATCAATACATTTTATTACATTAAATTTATAATAAAATTTATCTTTAATTCTAATTGCATATTTTCAACTAAACAATTTAGCTATTTTATTTATGTTCATAAATATTTTTCGTAAAATTTAATTATGTCCTAGATTTTTATTTTATTTTATTTTTAATGCATATTATTTAATTCACTATAAATTATATTATAAGAATAAAATCTATTATTTAATTAACTAAATATGTATTTAATAAATAATATTTGATGAGATAAATAGTTATTATTGATGGAATAACAAGGAATGTGCTTTTGGTGCAAAATTGAAGTACATGGTTTGGATATGAATTTTAAGTTTGGTGCTATTTTAGTGCAAAATCTTTGCTAAAGTAGAATTTTGGGTTGTAGATGTGTTTCTTATCAAAAGTGATCAGGTAGGGAGAGTGTAAGGACATTAATGGTTTCTGTGGGTTTGTGCGAACTCATTCTTAGTGGGCATTTTAGTCACTTTATATGTTCTTTTTTTTGTGATTTAGGAATATTCTGATAAAATTTCAAGTCTTTTAAGGATATTGTTTTCATTTTGCTTACTTGTATATAATTAGAGATGTGGGGGATCAGAAAATCATATTTTGATTTTCCAAAAAAATATTAATTAAGTTTTTATTTTGTGTTGGACCTAGTTTGGATCAAACCCACTAGGTCCAACCCACAACAAATTAAGACTTCAGTTGGGTGGGTCCTAGAACAATTTGCCATCTCTAATACACACACACACATATTGATTCAGCTCCATTGATTTTCTGAAGTGTAATAATTTTCTATTAAATCTCCCAAGGAGCACAATCCGACATTGTTTGAATGCTTTTAATTGGGAATTTGTTGAATCCGTGCTGTTGGAGCTTGAAACTTTCGACAAAAATGTTTATAGACCAGGTTTTCACAGTCGTGTAACAACTACCCAGGCAGGCTAACAGGACTGAATCAAAGAGTTGCAATAAAGGAATCGTAATTCCTTATGACAATAATCCAGTTATAGCATAATTATGGTCTCAGATGCTAATCAGTTTGCTATATTGAAAGCAATTGCAATATGACATGTATCTTTTGGTGTATTGAGAAAGTAATTGTCCATCTGCTGAGAAGATAGCACAACTAAAATTATGTATGTCCCATCTATGATGCTATTTTTGATCCTTTTAAGTTTTAAATGATATGATATGCTTGTGTAGGCTTTAGCAGAGGAGATCAAAGCAAGATATGAGAAGGCAGTTGTTAAAGTTATGGACTTGGTATGTTTGCATCCAGTTTGCTAATGTGGAAGAAGGTGCTTTCTCTTTGATGTATTATGGTTTGTCTCATTTGTGTGTTATCCATCTCTTTTCTTTCTATTTTTTAGGATGATTATGCTGCAGATGATGATCAATATGAGGAAAAGCTTAAGAAAGAGACCCTAGCATTTTTCATGGTTGCAACGTGAGACAAATTCTTTTACTTATAAATGATATTAACTTGATGTTGTTGACTTTCTGACTCCCAATTTTCTTCGCTGCAACTAATGCTGAATACTTGAGATGTTAGTACAGTTATGGAGATGGAGAGCCGACTGATAATGCTGCCAGATTTTATAAATGGTTCACTGAGGTTGTTTACAACTTTACATGATTGTATAGATGGTTTGCACCCCTCCTAGTTGGCTTTTTCTGACTAGACATTGTATATGATATAGGGGAAGGAAAGAGAACCCTGGCTTCAGCAGCTTACCTATGGAGTATTTGGTTTGGGTAACCGCCAATATGAACATTTCAACAAGGTATATGCTTGTCATTTCCATTTACTCACTGTGATAGTTGCACTCTATCTGTTGTTCTTGCTCCATATTTTCGTGGAGAGCATGCATACTAAAATTTATTCTGGAGCTTGTTAGATTATATCATCTATCTTCCATTTTGATTATCTAATGTATATATTTCTGAAACAGATCGGGAAGATAATTGATGAACAGCTAAGCGAACAAGGTACATTTAGCATATTTTGTTTGTGGCATTATATTCCTCTGCTTCGTCTCTTTACATCCTTATGTATGCATAACTTGATCAATTGACGCGTTTCTAGACCTTAAATAGCACCCTCGATATGTTAGTGGGATTTTTGTTGATGTTCATTAGATCAATTGGCAATTAGCGTACAGGCAGTCCATTGTGACATGTTGTGTTTGTCACAAAACTGCAGTGGCGATTTAATATCAGTATATGCCACAAATCAATTTATTATTAATCAATAATATGAAGAAAAGGCCTGGAATCAGAATTGAACATGAACTAAACCTGTACCACCAAAACTGATGTCCTTACCAGATCGTTCACTGTCAAGATGGAAAAAAGCAAATGGAAATATACGTAAAATTTTCAAGAGGAAAGGGAATCCCCTCCCTTGTCTGAAACTTAGTGAATAACAAAATACTAATTATACTCAACAATTCTCATATGGCAATTTCATGAGAGGGTAGGAGGGGGGAGAGGGAAGTACCAATGATGAAGGTAATGGGAGATTGTTTGGGATTGTGGAGCTTTTTCAGGCATAAGGGGTGAGGATGGCATGGGAATGGGATCTGGTGTCTCACAGTTTGTTTCTTTTCTTCTCTTGTCTTTTCTTTTTTCTTTTTTCCTGTTTTCTTTTTTGCGTTGCGTGTGTGAAAATATGGCAATGGAGAATACATTTGTTGAGATATTATAATAGACTAGTGCTTTAACTTTAGGGTAGTGCCCTATTTTGGGGATTTATGTTTTCTTTCTTTTCCTTAATTTGTGGGTTGATTAGAGTAGCTTTTTTTTGCCTATATAATGTATGCATTCTCTTCATGTTTGAATACAAGAAATACAATCATTTTCACATGGTATCATAGAGCAAGGTTCCTAAACCCCAGTTCTTTTTTTTTTCCAGAAATCTTAGTTTCCATTTTTAGTTTCCAGATTCCAGAAATTCCAATTTCCAGAAATTCCAATTTCCAGATTCCAGTTTCAATTTTTCCCGGAAATTCTGCTGGAGCACTATTCACCGGAACACTGTTCACGCAATTACACTGTTCACGTCGAGTACTGTTCACCAAAAATACTGTTCATACCGGAATTACTGTTCACATCCGAAAAAAAATATTATTTCATCGGGACACTGTTCACGGTCAGAAAATATTATTCTACTCGGAAATACTGTTCAGTTCGGAAAATATTTTTGACGCCAGACAACACTGTTCACGTCTGTTTAATCAAATCATCATGTCTGATCCTTCTTTCAAAACAACGGGTCTAGTCTCGGTTGCCTTTCAAGGGTCCACAACCATTACAACCGACATATTGAATGGTACGAACTTCTTAAAATATGATTGTGAGTTTGTTTTATCTCCCAGTGAATATAAAGAGTATTTACGGCTAATTCTACGGTTTTATCTGTTTTATCTCTTCAGCCACTATAGCTCACACTGATAATTCTACGGTTTGTTTCTCTCACTCTACACCTATGGGATGGGTTTTGGATTCCGGTGCTTCTGATCACGTGACTCGTAATTTTTATATGGGAGGGGGGAAGACAAAGAATTAATTCAATGCAAAATCTGAAAGCTTGATGTGGGTACCTCTTCTCCAAGTGAAACTGACAGGGATGCATAGAAGATTGTCTAAGTATGACCAATAGGTTCAATATCATCTTTTTCATACTCCTAATTTTCATTTCCAATAATCTAGTCATGGTTTTAAGGGAAAGACAAACAGAAAAAGGAGCAAAATTCACATTTTTGTGAATAAGCACTGAGAAGGAAAAAGGTAGCAGCAAAACCACAGCATGACAAGCAGAAGCATGAATGTTGACTAGACATTTCTTACCTTTAACACCAAGTCAGTCACAGAAACTGACAGAAACCTTGCCATGTTAGCCAAGACCATAAACTTTCCTCTACCTGAGCTGCGGGATTTTTAGATCTGGTTTTCTGAGTGCCTTTCTTTGAAGACCTGATTACAACTTCCAAATCGCATATTAACACCTGCAATTTTGGATCCCTAGAAATGAAGCCAACACCGAGCTTAACCAAGGACTGCCGCAAACTTAGTCTGATTTCACCAACAGATATGGACTCAATAGCACCCTGTGCATTAAACATGCAAAATACAATTTCAGCAACGTCTGGATGAAGACGTTTTCCTCAAATCAGAAAGTAAGCATTATACCCTTTTATCAAGATTATGGTTTTGAAATCTCAAATAGAAAATGCTGCTTTGTTTCTTACTCTTTTTGGAAGGGTAGGAAGGGACATGAGGTCAATTTACACTAGCACTGGATAGACCACTCTGATAATTTAAGTTTATTGTAGACCAAACTGCATAGTGGACCTAATGTGCCCACTTAGTTTTTATGCTGAACAAAATCACAATGATCTTAATAAGCAAACGAATATACTAAGCTTCCATACAGGTCTCATTCTCAAAGCTGTTATCCAACACAAATTATGACTTTTTGTAGACCAAACTGCATAGTGGACCTAATGTGCCCACTTAGTTTTTATGCTGAACAAAATCACAAATTCATGATCTTAATAAGCAAACGAATATACGAAGCTTCCATACAGGTCTCATTCTCAAAGCTGTTATCCAACACAAATTATGACTTTAAATAGTTCCCAATATACTTTTAGCAGTATATTTCATTTTTCTAAATTAGAAAACATACTAGTAAAAATTAAAATAATAATGAGCACAATAAATACACAAAAAAATATTAAACATAAAAAACCTCATATTAATTATTTGAATGCAGATCAAATTAATCCAAATGAATTTTGACTCTTTTAAGTATTTATATATATACTAAACTAACGAAAGATATATTTATGCATTTTTGTTCAAAGAGTCAAAAGTCTGTTGAAATATATATTTATTCAATAGAGAAAAGTCCATCTAGATATAACTCTGTGTTGAATTCAAATTATCAAAATAATTTTTTCATGATTAAGATTTTTTGGGTAATTATTATACTGTTTATTAGTTTAGTTTTCAAATTTTAAATTATTTAATTTATTAATTACTTTTTCTATTTCACAATTAAAATTATTTTTCTAATTAAGATCGAACGTCTAATTGGAACTGAGGTGCAAAATGCTAAAAATATATAGAACTATATAAATTCAAGCATAAGGCAATTTTTATGAAAAATTAAAGTGTAAGTAATACATTTGTAATTCAGGGGGTAGGTGTTATACTTACTAGTTCAGGGAATGTTTGCAAATTGCAAGCATGGGTAGCTTTTAGGGGTAATAGATGTATTTTACTCTATAATAAATTGGTCTAAGAATACTTAATGCTTTTAATATATATTAAATAACATAACTTTTGGAGCAATCCAACAAGTACAAAAATGCATTACTCAAATTACGCAATGTACAAAAGAACAGCTTAAATATATTAGATATGGCTTTTTGATACATGGTATCTACAAAACCTGGGATAATCCCGTTTTATATTAACTCTACGCCATCATTTTGAACAATAATCAATGGTCCAACACAAATACTTCATGATTTTGAAAATGTCAGAATATGATGTTTCACAATGGAATTGTGTAATTCTCTACTTTTATATATATATATATATATATATAACTGCTCAAATGAGAAAAACCTTATTGAATTTC
Organism: Rehmannia glutinosa; assembly: GCA_016081115.2. Taxonomy (NCBI): domain Eukaryota; kingdom Viridiplantae; phylum Streptophyta; class Magnoliopsida; order Lamiales; family Orobanchaceae; genus Rehmannia; species Rehmannia glutinosa. The sequence continues at coordinate 83,738,885 of CM071928.1, read as the reverse complement.
AGAACTACGTCTCTCAAGCATTTCCATCCACCAACCCTAAACCCAACTGATGCTCCCATAACTCGACTGAGGATCCAAGCCAGCAGCCTGGAAGCAAACCTGAAACAAGATGCATCATGATTAGAAACCAATCTTTACTTCATGGCCAATTTCACACAGCAAGCAGTATCCAAAAAACAAATGACGCATTTCATCAAAATTTACGATGATATGAGAACTGTGACACAAGGAGCTTGTTGCCCACGTACACGGAAATACAACAACAACAAACTAAGCCTTAATCCCACTATGTGGGGTCGGCCATACGGATCATATCGCGCCATTGTTTGCGGTCATAAGCCATATTTTCATTTATTTCTAGAGCTTCTTTCCAAGTCTTTTTAGGCCTACCTCTGCCTTCTTTTGATTTGTGTGAGTGATTCCCTACCTTCTAAACGTCGCACAGGTGCATCTAAAGGTCTCCTATAAACATGTCCAAACCATCTTAGTCGTGTTTCTCTAATTTTCTCTTCTATTGGTGCTACTCCCATTTTGTTTCTAATGTGTTCATTTCTTATTCTATCTAATCTAGTGTGTCCGCACATCCATCTTAACATTCTCATCTCTGCTACCCTCATTTTTTGTTCGTGTTCAAATTTAGTCGCCCAACATTCTGCTCCATAAAGCATTGCGGGCCTTATGGCCGTTTTATAAAATTTTCCTTTTAATTTTAATGGTATTTTACGGTAACAAATGATAGAAGATGCACTTCTCCATTTATTCCAACCCGCCTGGATCCTATGTGTGACATCTTTATTGATTTCTCCGTTCTCTTCAATTATAGATCCTAAATATTTAAAACTCTTTGTTATACTCACCTTATGTTCATCAATTTTAACCTTTGTCTCGTTGTTTCTGTTGTTTTTACTAAAATGGCATTCCACGTACATGGAAATGAAGGGAAAAAAAAGGTTAAAAATCTAATACATGAAGCGTGCAGAATAGACAGCAAAGAGACACAAATCCATTGGCAAAAGAAGAAAACCAAATGATTAGCAAACTGCTCATCAAGGGAGACTACTCCAGTATAAAAATTTTGTATATATATGGATTAATATGCATGTAATAGCTCCACACCAGAAGGTTTTCTTGAATATCAGCCTTGACTTAAATGATTGTTAATCAACACGATTTAAATGCTGGAAGACTTTTGAAAGTCTAATAATTATATCTAGAAATTAGATTGTCATTTCAATAAGTTCTTAAGAATAATTGTGAACAAAACTGGACCAATATGCTTATAACTCTACGCGGATAATTTCAGCATTTTCCTAGACATTGTCAACCAGAACAACATTAAATACATGACACAAGGTTTTTGAAATCCAAAGTAACATTAAAACTAATTTAAAAAAAAAAAAACAAGCGACTGAAGAATAAAAATTTACAAATTAAAACTGTTATAATATTGCTGCAACTCATATTCCACTGTCTTCACTATTAGACTCCAAAGAAGAAAATGTAATCAAAAGATTTACATTAGCGTTGATTATGTGAGTTCCTTACGGGACTGCTCAAATGTTAAGGATAACTTTTTGCTAGGTCAGTTTCGATTTGCAAGGCTGGATTGCTATTAGCTATAACAGTAATAGATGTGATTCAGATTTAATGGTGCTGGGTTTATGAGCTGGCAGGTACGTAGATGACAGTAAATCAAGTTGAGTCTGAAAAGGAAAAGAGTTGCATAACAATACATTTTGAAAGGACAGTTGCAAAAACTTGACAAAGAATTTATCAAAGTATGAAAAGGCTTGCTCAAGACTCTTTTGCATTCAAGGGTTTCCCCTCATGGATAAAGGTTATGGATTTAAAGAATTAGAACTTAACAGTTCTAAAATGTCCCTCTATCAGTTCAGTGGAAGAATCAATATATTGAATTGTACAGTACAATGGGGAATGGTATAAGGATATGGAAATAGAAACGATCGATAAGTACATCTGATTAATGCAGTGTCTAACTAAAACGACAACACAAAGTATAAAGACATAAATGAACAATAAGACAAAAGGGCCATGAGTTATGCCTACATGTTCCTTTTGGCATTCTCAGCTTGTCACTTCCATAAACGGTAGAACAACAAAGACAACGATCATAGCAAATGCACAAAATATCGCATCTTCCACAAGGAAGCGCATGTACTTATTTCAATTCATAAACATATTATCTATATGACAACGTGATCAGGCACATCATACATACCCCTAAACAAATTTAATAATGGAAAAAAAAAAAGCATTATCGTAAAGGATGACGTACATGAATATAACCCATAGCACGATGGAAACGAAGAGGAATCCAAACAAGAACTTGGCCGGGGAAGCACCCATTTCTCAACCAAAATTCGGGTGTCGATCCTCCCAAATTTCAGGTCTACAACCTGCACGCATTTGCCGTGCATGTCTTCATCTGTCTAGCTTGGTTAGCCTATGAATCCTTCCAATCGAAGCAACTTTGGCTTTTTCCTACTCTTCCAGTCTTGATTGAAACTTAACCTGCCCAGCTTCTAACTGCAATATATAAGTATGTTAGAACACCGTACTACACTAGCACTCTGTGCTATTTTACATTGAAGAGCACAAAAAGTTTGTGGTCTGGAAACTATTTCTGCACTTCAACATTCCAGCCAACATTCGACTTTCTTGAACATCATTTTCTGAGAAGTTAGCAAAATAACAATATGATGCTCTATCACAGTCTAATACTCAAGGATACTTGCTATTATTGATGTCAATTACAGATCATAGACATCGTTAAAGGAACGATAAGAGATCACTGATAACTCTATTGTGTACTTGTCAATTCGTGGACTAAATAATTACTATGTTAATTCCTATTTTCTTAAGTTTTGCTAAGCCATCTTTACGCCTAGACAAATGTGTCAGTCCTTTGTCACTGTCATCATCCAGGACCTGAATGAACATCCTTGCCCCTAGGACTTTAGCAAACCATCAACCTTCACTCATATTAGAATATGAAAAAAAAAAAAGACATCAGAGAATCATTTCAAGCAGAAGTGATCCATATTTTTTTATAAAATAATCATAAAAGCCTGGCTTACATAGACCTGGTCGAAATGCATATGGATCGAACTGAAAATTTATATATCTATAAGATCTATTTAAAAAAGAGATAGAAAAAAGAAGAAATAATATTTTTAAGTCAGAAACTATTTTCCAAAAACAATTTATGTTATATTTACAAAAATCACAAAATTATGTAACTGCCACAGCCTTTCACTACAATACCATCAAACAATTAAAAGAAATGCTTATTGTAAACATACCTCTACATGAAGCATCATCAGATGTTGATAGCTTTTCAAAATCAAGCAACGACCACTTTATTGGCCTCTCATGAATTTCTAGCCCTGAAACGTTGAAAAAGAATTACTGCTCAAAATCAGAAAAATGAGTTCAAAACATAGTAAGAAAGTAACTAAAAGCATCAAAAGCAGATTGAAATATTTTTCGTTTAACCCTAAGGATAACTGACTTATTGGTGCTCGACCATTAATGGTAGATTGAGTCAATTTGGGGTTAGGTAGATCTGGGCGAAATGAAAATGAATTGATCCCATAAAATATCTGTAAAGATCTATTAAAAAATAAAAAACAAACATAAAATTATAAAATATTTATGCAAACCTGCAGATGTGGGCAAAACATGGTTTGATCGAAAATAAAATTAGATTTGTACCTCTGTACGTTTGATCGAATGCTAATCATATTACGTAAAAATCTGTAATGTGGAAAAAATGTTCAGACCATGACTATTACGTAACCCAACAGAATTTCTAGCAAAAAAAGCATAATATTTCCATTTGAATTCAAACAGAAATTTTACAAGAACATAATACAAGGAAAATTACCGTTTGATTTCACATGAGTGTACGTAGATTGGAGAAAAATGTGGTTGGCTTCAACAACAGCTATTCCCAGCAATCTGCGTGGGTATGGGTATTTTCGGGTATGGGTATGGAGGTGGGTCTAGGTACATCCTACCCTCTCCCCCAGCTTCATTTTTTTTTATTTATACAACTATTTATTTATATTTAAAGAAAATATTCAACTAAAATGTAAACTTTTGTTTAATCTTTTTAATATTTTGCGTATTCTTTTTTTCCTTATTGGAATTTGCAGCCTAAAATTTGAAAAAAATATAATTGTAAGTGGTAAGAGGGTATGGGTAGGGTATTGGGTCGTCGACGTATTCAATTCCGATGGGGATGGTATGTATGGGTATGAATATAATAAATGATGGGGAAGAAGCAAAAGAGAGATGCTGTAAATTATATGTATTTTTTTAAATTAAGTGATGGCTGATGATGTATTTTTGAGACAGATTATTTTTTGAGAGAGAAATAATTGTGTTATTAATTTATTTAGTACATGATCTATAGATATTTTATTGTTTGGTACCTAACATTTCTAAGTTACAAATTTAGTATTTATACTTCACATTTTTCAATAAATTAGTATATATTTACTTTTAAGGACGAAAATGCCCCCAAAAGCATAAATATATACTCAAAATAAGATATCGAGTATACTTATTTAAATTATAAACTCAATCAAAATTTTAATTAATAAATAATAAAAGAAGTTTCTAAAAATATTAATGAATTTTCAGAAAAAATAAAATTAATTACATTCAATTAGTAAATTGATAAACATAATTAAAATTTAATTGATGAAAAGAAAAATTAGTTTAGTTAACTAATTTTAAAAATTAAAATGAAAATTAAATAATTTAAAAAATTAAAATTAAGATAGTAAATAAGAAAATTATAGCAATTTTTTTATTAATATATTAATTTTTTAATTAGTTTTTTAATCATATTTTAATAATTATATTTAATATAATTTATTTTTTACAATTAATAATTTAATAATTTATTTTAAAAAATAATAAGTTAATTATTAATTATTTTTTTAAATTTAATAATTCTAATTAAAACTTAACTTTTTAACAAAAATTAAAAAAAAATCTTTAATTAAATTTATTATTTAAAGTGAATTATAATTTATAAAAAAAATTAAAGTATTGATACTAAATTAGTAAAAAATCTTAGGGGAAATATCGTGATCAAATCAAAGGTTTCAATTTATAAAAAAATAGATCAGTCTGAAAAATCAATAACCAAAATAATTTGGTAGAAATGAGCTCGGACGCTTGGTCTACAGATGTGAAATTGGAAATACAAAAAAAATTATTTATTCGAATTTTTTTTTGGTTTAATTATTCAGACACTTGGGCCATTTTCAGTTGGCCCAATTACGAGTTGGGTCAGAATTTTCTTTGGTTTGATTATTCAGACATTTGTGCATATTTTCAAATGTTTGTCCAAAAATAAGAAAATACTTGTCTGACCTAAATTTCCAGCTCGTCTTTTTTGTTGGTCCAAATTCTATGGTTCAAAACTCATATAAGTTTTTTTATAATTTAATGATTCAATTAGTCCGAATTTCAGATTTATTGATTTTTGTAAATTTATTTTTTATTTTTTAATTTTTATTTGTATGTTTTTTTTTTTAAATTCAAATGTCATGGATACTTATTTTATATAAAATGTTGATTTTAAACAGTGAATGTTCTGCAAAAGTCTATTATATCCAGCATCAATTTTTCCTTTATTTGATATCACAAACGATATGGTTTTTGGAATATCATAATTATGAAATTTCTTTTTTACAATATATATCTATATACAGACATTGAATAACAAATAATAAATTATTTTTCTACAATTTTCTAGATTTTATAAAAAATTATATGTTTTTACCCTTTCTAGATTTTATAAAGATTTTGAAAATCAGATTTTTGGTAAAATATTTCAAAAGTCTTCAATAGTTTTCAACTTTAATCCATTTTCAGATTTTTAGAAAAATTTCCATACTTTAAATAATTTTTTAGATATTTTATTTTATATTGAATTTATTTTTAATATTTGAAGTAATTGGTAATTTTTAACACAACTAATTTTTTAAACAAGATTTCAAAATTTTAAAACATCATTTAGTTTTTAAAATAACTTTTGAAAATAATTTTGAGTTTTAATATTTAGAATTTTAAAATATTTTAAATAAATTTTAAATGTTTAAAAAAAGTGTATTTATATTTAAAATTTACTTTTTTAACAATTTTCATTGTAGTTTTGATTTTCTAACTGTTTTTAGTTTTTAAACAAATTATTATAGTTTTTATATTTTAATTTTTAAATTTTAAAATAAATTTAATCACATGAATAAATTTCAAATTGAGCAAAATAAAAACTTCTTTTTTAAGTTAAATTAAGTTATAGAACCAATTTTGCCAATTTGGTATATTGTTTTTTTTTTTTTTTCCTTTAAAAGTTAAAAATAGTTATAGGACCAAATGACAAATTTGATTTATTGATTTTGGTTTTTTTTTTTAAGAGTTTTTTTTTTTTTTTTTTAAGAGTGAAATTAAGTTATATGACCAATTTTGTTTATAATGGGTCAAGTCAATCTCATCTTGGGTCAGGTAAAGTAAGTGACCAATCACGTGAGTTTTTTGTTAAAAAGATGAAAAATTTTACTTTTCTTTTGACCTTTCAACTATGGGTGGGTCAATTTATGAGCCAAAATTAGGACAATTTTAAAATTATAAAGACTAGGTTTGCAAAACTCAAATAGGACATAACCAAAATTTCCCCGGATTTTTTGTGCTTTAAATAAAAAGATGAAAAATAATTTACATTTTTCTTTTGACCTTTCAACTATAAAGGCACAAGTATATACATGTCACTGTAAAAAAGACCCTTTTTTCAATAGCGTCGGCCCCAGAAGAGCTTTGTAGTCAACCACAGGCAATACACACAGCAAAGCACCGAGTCCCACCCCCGCCACCACCACCTCGACGACTTACCAACTCGACGACTGAGCTATCCATTACCAATTCCCAAGCATCGATACAAAGTGGTATATGGAGTCAAGGCTGGAGTTGGTGAGATTGATGGAGCAAGCCTTGGGGGTGAAGTTGGGGGATGAGACGGTGGTGGTGGTGCTGACGACGTCGTTTGCTTTGATCTTCGGGCTCCTGGTACTTATCTGGAAGAGATCGAGTGATAATCGAGGCAAGGAGGTGAGGCAGGTCGTTGTTCCCAAAACGGTGTCGCTTAAGGATGACGATGAGGAGGAAGATGTTGGACCCGACAAGGTTAAGCTCACCGTGTTTTTCGGAACCCAGACTGGCACCGCTGAGGGTTTTGCCAAGGTATGATCGTCACCCAAATGTTGCTGACTTGTATTTGTCTTATATGTGAATTTTTTCAGAAATTCAAATTTGAGTAGTTTTCCTTAGTCTGGTTAACTTGATTCGTATTTCAATCGAGATGATGGACTGAACTTAGTAAAGAGTCAAGACTACTAGTCTATGATCGATCATGTCATAGGTAACTAATTTATTACCCTTGATTTTGTTTCTTCTGGAATCTGTAATTTGAAACTTGGGAGAAGTGCTGGTATCTGTTTGTTGAGTTGCTCTGTTGATCTCTTGCTGGAATAAATTGCTCATCTCTTGATGAATAAATTACTGCAAGCAAGTGATTTGTTCGGGCTAATGTTGGTTTTGGACAATGCTTGTACTTAATCCATTTGTTAGGCCATCTACGAGTGCGTTAAAAGCACTCTTTTTGCCAAAATGTAGTGAAATTCCCACTCCAATGCTGTGCTATTCCCAGTGCTAATTTGCAGCCGTGTATAGTGTTGCACCCAGGGGCGGATTTAGGGGGCCACCACCCCCCTCCCCAAATTTTTTCATCCCGTTTTTTCTAAGGGGAAAAATAGGTGGACTAGGGGAAAAAGAATTTTGGGCTAGGGGTAGCCGAGCTGGCTACGCCCTTGGTTGCGCCAATTCAATTTGCAGCTGTCAATGGCGCAGCATTGTACACGAAGCTATCCATTTTTTCCTTTCCTTTTTCCTTTTTCTTTTGGTTTGTTTTAATTAAATCAATACATTTTATTACATTAAATTTATAATAAAATTTATCTTTAATTCTAATTTCATATTTTCAACTAAACAATTTAGCTATTTTATTTATGTTCATAAATATTTTTCGTAAAATTTAATTATGTCCTAGATTTTTTTTTATTTTATTTTTAATGCATATTATTTAATTTACTATAAATTATATTATAAGAATAAAATCTATTATTTAATTAACTAAATATGTATTTAATAAATAATATTTGATGAGATAAATAGTTATTATTGATGGAATAACAAGGAATGTGCTTTTGGTGCAAAATTGAAGTACATGGTTTGGATATGAATTTTAAGTTTGGTGCTATTTTAGTGCAAAATCTTTGCTAAAGTAGAATTTTGGGTTGTAGATGTGTTTCTTATCAAAAGTGATCAGGTAGGGAGAGTGTAAGGACATTAATGGTTTCTGTGGGTTTGTGCGAACTCATTCTTAGTGGCCATTTTAGTCACTTTATATGTTCTTTTTTTGTGATTTAGGAATATTCTGATAAAATTTCAAGTCTTTTAAGGATATTGTTTTCATTTTGCTTACTTGTATATAATTAGAGATGTGGGGGATCAGAAAATCATATTTTGATTTTCCAAAAAAATATTAATTAAGTTTTTATTTTGTGTTGGACCTAGTTTGGATCAAACCCACTAGGTCCAACCCACAACAAATTAAGACTTCAGTTGGGTGGGTCCTAGAACAATTTGCCATCTCTAATACACACACACACACATTGATTCAGCTCCATTGATTTTCTGAAGTGTAATAATTTTCTATTAAATCTCCCAAGGAGCACAATCCGACATTGTTTGAATGCTTTTAATTGGGAATTTGTTGAATCCGTGCTGTTGGAGCTTGAAACTTTCGACAAAAATGTTTATATACCAGGTTTTCACAGTCGTGTAACAACTACCCAGGCAGGCTAACAGGACTGAATCAAAGAGTTGCAATAAAGGAATCGTAATTCCTTATGACAATAATCCAGTTATAACATAATTATGGTCTCAGATGCTAATCAGTTTGCTATATTGAAAGCAATTGCAATATGACCTGTATCTTTTGGTGTATTGAGAAAGTAATTGTCCATCTGCTGAGAAGATAGCACAACTAAAATTATGTATGTCCCATCTATGATGCTATTTTTGATCCTTTTAAGTTTTAAATGATATGATATGCTTGTGTAGGCTTTAGCAGAGGAGATCAAAGCAAGATATGAGAAGGCAGTTGTTAAAGTTATGGACTTGGTATGTTTGCATCCAGTTTGCTAATGTGGAAGAAGGTGCTTTCTCTTTGATGTATTATGGTTTGTATCATTTGTGTGTTATCCATCTCTTTTCTTTCTATTTTTTAGGATGATTATGCTGCAGATGATGATCAATATGAGGAAAAGCTTAAGAAAGAGACCCTAGCATTTTTCATGGTTGCAACGTGAGACAAATTCTTTTACTTATAAATGATATTAACTTGATGTTGTTGACTTTCTGACTCCCAATTTTCTTCGCTGCAACTAATGCTGAATACTTGAGATGTTAGTACAGTTATGGAGATGGAGAGCCGACTGATAATGCTGCCAGATTTTATAAATGGTTCACTGAGGTTGTTTACAACTTTACATGATTGTATTGATGGTTTGCACCCCTCCTAGTTGGCTTTTTCTGACTAGACATTGTATATGATATAGGGGAAGGAAAGAGAACCCTGGCTTCAGCAGCTTACCTATGGAGTATTTGGTTTGGGTAACCGCCAATATGAACATTTCAACAAGGTATATGCTTGTCATTTCCATTTACTCACTGTGATAGTTGCACTCTATCAGTTGTTCTTGCTCCATATTTTCGTGGAGAGCATGCATACTAAAATTTATTCTGGAGCTTGTTAGATTATATCATCTATCTTCCATTTTGATTATCTAATGTATATATTTCTGAAACAGATCGGGAAGATAATTGATGAACAGCTAAGCGAACAAGGTACATTTAGCATATTTTGTTTGTGGCATTATATTCCTCTGCTTCGTCTCTTTACATCCTTATGTATGCGTAACTTGATCAATTGGCGCGTTTCTAGACCTTAAATAGCACCCTCGATATGTTAGTGGGATTTTTGTTGATGTTCATTAGATCAATTGGCAATTAGCGTACAGGCAGTCCATTGTGACATGTTGTGTTTGTCACAAAACTGCAGTGGCGATTTAATATCAGTATATGCCACAAATCAATTTATTATTAATCAATAATATGAAGAAAAGGTCTGGAATCAGAATTGAACATGAACTAAACCTCTACCACCAAAACTGATGTCCTTACCAGATCGTTCACTGTCAAGATGGAAAAAAGCAAATGGAAATATACGTAAAATTTTCAAGAGGAAAGGGAATCCCCTCCCTTGTCTGAAACTTAGTGAATAACAAAATACTAATTATACTTAATAATTCTCATATGGCAATTTCATGAGAGGGTAGGAGGGGGAGAGGGAAGTACCAATGATGAAGGTAATGGGAGATTGTTTGGGATTGTGGAGCTTTTTCAGGCATAAGGGGTGAGGATGGCATGGGAATGGGATCTGGTGTCTCACAGTTTGTTTCTTTTCTTCTCTTGTCTTTTCTTTTTCTTTTTCCTGTTTTCTTTTTTTTGCGTTGTGTGTGTGAAAATATGGAAATGGAGAATACATTAAAATGGCTTCAGTGTGTTTTTGGTATATTGTTGGATTATGTGGTTGGGCCAGTTTTGGAATGGTCTGTGTACACCAGTTCTTGAGTACATAAAGAGACATCAAAAGGATCTTGTCCTGGGATTGACTGTCTAGGCCGGTTCCCATTTGGAAACAGTGTGACTGTAGATCTCCTATTGTTTTATTATTGTTGTAACTAATCATTTAAATATTTACTTGTTAGATTGTCATTTTTTGATTTGTACTCCACCGGCAATTATAATTATGTTTTCCTCTTTCATGTTATAAGTGGCCATATAGTTAGTGTCAGAAGCCAAACCAGGATTTAGATATTGCAAGAGCCAAATTAAAATGTTAAACACACTTTTATAATGAGCGACTATAAATAAATATCCACATTTAGTTTAGAAATTGATTAACATTAAGGCAATATGATGTCTTAAAAAATGGAAAAACAACAATATACCTCAAGTTTTATCACTGGGCCGAAAAATTTCAGAGATCATTTAATACAAATTTGTATATGTGAAACAAGAAAACTAGGTAAGCATCAATGTGATACTTTGCTACATGGTTCCTAAGATATATAGCCGTCAAAAAAAAAAAAAAATTAAATTTTCTTCTTTGGTTGGTGTTATTGGAATATATTGCAATTATTCAAATCATTGAAAGGAACAATTAATTAAATCAGGCTAAAGATATTTAGAATCAATTAGTGTAGTTTTGTTATGTGTATACGGTGGCCCACTTTTCTTGACATTTTTTCTCTCTTATTCTTTTTTCCCTTGCCTGCTCAATGTCTGTTCTTCTATGTGTAAACCTATGCCTCTTAATTTCAGAGCCTGGAAATTATTTGAGACTCTCAAATTCAAATAACACCTGATTGTGATGCCATTAGTCACCACTAACACACACACACACAACACAGACTGACAGGGGGAGTGACATATGTATTCATGTGTGTTTATAGCTTTTGAGTGACTTCAGTAGGGGGACATGCTACCACCCTTCCTTCCGCCACTGCAGTGTTCCCTGCTTCACTTCTTAAAATCTATTTTGATTGACAGATGAAAGGTTGACTATTTTAGACTAGTATTTGAAAGAAGCATAACTCGTAGCTGGGTCTTATGTCCTCCTTTTTGTTCTGTCCCTTCTGGACCTTAAATAGCTGCTTCTCTTGAGTTCGAGAAAACAAATTTTTCGTGAGGTTAGAAAGCTTGCTGTACTGCTTGTTGTATTGGATATGTCTGGTTTGTTTGGTCAATCTTTGTCTTTTACGATAAGGACGTGCAATGCATGTTGTCTTTATACATTTCCAAAGGATTGTCTAATACATTCCTTTCCAATTTTTCAAACTTCTGGTATGAAGCAGAATGTTGGTCCTACAGAATTAAATCATTATACCCTGGTTGTGGTAAACTATTTACATGAGGGTTCACTATTCTGAGTCGACTTGCCTCAGCAAATTTTCTCCAACTTCTTTCCGCGTGATACCTCTGCTGGCTGTTTCTTTTAGTCATTATTGGTGAGAAAAGCCACAATAAGGGACAAGTGTGAAGGCTGGTGGTGGCATTTGAGGATTGGTCAACATTTTTTTGTTGACCTCTTGCATAATAATCTTAATTGTTTGATATAGGTAGGTTACGTAATAGCTGAATGACTGCTCTTTGTATGTCAGGTGCAAAACGTATTGTACAGATAGGACTTGGAGACGACGATCAATGCATCGAAGACGATTTCACTGCTTGGTATGATGTATACTTGCTAATAATCATGTTCTCTCTGGAATCTGCCTGTTTCATTTTTCTTTGATTTTATGCTTATGTGAAATGTGAAACTAATGAACATAGCATTAGATCAGAATTGCTGCTGTTATAACAGTGAGAATGTTGTTGACTGTAGGAGGGAGCAACTATGGCCTGAATTAGATCTAATTCTTAGGGGTGATGATGATGCAGAATCTGCACATACTCCATATACAGCTGCAATTCCAGAATATAGAGTTGTGACTCATGATCCTGCCATGATATCTTATGAAGATAACCATGCGGTTGTTGCTAATGGGGATGCTTCGTATGATATTCACCATCCGTGCAGGTATCTATCCTCTTTGTATGTGTATCTGCTTCTCCTATGCTTACTGACTGGCTCATTATTTACTTCTCTGAAGAGTCAATGTTGCTGTTCAAAGAGAGCTCCACACAGCCGAATCTGATCGCTCTTGCATACACCTGGAGTTTGATTTGTCTGGAACTGGTATTGTGTAAGTCTTTCAGAATTTTTAACATCATCTCAAACTTTAACCATTGCCATTCTTCATGTGTAAGGTCTTAGATTTATCTTATAAGTGGGTAAAAGTTTGTTTCAAATAAATTAGAAAAATTGATGTGACGGAGTGACGCACACCGATTTTTGTATGTATCATTAGGATCTAATTGATCACTTCAAAATATTGAAGTATAAAACATGCCCAATAAAATACACGGGGGTGACAGAAACAGGCTCATCATGAGGGAACACTTGCTGCATGGGCCCATAAGGTGAATTATGCATCATGCAGGAGGCGAATCCCCAGCCGCATAGATGTTTGGTATAGCATTAAGTGATATACTGACTTTAGAGTGTTCCGTTGGATGAGATCTATAGCATGAGAGCATGATCCCCACACTGAAGCAGAACCAATTAGACTAGCATAGTTTCGCCTTCAAATCCTAAATAAAGTAGGATTAGAGAAGCACATTACATAATAGTTGTCGCTTAGTAATTCTCGAACGGACGGTTGATTAGAAAATTGAAAATACAAAGGGCTTAAAGCAAATTAAGAGAGGGATGAGATTGAACAACACTTATTCCATCTACAGATGTTGATAAACCACTGACTAAAGTACAAGAAGTGGGCAAAGTTGGTACATTTATAACTTGCAGTCATGCCTATATTAAGATATTTGTTCTTGAAGCATAAATTCGTGCTCGCTAATCTTACTAAGTACCAATATTTTTTTAATGGAGTACGACACCTTTGACTGATGATAACAGTAATGGGACCCACTTTTTAGTCAAACTGCCTAAAGATAGTTTTTTATTTGACAGTGACTAATGTTGTACTGATATCATAATTTTCTGCATTTAGTATGCGACTTTTTGACCGATGATAATTGCAATGAAAACATTGACATTGTCAAACTTGCTAAGGAATTATTTGTTGGTCTGCAACTTTCGATGCTACCCACTCCCACTTTTCTATACCAATCATAGTCTTGAATCAGAATTCTCTGCATATGACAAACTAGTTCTAGTTACTATTGCTAAGAGTTTGGACTAAGTATGCTTATCTTGGACGGAGTTTGGCAACTATGTAATTTCTGAAAAAAACGTGGTGTTCCTCTTATGGGGCAGTTTCTACTGAGAGAGAGAGATAATGCAAATTAACTATCCTTAAATAACCAACGTGATGGATGGCCTACTTCAACTTCTTGCTATTCGTCTCCATTCTACAAGGTCCTGTTTTACTTTGAGTTTCATATGTCCATCACATTTTGAGTTACCTAACTATAGTCCTGGTCCAAATGTCTAACAAAGAGAAAGCATCCAACACTGAGTCCAATTTGCTTAAGAACCACTCAACCTTTTTCCAGGATTTAGTAAATGACAAGATTCTTGAATAAGTATAGTAAATTTTAAACAAACTTTTCAGTGCCTATTCTTTGTATACTTGTAAAAAGAACCGTTTTGGGTAATCGTTTTAGCTGGTCAAGCAGATAAGTAAAAAAGGAAGTCTTAAGGATGCGAACAATTTAACCGCAAATCTTACCACTTTTACGATGTCACTCGAGCATTGACGGATCCAGACAATTAAATGATGTAATTGAACTGATTGAACAGAAAGTAGATTTCAAAACAAACTTTTCAGAAAATATATTTGCACCACAACCAATATAGTTGGCAACTTTATGCAATGTTCAGTCGTCATTGTTCCATTCTATGCAAAGAGGAATCCTTCTACCAGCTTAAAGTTTATGGTCCAACCTATTGAAACCTTGATTATTGAATCAATTTGTCCTCGGTAACCAAATTATTGCAGGGTAGGGTTCCATGCTCCCGGAATTCGTGATTGCAAATTGGAGCACTTTCCAAAAATTTTAATCGTGTGAATTGTTAAACTATATTGTGTGAATCATTAAAACATAGTGCACAAATAATTTGAAAAACGAAATTCGTATCTGTGTATGTACAGCGGGTCGCTATGGTATTTCTTGAATTTGATCGGTATTTTAGTAATTTGACACCAGATTATTTGTGACTCCCAGCTGGAATAGGATTTTTGGGATTGCACACTTGTTAGCTGGGAGCACGCTCTAAAGCTTGTGAGCCCAGTTTGAGATTTATGTAATTTGTTAAATTGCAACTTTCTTAAGTTAACTGACAAATTCTCGTTTGGTCAAGGATAAGTTACGTAATGTTCATTCCATAAATATGTTGCATCATAACATGTGCAAGTAGATTTTAAAAAATTATCATTCTTTTCACCATAAAGATTAATTTAACAACCAATTATAGAAACATATAATTTATCTATCCACAGTACTTTTGATTGATATGTTATTTCATATTTGCACATTATTGTTATTGATATTTTATTGTTTCAAAATTATTTAAGGATGTTGTAGAGGTAGAGGTATGCAGGGTGTTGCATCTATCACATTTGGTAGTAGATTTCAAATTAACCTATTAAATTCATTTTTATTTATCTTGTTACAAGTAATTACTTTGTTTTTTACTTTTCTATACTCCAAGCATTCATGTCCAGTCGGTGCTGATTAGTTTGCTAACCTTTTATTCCCTCTTTTTTTAAATGAAATATCAGACAGTACCATAACACGTGCTATCAGATTTCAAAATAAACAACACATTTTGTTTTCAATCGTTTCATGATACTGGTTTGATGTTGCTTAAGCGTGTCTGGTTGAGAATAAATAATTAGGTGCTTAAGTGCTTCTTAAGTATCTTGAATAATATTTAAAACCTATGACCAAAAGGGTTTGTATTGTAACTATGTGAAATTTGTAGGACTTAGATGCAATAGAACTTGCACTTCACACTTGTTAGGTGAGATTGGACTGTTTGAGATAAGAACAACTTATGTACACATATCAGCCCCTATAAAACCCTGAAAAAAGATGTTACACGTGAATTAGTTGAAGGAGTAGGTGACACGCACAAGGACCTATACTGCAATGGGAATGGTGTAAGGATAGGCTTATACATGAAAGAGAAGTAACGAGTCTGTTATTGGTGGCTGATGCTGGCCAGCCCCAGAGTGATATTTGGCTTGCTGTTGCTCATCCCACACATTTGTGTCCCAATTGCCCCAGCCTCCATGTCCTCAATTTAAAAAGCTTTTAAGGCAAGAAATTGTCTAAACACAAGGTCTGCGTATCAAAGTCTGGGCCCAACTAAAAACTATAACAAACAGATAGGAGGGGAGAGAGAAAAATCAAGTAGAAAGTATAGATAAAGAAATGAGCAGGAGAGTTTGTCAGAAGGTGAAAGAAGCAATGACATAAGAGGAAGTGGAGGATGGATATTCTCAAAAGAAAATGAAAGGAGACTTTGTCAAGGTGTTACAATTTATGAGGTAAATCAATGATCATGTCAAAATTAGTATATCAAACACCATCTGGACATACATGAAGAGAACATTCAGATACCTGTAAAACACATTCATTAACCAAGTTTGGTAGCACGATCTTATTCAAACTGTGACCCTCTTCCTTACAAAAACAAAATAAATGAAGGCCGTACTAGTAAAACCATACCAAATTTTAGTCTAGGCCTTTCTTGCTAATAAAAGCGCTGTTTTTTTATTATTTTCGAATCATTGTTACTACATAGTTTGGAGGCAATCTTATACTTCAAATCATTAAAGCCTTGTGGTCTTGTGACTCGCTCTTGCTCTTGCACCCTTCATATGTAATATTTGATCTAAATCGAGGATCATATCAAAATCAGCTATCAAAACCACCTAAATATACATGGAAAAACTATCAAATACATGAAAAACACATTCATTAGCATGATCCTAACTCTTATAATAGTAATCCTTAAAGTAATTTGAATATGCTGAAAAGTGATGTTCCAAGATGCCGTTATGGAGCCACGAGTTTATAGCTGCATTTAAGTATCTTAGGTGTGATGTTTTATCTCTTCTTTCCCTTATGAGAAATGGATAAACATTCCTTAGCATACCTAATATCAATATTAGTTTTGTTCTGACATTTTTCATGTTATTTTGCCAGTGCTTTTCTATGCTAGTTTGCGTCTTTTATTCCACGCTTTCAGGTGGAAGTCTGAATGTCATTATCTTTCCTCGTTTTGTTTTTGTTCAGGTATGAAACTGGAGATCATGTGGGTGTCTTTGCTGAAAATTGTGATGAAACTGTTGAAGAAGCGGCAAAATTATTGGGCCAGCCTCTGGATTTACTATTTTCTATCCACTCTGACAAAGAGGATGGCACATCGCTCGGAGGCTCATTGCCACCTCCATTTCCTGGTCCTTGCACACTTCGTAGTGCTCTAGCACGCTATGCAGATCTGTTGAATCCTCCTCGAAAGGTGCAGTTTTTTTTAGTTCCTCTAGATTCCTTTGGTTTACATTTTCTCTATCACATGAGATTTGTGAAACTAAGTGGTTTATGCCCTCCCAAAAAAACCTTAAAACATGCATCAGGCTGCTCTGATTGCATTGGCTGCTCATGCTTCTGAAACCAGTGAAGCAGAAAAGCTCAAATTCTTGGCATCCCCTCAGGGAAAGGTGAACTAGCTTGTACTTCACTTTGTCCTTTTGCTTTCAGCTTTGTGGTATATTTTCCGTTTTTGGGATATACAGTTATGAGTTGTAGAGTCTGTACCTTATGTTGCCTTATGATTTTTATCTAAGCCTTTGATTCAATCTCTAATATTCATTCTTTCTTTAGGATGAATATTCACATTGGGTTGTTGGTAGTCAGAGAAGTCTCCTTGAGGTCATGGCTGAGTTTCCATCGGCAAAACCTCCTCTCGGTGTATTTTTTGCGGCAGTGGCTCCACGTCTGCAGCCGCGCTACTATTCTATTTCTTCATCTCCCAGGTGAGTTTTTATCTTGGTATATCAATTAGTCAATCTACCCCAATGCAAAATGGACTAATCGAAAGAAATGAGTTAGAAAAGGTTGTCCATACGACCAGTTAAGTACATATAACTTACCATTAAGTTGAGCTTTGAAGAGTTGATTGACTTCTTTACTGGATGCAGGTTCGCTCCAAGTCGTGTTCATGTGACCTGTGCACTAGTTTATGGTGCGAGTCCCACCGGCCGAATTCATAAAGGAGTGTGTTCTACCTGGATGAAGGTATGAAGTTAATTGAACATGGGTGCTGGGAAAGAAGTATCTGCTCTTTTTTCTAAATTCTATTACAGCACTCGAAAAACTTACTTCCACCTTCCCTAGATTTCAACATTTAACATCGTCTTACAAACATCTGAAAAGTGGCAAAGACGTTCTCAATCCTTTTGACTGTTACTTTGCTGTCTATTTGGAGGTTATAGGTGCACATTTTAGGGCAATTTGTTTTAATATTGTAAAAATTAAATTGAATTGTGAAAATACGGTGAATTTTAAGCGGATTGTGATTTTACTCGTTGGCGCAGATGATGGGTGCGCCTGAATAACTGTTGGCGCACTACACATCTGCGCCAACAATTTTTTTTTTTTTTTAATTATTTTTCAACGGGTGGCGCACACATGAGGTGCGCCAACCCATTTAAAATTTTTTGTTGGGAGTGGGGGTGGGGTGGCTCGGGGTGGGGGTGGGGGTGGGGGATGGGGGGTGGCGCACAAATCAGCCGCGCCACCCCAAACTTTTTTTTTTGTGGGGGGGTGGGGGGTGAATTGTTTTTATTATTTTATAATAATAAAGTAATAATTATTACATTTAATTAGTGTGCATGGGAAGTTTAGATATAACTTTTTTTGTTTTTTATCTGTTTTTAACATATAATATATCAAATTAATTAATTTTTTATGATCTTCAATTTGACATCCATATTGTATATTTTTGTAATAAGATAAACCGGTGGTTTTAGCTGTCGTTATGTAGAACCGTCAGTAGAATTGTGGCGGAACCGGTGGTTTCAATGTGAAATTATACAAAATAAAGAAAATATGCAATATGAATGTCAAATTGAAGATAATTCGTGTTATCAGACCGGGTTCGTGTTATCTTCAATTTGACATTCATATTGCATATTTTCTTTTTTTTTTTGGGTAATTTCGATATTTTAAAAGTTAATGAAAATATACTACAGTTTTTATGATAGCCAAACACGAATCTGGTCTGATAACCCGATTTTGTTTTTTGATGGTAGATAACCCGAATTATCACCCCTACTAAACATTATACATTACGTGTATCGCTCAGGAATCGTCTTCTCAAACCAAGACCCAATTTACGACTATATATTTATCTTATTACAAAAACATGCAATATGGATGTCAAATTGAAGATCATAAAAAAAATAATTAATTTGATATGTTATACGTTAAAAACAGATAAAAAACAAAAAAGTTATATCTAAACTTCCCATGCACAATAATTAAATGTAATAATTATTACTTTATTATTATAAAATAATAAAAACAATTCACCACCCCACCCCACCCACCACCCCACACAAGTTTGGGGTGGCGCAGCTGATTTGTGCGCCACCCCCCTCCCCCACCCCGAGCCACCCCACCCACTCCCAACAAAAAAATTTAAATGGGTTGGCGCACCTCATGTGTGCGCCACCTGTTGAAAAATAATTAAAAAAAAAAAGAAAATTGTTGGCGCAGATGTGTAGTGCGCCAACAGTTATTCAGGCGCACCCATCATCTGCGCCAACGAGTAAAATCACAATCCCCTTAAAATTCACCGTATTTTCACAATTCAATTTAATTCTTACAATATTAAAACAAATTGCCCCACATTTTAAAGGAAAAATGGTAAATGGTCAGTGGTGTGTAGAGTTCTGGAAGTTCAATAAGAAAACATGTCCGTGTATATATATATATATATATATATATATACATATCACACAATTTATGAACAATGCAAGTGATGCTTTTAATTTTTCTGTCTCGCCTTCTCTGTATTTTCCTCTTATCGATCTTGAATTTAAACCGATCACAATAATTAAATCATAAGGAAATAAAGTAACGTTCGAGAAAGACTGGTTGATTCCACATTTTTTGTCTCACTAGGAATGGCACATGCAGGAAGCTTTGCATTAGGGGAGTTGGAATTCTGATGAGAACATTCATCTTGGAACTTGGCTATCTAAGAAGAGCCTTTTAAGCAGACTACAGATGAGAAAATTGATTGTATATAATCTACAAGTTTAATTAGTTTCTCTATCGTATTGGATGCAAGATTATAAGACGATCCGCAATAAAACCTTTCTGTTGCTAGGGTAATGTCATTTGATCTTAGAGTTCTTTATTTCTCCTTGTACCAAGTGAAATCAGTTTGAAGAAGATAGAATGAATTAATAAAGGAAGTAAATACTTTTTCCTTTCTGTATTGAAGGAAAACTAATAAAGTGCAATCATATCCATCAACCAACCGAGAACAGATATTTATCCAATTTAATATTTTATGTCATCCTGTATTGTTAGAATATAGTTTTAAGCAGACATAATTTATAAAAGAATTTATTAGGACATTCTAGAAGTTTCCTACAAATGTTTTTAGACTCTCCAAAGTTTTAATTACGAAGTTATTAGTATGACTTATTTGAATTAAGTGTAATTCCGACTTTGCCTCCACTAGGGACGTTCATGGTAAATGTCAAAGTTGATGGGAGGTTAATGCAATTACCCAACACTAGTTTTAAAATGTCTAACATTGCTAACCTTTATAAAAAATATGACCAGAATGCAGTTCCCTTGGAGAGGCACAATGCCTGTAGCTGGGCTCCTATCTTCATTAGGCCATCTAATTTCAAATTGCCAGCTGATCCTTCTATTCCAATTATCATGGTGGGACCTGGGACTGGTTTGGCTCCTTTCAGAGGATTTCTACAGGTATCATGATGAGTTTGAATTTGTACTCTTCTTATGAAAATGAAAAACCTTTAAAATGAATGTGTTTTCCAGGAGAGATTGGCTCTGAAAAGAGAAGGTGCTCAACTTGGGCCTGCTATACTGTTTTTCGGTTGTAGGAATCGTCGAATGGTAAGAATAGTTGCTCTCAATTCAGGTCCTCAAGTAAGCATACATATTTTATATGTGAGGGTTAAAACCTTCTTTTGATCTTGATCTTCTGTCGTAGGATTTTATTTATGAAAATGAGCTAAACGATTTTGTGGATCAAGGAGTAATATCAGAGCTGATCGTGGCATTCTCAAGGGAGGGACCACAAAAGGATTACGTTCAATATAAAATGACGGAAAAGGTTAGCAACTAATTTGTAACTCATTTTGTTGTTAGATACATTATTATCAAACCGTACTAGATATGCAAAGTATGCTGTTCTTCTATTTGAAATTCTACCTATCAGAAGTGCCAGTACCTTTGCATTGTAGGTTCCTCTTGACACCATGTTTAATTTTATTAGGAAAACTTTATATCGATTTTAATGTATAATGTGGGTTAT
Source organism: Rehmannia glutinosa (assembly GCA_016081115.2). Taxonomy (NCBI): domain Eukaryota; kingdom Viridiplantae; phylum Streptophyta; class Magnoliopsida; order Lamiales; family Orobanchaceae; genus Rehmannia; species Rehmannia glutinosa. The sequence goes on along the minus strand of CM071928.1, from coordinate 83,717,512 downwards.
ATGATATATCCATTAGAATTAAATAATGATATGCACTAGGATGATGATATTTCCTTTAAAAACAGAGTATTGTAGTATGTCAAGAAGCTGTCTTAGAAGTAATCATAAACAAATACAGGCAATGAAATGATGCCGTCAGATTTAGCTCTAAATTTCTTTAATTTGAGCACCAAACACTGACGGATACCAAGGTCAAGGGGCAATTTAACTGGAAATATGAATAGTAGCGGTATTTTTTGCTTCGCAGGCTGCCCAAGTATGGAGTTTGATTTCTCAGGAGGGATATCTCTATGTATGTGGGGATGCAAAGGGAATGGCCAGAGATGTTCATCGCACCTTGCACACCATTGTCCAAACGCAGGTATAAGCATATAGACACTATATATCTCATGAATATCTGAGTTCTTTTATGGACTGTCCGGTATTACAGTTTTTTGACATGTTGCAGTTTCTAGTAATCTTGGCTGTCGAAGTTGCCTGTGTTTTAATAATTGTTAGCATACAAACGACCCATTGCGCCGGCACACAAAAATGGGGTGGACAGATGAAAAACTCAAAAAAAATCATATAAACAGTAACTTAAATTTTTTATTTCTTAACAGAATTAAGTAAGAAAAATAAAAATGGGGGGTATTACTTAGGTACATGATGGTATTAGTTATCTCAATTTAATGTGGAAATTGATGTTGAATCAAATATCACTTGAATCAAACATCTTCCACAGATGTCTTTTCCACTAGTTGTAACTTTTATATTACATTAATAAACTAAAATAATAAAAATTTTGTTTCTTATCAAAAGAGGGGGGGAAAAACACAGTCAGGGTTGGAAGGCTAAGGATTGAGAAATCTGGTCGAATAAAATTACCGGATCATTTCTAGAAAATTAACCAGTTTGCGAGCTTAACGTTAACTTTATACTTGGTCTTATTACCAGGAAAATGTGGATTCGTCAAAGGCGGAGGCCATTGTGAAGAAACTCCAGATGGATGGTCGGTATTTAAGGGACGTCTGGTGATTGCCTCAGGTCATTGGATGGTTATATTTCCTTTGCTTTCTAAACCTTGCTTAAGAAGTTCTAGCTGGGTTCGAACAGCCAATACCTTCTCTTGGATCAAGTCCCAAGTCCTGAGACCATTTAGTTTTTTTAGATTGTTGTTTGCTCTATTTTATTAGACGAGGCGATTTTCCCCCTTTTTCAACTTCATTCAGAAATTTGATATAGAAAAATCTTATTATGCTACTTAGTGACAGTGAATGGAAAGACAGTGGTTGTAGGTCATTTATAGAATTGGTTTTGTATAATAGTTGCATAAAATGAAGGGGCAGATATTGTAGCTGCTCTTTTCAATTAGTATTCATTGTGGGGAAAAGGCTATGTCATTGAAATGATCATTTATTATTTCTTTTTCTTTCAATTCCAAGGATGCAAGCCTGATAGAAATCGGGCATCTCAAATGCTACATATATCGCGATTATCTCACAATAAGGACAACATTAGATCAGATTAAGCAAAATATGTAGTGCAAAAGTTCACATTCAGGCATTCTTTAGGCAAAGAAGAATAGCCAACTATTTAAACACACCAGGGTTATATATTATGATGGTGTCAACTTTAAACGAAGAAAAGTGATCTATATCTTTTGATATGGTATGTTCTCAAGTTCACTTCAAATTCAACAACCCCATTCTCCAATTCAAAATGCATCTATGGTATGATCCTCTTCTTGTTTCTATTTTTTCTTTCGTGTGTATTTTTCTCTGTGTGTCTCGCTTATGGGTATGTATTTGTATGTGTTTCTATGCCCGTGTTTTTCGGTGCGCCTGTAGTTTGAACGATCAGTTTGGTACCTGGTAGTTTAAACTACTAGCATAATCATTCGAACTACCAGGTCCATAAGTTCGTACTATCATCCATGTAGTTTAAATGGCGGGGGTATTTTAGGTATTTATGCGATGAAAAGGGCATAAAAATTCTTTTTGAATAACGCCTCAAAAGTATTGATCCTTTTGAAAAGGCCATTCATGAAAGTTCTCCAAAGATGTTGGTGCAACCCAAAATGTCCTTAGCACATGACCATAAAACAAAAAAAAAATATTGCACAGATATCTAAAGTTATCTAAATTTTGAGGAACACAAGTTTTCAATTAAACATTGCAATTTATGCGTCATGCACAATATCTGAACCACCCTGACATCCAATACATAGAAATGGTGAATAATATACTGGTTAAACTCCAAAAAATTAGAATATCAAGAATCGTCAGGGATAATAATGCAAATTTCTGCATCTACAACAGTGCCTGAATCATTCAATAACAATCAATGTTTATGGTAGCAATCCAAGTTCCACTAAATTACAGAAATAGCAAGCACCAACCACTCAAGGATCCCCTCCTTCCTCATGATACCAGTGTGCTATTTTGAGATCTCAATGCTCCAAGATTGAGAAGTATAATGCAATTTTTGATGACAAAAGCCTTAAAGTCCCCTGTTTTCTTTCCCATTTTTCGTTCTTGCTTGCTCAAGTGATGAAGAAGTGTTGGTGTCACTACTAACATGTTCATTAGGCTGATCTGAGTTCCTCTCTTTCAGCTGATTGTTATTCGTCAAAGTCGAACGCATCGCTCTTGGTAATTTCAATGGAATATCAGTTTCTCCATTAGCTTTTGGTTGCTCTGAAACTTCAACATTCTGAGCTTGAGCCACAGGGGGTGTAGGTGTAGCGGGTACAAGCTGAATAACTGACTTGCGCCATTTTTTCCTCAGATTATTAGGCTTTGGTACACCAGATATTGCCTGCGACATTAAAAAACGTAATCATAAGACGAAAAAAAAATCAATTTGGAACAAATGCTACTAAACATTGTCAAACGGTGGCAAAAGTTCAAATTCAAGAGACAAACTCTGAAAAAAAAAAAAGTGATAAAAGTCCCTGAGATTTGGGCTAATTACAAAAAATCTAGAGGTTTTTGAAAATTACAAAAAAACCCTTGAGGTTTGATTTTTGTTTTAAATTTAAGAGGGTAACTGTAATATTTCTATAAAAGTCACGGGGTTTTTTAAATATTTTTGACTTATGAAGGGGAAAATGTAAATGGAATCAAACTTGAAGGTTTTTTTTGTAATTTTCAAAAACCTTTGGGTTTTTTGGTAACTAACCCGAACCTCAGGGGAGTTTTTGTAACTATCCCTAGAATAAATTCTCCAAATTTTTTTTCCCGAAATACATGTGAATAACACACTTACCAGGTTATTCCCAATGTCAGATAACGGCTTCCTTATGGATCCGCCATCATTTGTGCTAACAGGCTTCTCAGATAAAGCGGTCTGAAGTAGCATTGCACCATGAGAAGCAAGATCATTTCTATCCGTTTCATGTGTCTCAAACATATTTCCAGCAGCTTCATTTGTAGTTATTTCTTCCCTGTTGCTGCATCTAGTAGGTTCACAGCTACACGACAAACTACAATTACCACTTGCAGCTCGACACTCACACCTTGAAGTCTTGCAAGAAGAACTTTTACTGCAAGTGCAGCATACTTTCTCAGAGTTCCTTTTCTTAGCTTGGCGTCTTTTTCTTTCTATTGTGAGTTCCCACTCAGTGTCCTCATCGTTCGCTGGATTTGAGTCTTCTAGCTGATCATCATCAGATGTATCCATGTCTTCTAGTAGCTCAGACACATACACTCCACTATTAAGAATTGTGGACTTTCGGGATCCCTAAGTGCAAAAAACAAGTCATATGCATTATTGAAAATGAATACCACATATAGTATGATATATGATATCATAAGGGTGTACAGCCCACTGCTAAATGGACAAATGATGTCGTAATATACCTTTGATCGTAAGTCATAAGCATGCCCATCACTGGACTGTCTCTCTAAAGCCAACTTCTGTCAGAAAATTCCAAAAACTCATATTCAGGAACAGCTTTGCAACAAGAACAGCAATATCCCACAAATGGGAAAATTTAAAAAGTAAAAATAAAACGAAGATTACATAAATATCAACAAGGTAGATATAAGCATTAGAATCTCAAGTAAAACAACTCTGTAATGTACACAGTAATATGCATTAAAATTTATAGTTAAAAAACTACTACGAATCTTCGTTTGCTTTAAAAGCTTTCTCCATAGCCTTTTGTTGGAGCTTATCATTGCTTAAGAAGAAAAAGTGCAACAAGATATGGTATTATTAGTTCCATGATACATACAGCAGCAATGAGATAAAGTCTAAGTAACTTTCATGTCTCCACAGGCAAAACCAGAATGAACTTCACAAAAACATGATATGCAAATTCTAGGAACAATACAGAAATTGATATATGTTATTTCAGAAAATTCTTGCACTGGTAAATAATGCTCATCTTGCAAGGAAATAATGGCATACTTTAAATAATTTATAGAAGCAGCAGCTTAAATCGTGATTCAAAATGTCAAAATAACCCTTAATGTTATTTCCTTGATCATGCATTGACACCTCAGAGTAACCATAATGGCAGGAATCGCATCCAATTGCATAGAGGTGTAAACCAATGGCAAAGTAAAATTTATGTCAAAAACATAATATACTCACCAATAAATTTTCCTGACGGCTGAGTTCAGCCTTTTTTTGCTCCAGTTGTCTAACCAAATTAACTACTTTTTCCTTCAAATCCCTGATTTCTGAGTCCTTCTCTCTGCAGTCAACTTCTCTATCTCTTAGCTGGCATCTGGGAAGGGGGAGGCAACTATCAGCTACAATCATAATTATTAAAGGCTCAAGGCGCACAGCGCACCAAGATGCAATGCCTCCTGGAGTCTTAGGCGCAAGGCGAGGTGCGCACCTTTTGCACATGAGGCCGAAAAATTAATTTAAAATTTTAATAATATATAAATGTTGTTTTTAGACTACAAACAAGCCAACATAAGGTTAAAACTAGTTATATTTCATAAAACACATAATTCATTGCAATACAGAATAGCAAAACAACCATCAAAGACAAAAGGAATAACAATTAATGACAACCAAACACCTATCACCTAAAACACACACCAGGCGGCTCTGGTAGAAGGCAGAAGTTGGGTTCCTCACACGCTGTTCTCAATTATTGGAGAGAAAAGTTTTGCTCCGTTGCCCTAATCCCTTCTTTTTGTTTTTTTATTAAGCTTGGCAACTAAAAAAGTGTTATAAAAACTTCACAAAAGTGGTAAAAGGGGGGGAAAAAAAAACAGCGATCTCAAAGGCGCGCTTTTTGTGCGCCCGTGCCCAGGCAAAAGGAGCGGCCAGGCGCGCGCCTTTGAAACGTTGCCCGCCTTTGGGCTTCTAAGGCGCTGTGGCCCGCGCCCTAAGCGCCTGGAGCCTTAGGCTACAATTCAGAAAGCACACCAGACTTCATGAAAAGGTTGTAACACTAAAGAACCAATTACCTGGAGGATGATGCCAGATTAAAAAGGAAGTTCATGATGTTTTTTGCTTCAGCAAGAGTACGGACTTGGTTCCACCTTCCTCTGCCACTAAATGCGCGTTCACGCTCCTCAGCTTCTGATAATTGAGATGCCATGGAAACAAGGGCACTTGAAGAGGTAGCCAGCATGTTCTCAAGAGCATGAACCCTCGAATTTCTAGCACCAGGAGACATTGTTTGCGGGAATTCACTGCAATGGAGAAAGTCGATTTAGTGCTTTAGTCAATAACTCTGCTGCACAGAATATTCTGGACAAAGAAAACACTAAAAATACATAACTCATCTAAAATAATTCAGCAGTGTAACTTCAGACCTTAAGTTCTGCTGCCTTTCTATCAATGCTTCTTCCTTCAATCTTGCAACCTCTTCAGCCATTTTAGCCCTCCTACACATGTATAAAAATCAATAATTACACCTTTTCTTTTTATATTATTTTTTATTTTTAAGGAAAGAATTAAGAACAAAATTACAAAAAGTAACAGAGTAGTAATAGAGTGTTTTTCACTTCCAACATCACTTTCATCACAATTTATGATACCTAACATGGGTGTCGTTCTAGTTAGCAGTCAATTTATATATTCCTAACCGACTAAACAATGGGTCTAAAATACTTCAATTTATAGAATGAAAACAACTTCTGGTGATCTGCCCTTAGCAACCTGAACTCTTTGTACCGGAAGTGTAAAGAACAAAAGGCATAATGTTGTTCCTCTTATAACCAAACCAAAATAGAAACTGAAATTATTTTCCATGTCATAAACATCCAGCCAATTGCGCTGACTGGCACCACCTGATCATGACATTTATGGGGCCAAACCACACACATCATACCTTGGGGAGAAGAAACAGAATCACTAGCTATGAGGTGTCTTTCCTTTTTTTCATTATTTTGATTTTCATAAATCATAAATTTCTCAGCTTTACTGATTGACCAATGTTGAAATCCTAAATCAGTCAACCAAAGGTTAAAGTAATAGGAGCCAGAAGTTAGTGGTGATGCCAGCCATTCACTTTTCAGCTTATAAAATCACTTCAAAGAAAAGTCATCAGAAAAATTCATTTACAGAAAAATGTATCTGGGATGTATTTTATTGGAAGAACTTGACGGCAAATGTCAACAAGATAAATACAAAGAGATTATGCTTTATGTTCTTGAGGAAAAAGTTGCCCGAGGAAGAAATTACTCATAAACTAATAAAACAGTAATAGGTCTTGCAACAAAATGTTAACAATAAAATGGACATAAGTACTGAAAAAGTGATTGCATTTACTCTTTCATTTGCCGCTCATATTCTGACCGCACTTCATGTACTCCTACAGTAACCTCAAGTTCATGCTCGATAGTCTGTACTAATGCCTTGATAACAAAAGCAAGATGTTAATAAAATTAAATGAATGGATGGAAAATAACATTATCCAGGGTACCACTCTCATGTATGCTAATATATAGCCATTAAAGAACACTATAAATCTAGCAAGGCCCTCAGTAGAGATATATACCTGAATTCCAGGACCTTTGCTACTTCCTGCACCTGCATACATACATGCAAAAGATATCAAGAAATCATGAAACAGGAAATCATAAGCATTCTTCAAAGCATCAAAATCTGTTGTATTCTAACCAGGTGTTTCACGTGAAGCTTTCCGAGAATCTAGCAGCTCTTTAAGCCGTTTTGTAGCCATAGCAGCTTCTTCAGTCTTCCGCTGCAAGACCTGATATGCAATATGCAACAATATGTTACAGAATTCTAATCTTCATAATTCAGAAAACTATAATAGAACCAAGAAACCAAATTACCAGCTTTTGCCTCTGGTTGAGTGCCAACAGCTTATGCATCTCATATTCATTTCTTCGTCCCTCCTTTTTCAGCTATAGAAAAGACATCCCCAAAAAATTTATTAGTTTCAGAATGCAGAATATAATACAATTTTCTGCTGTATTTTATCAGATAGGATGGCAAGAGGGTGGAAGGCACACAAAGAAACTTTTCAAATTTCTTCAAGGAACAGCTGGACTTATTGACATAAGATTAAAGAGGAAACATAATGGAAAACAAAAATAGTTTGTTGACTAAAACCTCAGCATGTAAAACTGATTTATTTATGCAATTACCTGAAGCACTTCTTTTTCACGAGATGCTTTCCACTGCCTGAATTGCTCAGATTCTTGCTTTATCTTTTGTTGTAATTGAACCTTTACACAAAAAGTAGAATTTATGGCACATAGAAGACTAACAACACATTTGTTCTCAAGTTGGGGTACCAGAAAATAGCACCTTTTGTGTCTTTATTCTATGGATCTCATCCTGTAGTCTTTTTGCAGCTTCATCACTTTTTTGTTTTTGTCTCAGTAGTTGAGCTTGGGCATCTTGTTTCTTCTTTAGCACAGCAACCTGTAGAAAGCATGTAGTTATTAGCATGAATATTAGCTAGAAATGTAAAACGCCATAATGATTCACCTGTGACTCGAGGAGATTGAGTTTTTGAAGATATTCTTCCTTCAGCTTATGAGCACTATCATCAGAATTGGAAGAGATGTTGGCAAGATTATGCCTAAGTTCTTCAATTTCTTTCTACAAAAAAAGGAAAAACAGTATTTAGAGATACACATTTCAATAGAACATCACAGATCAAAGTATCATAAGTGAGAATGTACCTGTAAAGCCCTCTTTTCTAGTTCTAAATCTTGAACTTTCCTCTCATAATGCTGCTTAAGAACCGACGTATCAGCACCGGCAAACCGCTTCATTTCAGCCTTTAACATGAGAATAAATGAGAGGGAATAAATTTATAATCTAAAATGTTTGAGTGAAACATACCATGGAGGTTCGAATACTCCACTTTCATACCAACTCCATTGTCAATCCATTTTTCTTGAATCAGGTTCATATGTTAATATGAACAAGAGGACAAGAGTTGTTCACATGTTACCACATAAGTGGAACAAAATTGTGACCACTTCATTACATATCTGTCTTGGGTGTGAGGTCATTTTCTTATCAGTTCTAAAGGGATAAAGGCCGAGTTGACATGTAACAAAATGAACCAGAACTTTATGTTATACAGAGAAAAGATAAACAAATTATTGTATTGATAATTCAGATGAAGGGATTTCCACAAAACAATTGGTATTCAAAAATTGGGAAGATGCCTGGCAAGAAATGAAAGTAACTTTGGAGTATACTAAATTCCTAAAGAGAATACTATTGATTATTCTGATCACTTTTATCTATATTATTTTTCGTGTATGAGCTCCATGATAACCTATTTGCTATTTTTCTTAACTGCATGGCCACCAATGCAAAGAGTCGGTCAATAAACTTTGGATTTAGATACCCCAGTAAAATGTTTACCTCCTTCTCTTCAAGTCTTTTGTCCAATTCTTTCAGTTCCATGTCCAGTTTTTCCTGAAGAGTAGAATGCTCAAGCTCCTTTTCCACATCTTCAACCACGCCTGCAAGATGTTCAAGAGTAGAGATTATGATGTATGCAGTGGTCACTCTAAAATGACTTATTGTATAAATACCAGTAGGTTACACCAAAACCTCCTGCAGGATTACTTAAATACACATGATTATGATATTGAAATCACATATATACAAGATATGGGGCTTTTGCTGAAGATCAAGCTGCCACAAACTGTCAATTGCAGAATAGCTAGTGATAGCATACCTTCTGTTTCTAAAGTGTTTAAATCAGGATCCATGAGATATAAATTCTTTGAGTGATTCCCATCATCTTCTGAGTCGAGATAATCAACAGAATTCTCATGTCTTAAACGGCTTGAATTTCGTATCCTTATCAGTTCAGACTCTAGTTCCTGAATCTTAGTAATATAACTTTTCACCATATCAAAATCCTGAAGACAAGGAAAATATTTTTTCCAAGAAAAGAGAGTAAAATATAATACTCAATCAGAATGGTTCACAAGAATAATCGATGGATTAGAAATTTCAAGACAATTATAAAATCAAACCTTATCGGACTTGGTGTCAAACTCATTCAAAGGTTTTCCATTTTGAACCAATTCAATTTGCATCATCAGTCTATCTCTTTCAACCTGACACGGAATCAATTAGATTAGAAAAGCAGATATAGCATTTCCTCGAATTTCAACATTTTTTGGGAGCAAATGAATTTGACATGAATAGAAGACCAACCTGAGCATCAATAGCACGCTGCGTCAGATGCTCATAACTGATTCGACATTCTTGAAGTGCCTCTTGTAGTTCCATTTTACTTGCTTCCAGCAAAGATATTTTGTGCTTAAGAATCTGTAAACCAAGAAATGTAGAGATATCAAAAATAGAACCAAGAATGTGATGAAATTATCTATCTATATATACACACACACATAAGTGATACATGTAAAACAAAAAGGTTCTCAGTGAAAATATAAAGTTTCACTTCTGAAATCTAAAGTGATGGGAATGACCAGAGAAAAGATTGTTTTGTAAAAAGATGGTCGTTATCTTATATGGACACTCAAGATTGATGCTTGAAACAAACTAGGCATAGAACTGGTGAGCATTGCTGTACTTTAATTTCTTCAGCTGGTGCATTGGAGTCCCCCCGGAGATAAAGTAACTCTGCTTGCAATTGTTCAATTTGACTTCGCATCCTTTGCAACTGAGCTGTCGCTGGATCACGGTTGATCTACAAATTTAAATGTGAGCAGAATTCCAAAAATTATATACGTGTATTTTCTTTTATTTCTTTTTTGAATTTTGGAACCTATTATAACAATTAGATACTAATTACTTCTATAGCTCGAGGCTTACAATTGCTTTATTTTGAATGTTTCGTGCACGATTGGCGTACTTCAATGTATTAAGCGTCTCCTCAGCATTCGTGTCAGCAGGGCTAATGCATGCTGCAAATATACAAAATAATGTTCCATGACACCCAAGAATAGTCTATACCAATTGTTCCAGAAAAATAGAGGAGATAATGTTAAGCAAAGTCTGATATGGATTAAAAAGACACACTTATGCCTTCTAGCAGTAAAATAAAAACATATGCAAAAGCATACCAATCATAATTGTTTTGCTATTCCCGCCAAGAGAATCCTGTACACATGAAGTACTAATTAGCATGATAAGCACATTCATGAAAAATAATATTTCTCTGTAGAAGACTTTCTTAAAGGAAAACAAGATGATTAAAATAGAAAATCTCTTGATGAATGAAAGACAAATGATTATACCAAAGGATGAAATTAATTGCTACATATATTTCAATCAAATTCAATATGGGATTAAAGTAGCTAAAGGCCTAAAGCTGCTCTGAAGCTTTTTAGTCAATCAATTAGCTCAAATGTTGGTACCTACATGCATCTAACTCTACATGTGACATTGAAATGCAAAGTTGAAGACTGGCAATTCATCTTTGTAAAAGTATCTTGTCTCCTCATTAAAAGACATCTGGAGAGCAAGTGAGAAGACATCCTTGCCTGTAATATGCGTGTTAACTTGCTGTCACGGTAAGGAACGTGGCCTCCTTCTTTCCGCTTCTTGTCATCTCCTAAGGCACTGATGACATTACCAAGAGCCAACAGTCCCTTGTTGATGTGAATACCTAGACCACGTGAAAACAGAAGATAGAAAATTCAGTAAGTCTTCCAAACCAACAAACAGAAAAAGTAAGCTTTACATCAACATGAGAAGTTCTCATCTGGATGAAAAACTAAGGAGTGAACAATACTCTATCAAGCAGATACAGCAAAATAAGAATAAAACAAAAATTCATAGCTTAAGCAATGATCCTCGGGGTCAAGCATCATGTAAATAAAGACAATTCCTCACATGTTTTTTGGAGGGGGAAAAAAGAACTAAACTATTAAACAAAATACATACATAGGTCAAGCAACTCTGAAAAGGTCACAGAAAACGAAACAGCATATAAAAAAATAACCACCACAGAAGCAATTACCTTCCTGTAAGCGTGTCCCATCTGCACCTGTTCGTTTTGCACGTTCAGAGCCCGCAAGGTCTACCAAATGGAGCTTTGCGATCAAAACATCATCACCAACATCATCTCCAGCTGAAGAATGAGTTATTCTTCTTTGTTCCATTGAGATTGTGAAAATGGCATGTGAACGACTGGAGAAATAGGATAAAGCTAGGTGAGAAGGACATTATACAGATTGCACTCAAACTTTAGAATACCATAGTTTAATACTGAGTTTCATTAAATATACAAACAAATTCCATGCATAACATGATCCTATCTAACTTCCAATTTCTAGCTAAGACATGGGAACAGGATGATCTTAGCTTAATCAAACATCAACTGCATATATAATATATAAAGCACATGGTAGCTAGGCTATTTGATTAATTTAACTCAAAGGCACAAAAGAAGAAAAAAAAACCTTGATTGGCTATTCATATTAGTGCTCCCTGTAGCACGACATAATGAACCTTGCAGCAGGAATGAAGCCATCTCTTCTTTTGTCCTGACCTCTGCCTCTGTAACCCCAGCAAGTGTAATCCCTCCATTCACCCTTTCTCTAATTTGAATAGGAACTCTTGCAGGCCCTGTAGTCTTTGGATCTAGCAAATCAAACACCTCTTCCTTGAAAATCTGCAAGATTAACCTTAAAGAATAACCAACTTGAAAAATGAAATATTCTCCATATTCAAAGCTAAACTTTGCAATTTTACATTTGATACCTCAATAAAAGATACTCTAATCAAAAACTCTGTAGACTCCTTCAAAGTCTCCGCTTTAGAGAAAATAGTATCCATTACTTTAGGAATGACGGCACTCCTATGCTCTTCACCATTGTAATTTGTACCCATGGTATAAGTCTTTCCAGATCCAGTCTACAAATGAATGATAAAAAAGATAACAAATGAGTATCCATGTTGACTAGAATTTCAAAAACCACAAGCAACATTAACAATGGTACCAAAATGCAGACTTACAACCAAAGTGCAAAAAACTTTTTTTTAGCAATTAAATAATGAAAGATACTTAAATTGCAGACCTGGCCGTAAGCAAGTACAGTGCCGTTGTATCCATGAAATAAGGCATCAACTAGTGGAGCAACACATTCATCAAATATTGACGAAGACGGGCATCCCTTGCTACCGAAGATGTTGTCAAATGTAAATGCATGAGATCCAATTTGAACCTGTTTGTGCAGCCAATTGCACCAACACCAGCAAGAACCAGTCAACATGAATGTTATTTCCAATTCAACAAAAATAGCACATGCACATATGAAACTAAGAGCAGCAAAAAGACATTGAATAACCTATCCTACTGCTTCTTGTTGGTTAATGTAATTTGAATACAGTTTCACATATATAAGCAAAAAACCTGATGATATAAAAAGCATTGAAACAATTTAATCAACACCCACAACTTTCAGAATATCATAACTCATTAATAAAAATACAATGCAAGTTAATCTAACATACGATAGTAATGCGGTAGAAATGAAAACCTGCTTTTGAGCGGGATAGACAGTAATGCAATCAGTACAGCCCACAAGAAGCTCAGGGGTCACAAGCGGTCTGATATTGACCGCTACCCTCACACTCTGCGACGACTCACAATTTTCCATCTTCGGCAGATCAAAATTCTGCTCAAAACCCTAGCCTCCCAATCTGAAATAAAACAAAAAGGGAATCCACAAATGTTATAAAAAAAAATACGAGGGTCACCAATAAATCCCCTTATCTGCAACCCGAATCTCAATTACATAATAGAACCCCACCTCACCCCCAAAAAAATAAATCAGAAAAAAGGGATAAAAGAACGGCATTGAATACATTTCTTAGCTGACAATGAAGAGAGATTAGATTGATTTTGAAGTGAAACTGAGAATGACGTTGAAAAAATGTGAGTTGAACCGTTGAAGGCGGCTATTTCATTTGAAATCTGGAGAGACGAGAGAGAGAGAGAGAGAGATAATGGAATTGAAAAAAGATTGAAAAGGAGAAAAAGGCGGTTGAGTCCGAAATCCACAATTCAAATTTTACATGTCACGTGAGCTCCTCCGCCTGTACACTATCGAGATGGAATTTTTTTTATTTATTACCAAACTCTGCATCATCCAGGTTTTAAATTGATAAATATATGTATAATCTTACTAGTTTTTGACCCGTGTGATGCACGGGGTGTGAATTTATGAATTTGTCTTTTACCGTTGTATGTTGGCTTATCATAAAGAGTAATGAATACCGTTACTGTTTTTTTTCCTTTGAGACGATGATGATATATTGATGACTATTTGTTTAGTTGTTAATCTTAAAAATAATATCATTTCTTGTATATGTTTTTATATCAATAAGTTCCATAAAATCATATACCTAAATATAATTATTTCAAATATCGTATGTGTTGTTATCGTTATTGTACATATAAAATATATGAAAACAGAAAAATAATTGACAGCAATAGATATTATTTTTAAGATTAACAACCAAAGAAATAGTCATCAATATATCCACACACATATATATCCTTTCTTATATATGTTTTTCTTGTACCAAAAACATTGTTACCATAGAATAATATTCTATGATATTCTCATAATTTCTCTCCCTTGGTTAAAGTTTCTTTTGACTTAATTTATAATAATGCATGGCTTAATTAATAATAGCTCTAGAAAAAAGATATTAATTATATATATTCAATACATTTTTATCCCATATCCATGTATTATATCACACTGCAATAAGAAAACTTGACATTTTACAAACGTTTTATGCTACAATCGATTTACATATTGATACGATATTAAAACAAAAAATTTCCAGACCTTTGCGTCATGGAATACACACTCTAAATTGTTCACGTTGTTTCAATCATTGTATGATGGTTTCTCGTAGAGCCAAACCAAATAGAGTTTCATCGCCCATTTTTGCTTAGTCATATCGACATCTTTAATCAGTGTGAGCATAGATGTTTCATTAATTCATTTCTTTAGAATGGGAGAGAATGATTCACTAAGCCAAAAAAACACTCAGATAATGTTTTTTCCCCTATAGATAGCGTTTCAAAGTGCTATTGGAATCACTCCTGTTGATAGCGCTTATAAAGCGCTATCTGAGATGCATATTTGATAGCGCTTTTTTGAGAACGTGCTATCTCATATTTGTATTCACAAGATAGCAAGTATAATTAAGGAATTTTTTTGTTATAATTATTTATTATATAGTATAGCTTAATAGAAGATTTTAATTTCCTATATTCTCTTTTGAAATATCTTATTCGATATTTTGTAATTATTTTGAAAGAATTTCGGATTTCTAGTTGAGATAAAAATCTTATATTTCTTGATATTTGTTATGCAAAACCTTAATATTAGATTTTGATTTCCTATATTGATTTTTGGAATATTTTTTCCAATATTTTGTATTTATTCTATAAGAGTTTCGAATTTATAATTGAGATATGAACCTCATTTTTTTGGAATATTTGTTATGCAAATAATATTATTACAAAATTATCAACCATAAATAATCAGAGATTTCTTTATTTTTATTTTTATTTTTGGATAGAAACTTTATTAAAATTAATCAAAGAGTCAAACTTTCATATAATTGCAAAATTTACTATAATCTATGTGTATTTTGAATAAAATGAAATCAATGAATAATATATAATCAAAAATAAACTAATTAGAATCCCAAAAAAATGTGCTTTGTAGTTGTAACAAAATAAGGATAAATACTGAAATCGTGTCTGAATAATATTTTGACAATAATTTTGAAGTGACTTATTGGTTATTATTATTATATATATAGATATATAGATTAAACAAAATAATGTTTTATATTTATCATCATAATTTTAGTAAAAAATGAAATATTTCAAAAGAATAATATTATTCTATTTTTATATATACATAGATATAAAAAAAAGTGTCAAACAGACAAATTCATGTATAATTGTTAAAATATACTACTTTGAAAGTTGAATAACAAAATGCGTCGATAAGTATAAATATAATTTTTGTTAACCTAAAAAGTATGTTCATTAAATATTAAAAATGATTTTTCATATAGAAAACACTATTATGAATATAATTTTATTTGAAATATAAATTTAATTTAATATTACATAAATAAATATAATGTTATGTATGGATATATGTGATATATATAAAACATATACTTTTGGATACATTTTAGGATATATTTTCTTCAACTAAAATAAATACTTTTTAATTGGATTTAATAAATTTAATGTTCCATATCCAAAATGTATAATTATTATAGCCCATTACAAAATAAGCTTTTTTAGTAAACATATCTTATATCTATTTTTATGTGTATTTTTTATTTTATATATGCAATATGGGTGTCAAATCGATAATCATAAAAATACGATTAATTTGATATATTATACGTTAAAAAGGATAAAAACAAAAAAGTTATTAAATTTTACAAAAGAAAAATAAAAATACAAATATAATAATTAATGCAGTACACACATAGATTTGGAAAGTTTATATTTATATAATAATTTGCTATCATATAAATATATGGATTTTTCAAAATTAATGTATTAATTACCAAAATCAATGTTACTTGTTATAATTATATTTTACTAATTCTAGAATGACGTTTTAGGTGGGAAAAAGTTTTGGTTACTATTTATAAGTAACTCTCTTTATATATATATATAGATATAGATATTTGAATTTAGAGTCGTGTGTATATACATTTACTAGTCTTTTGCCTGTGCGATGCACGGGTATATGTCCGTTAGGCCTCTATTTTGTATTGTTACTTGCACATTTTTCTAATAGTTCAATGAATTCTCTTTCTTGCATCATCCTTGTTGGTAACCGAATAGAATGGGTTGGGCAATCCTTGGTTAATTCGGGGATGTGAGGCTGATGGGATGAGGAATCTCTATTTCTTTAGAATCGGGAATGGAACAGGGATACTTCTTTATAATTTATTATTTTATTAATTCTAAAAATTAAACCTAAGAATATTTTCATTTTTACTTGTTCTTATTCTTTATTTCACAAATTATGGATTTATGTTATTTATGTTTTAAAAGAATAGTGATTGTAAAAAGTTTAAAATTTAAAAAAAAAATTATAATACAAAGATAACTAATTTGATATAAATCATCGATTAAACAATAAAAATAAATTTTTATATACTATAAGAAAAAATCTCTTTAATACGAAATATTTTGTTGTGTAAATTGAATTATATCTATTTATGGAACATGTTTATTTATGAGAAAGTAAAACTTTGAAAAACATTTTAACTATCCAATATGTGGAATCTTTTTTACTACCTTAATCCTGAATATTTAATAAATTATATTTTCAATAAAATTAATAATAATATTATTTCAAAATTTTTGTGGTTTAGAAAGTTGATCAATTATTAAAATTTGTTAAAGGAATTAACAAAAACTACGATTTATATTTAGCAACACAATTGTAAGGGAAACAGAAATATTTCCAAAAAACAAAAATTATTTTATTTTTATATATACACATAGATCAAACAATAATCAAACATACAAACTCATAACTAATTCCAAATGTACAACTTTAAAACTTGAGTATCAAAATACATTGATAAATATAAAATATAATTTCAATCAACATGAAAAGTATGTTATTATATAAAAATTAATTTTTATATATAGAATACTATTATGAGTATAATTTCATTTTAAATAAATCTTAATTTTCTTCTTACATAAATATATATAATGTTATGCATAGATACACATGATATATAAAATTTGGATATATATTTTTATATATTTTCTTAAGTTAATTTTTTTAATTGAATTTAATCAGTTTAAATATAATTCTAAATAATTATTAATAAATGGGCTAAACCCAAATAACAACTATATATAGAGATCACAAATAGCAACAAAATATATGAATATACGAATTGATGTCCAATAGCTCAAATGCATAACTTTTAAAACCCATTACAAATTACAAAATGATGAGTAGACATTTTCTATATATTTTTCTTATTATGTTTTTGTTATTTATATTTTATATGTGTAATATGGATGTCAAACTGAAGGTCATAAAAAATTAATTAATTTGATATAGTATACGTAAAAAACATATCAAAAATTAAAAAACTGTTAATTTTTAAAAAAAAAACATAAATATAATAATTAATGAAGTACACACAAAAATTTGGAAAGCTAATTTTAAATAATTCTATTTTTTATATTATTTTAAAAAGTGATTGTTTAAAGAAAGGTGACCACCAAAAATAATAAAATACCAAATATTTATTATTTTTTTTATTTTTACACATCTTTTTTACTTTTTATAGTAACTACAAAATGGCTGGAAAAATTTTCCATACTATTTTTTAGTTACATTGTTATTACATATATATAGATATCTTTTATCAAGTAGTTTGTCGTAGGGGTGGCAAATCGTGTTATCATGTCGTGTTCGTGTCACACTATCATGTTTCGTGTTATCTATTTTATTTGATCTTAAATATAACAGTAATTGTAATTTTAACTTAATTTTCAATTTCGTGTTCGTGTCGTGTATCGTGTTGTGTCATATTGTGTCATGTTTTATCGTGTTTGTAATCGTATCATGTTTATGTTGTGTTATCGTGTCGTGTCACTCATTGCTAGCCCCAATTTATCGTTTAGGGAAAATACTAAAAAATTAGAGAAAACATTAATATCCCAAGTTCGAAAATTCCATCTTATCGACATTTCTATGGTGGAAATTTTAAGAGACAACGTTTGGTTTTATTTCTATGGAAAACCGACTTGAGCTGCCAACCAAATGTCTCAGATAAGCTCCACTGTGGCAATTGATCCTGTCGGTCGGTTAATGAGTAAAACTAACCCAAAAGAACAATCGACCACCCCAACTCAACTTAAGACAACAAACCAATTTTCGCAAGGTCGGTTTGGCAAGATGAGCTCGAAAAGTCCACTGACGATCGACCTATAGACTAGGGGTGACAATTTTTGACACGACACGATAGCAGACACGAAAACGATACGAAAATAGTGGGTTAGTGTTTAGCCTTATCGTGTTCGTGTCCTTATCGTGTCGACACGATAAGGACACGAAAATTTCGTGTTGTGTTCGTGTTTTTGTCGTGTTTACACGATAAGGATACGAACACGACAGTGACACGATAATAACACGACACGAACACGATAATGACATGATTACCTGTTAAGGACACGATAATGACACATTTACCTGTTAGTGACACGATAGTGATACGATAACCTGATATTTTGTATGTTTGTATCATATATTATCGTGTAATATCGTGTCATATCGTGTAATTTGCTATCGTGTATAAACATGTAAATCATTTTCTTTTTATTTTTTACTTATCGTGTCACTATCATGTCGTGTCGTGTCGACACGAAAATTTTCGTGTTCGTCAGGTCGGAACAGCATTCTTATCGTGTCGTGTTCGTGTTTGTCCTTATCGTGTCGTGTCGTTATCGTGTCGACACAAAATACGACACGATAACACGATTTGCCACCCCTACTGTAGACAGTGACAAATAAAGGGTGTTACATGTAAAACTTAACACTAAGAGAACAACTTTAGCATAAAGTAATACATGTCAAGATGACAAATATCCCACTAACATTCATCACATATTTCTCCACTACATGTAGTATTATGAATAAGGGCATTTACCATAAAGAGTTTATCTTTTTTCCTCCCACGATTTATTGCAGTATAACTAAAGCTCTCAGTTTATTACACATCGGATCAAACTTTCATCTCGGTCATATATATAAAAGTACAGTCTTAACTGCTTACTTAACATATCTTTAATTTATAGTCCATCTCTACATTATATTTTATGTTGTTGATCATCAACCCATCAACAAATTAACGCTGGAAGAAGCTCCCTCAATCGATACCGCATCGAAAACTCTACCCATACACTACACATTTGCCATGAAAATGAGTCAAAACAACAATAACAATACCCCAAAATAAGTTCCAATGGCCGCAGTGAACCATCCAAATCCCAAGAAAACATGAGCAGTGGCGCCATCACCAATTCATCGGCTCTTGTCTGATGATCTCACTTTTTTAGAAGGAATGGTCTTTGCAAGGTACTTTGGGCTCCAGTTCCCACCCCAAATAAGCTCTTTGACAAATAACAATGCTCCTCAACCGAATAATAATGTTGGGGAATAAGAAGCCCAAAAAATAATCACTCAACCATTTGTTGGTAATCTCATCCTCCCCACTCATATTATATATAATTATGTTTTTTTTTAAAAAAAAAACCTAAGGTTTGTGGTAATTATACGAAAATTCAGAGAAATTTCAAAATAACAAAAGTCACTTGAACTTTTGATTTCGTCTTACATTTTGCCCCATTCCTGAATTGACATCATGAAATTTGCTGACGTAGTGAAATATTTTAAAACTGCATCCCTCAAATTTTCTAAACATTACAAATAGCCCAAATTTTTTGTCTCATATTTTACATTTGCATCCCTCATTTTTTTTTTAAATATTATAAATAACCATATCAAAATTAGGGTTATTTATAATATTTAGAAAAGTTGAGGGATACAATTGTAAAATATTTAATGATGCTAGCGAATTTCGTTAGGTCAACTAACGGCGAGGCAAAAAATGGCCTCAAGCTTCAAGGGGATATATATAATTTTTAAACTTCTCTAATTTTTTTGGAATTACCTCGAACCTCATGTTTTTTATGTAATTATCCTAATTATATAATCCATATTTTTTCCAACTATGGCATTGTTAATTTTGCCATTTACTTTCCATCTCATTTTACTTCTATGACCATATTTTTTTAAATATGACAATGGCAATTTAGACATTGGGTATATTATCCTACACAATCCTTGATCCAAACAATGAGTTGTAATCAAACCAGAAAATTAAATATATATTAATCATATATATAAAATACCAAATCATATAATTCATGAACAATGTAATACTTATTAATCCTAAAATTTTATCCAATCTCATCAAAAAAAAAAAAAAAAACAAACCAGACCTTAGAGAAAGATTGAACTACTTTGGGTGTGGCCCGTGGGAGAAGTACGATGAAAATATTGTGTGTTAATGGAAATGATTGTAAGTCCAAGCGGCTACGATAATCTAGAGGGGGGTGAATAGATTATCTCCATCTTTTCGATTTCGCCCTCTTTTTCAAACCGAATGCTCAAAGATAATAATAAGGTGTGGAATGTAAATAACACACGCCGATTTAAAGAGGTTAGGGCCTAATCCTCTACCACCCCAAGATATGGGGGATGGATTTCAAAAAAAAAGAAAAAGAATTTTATTAATTACCAAAATTAATACAAATTCAACTTACAACACCTTGAAGAGCACCACACTCTTTCTTCAACACCACCTTTGAGATTACCACAATCTCCTTTGAAGATTACCACAATCTCCAACGGCACCTTGTGAAGATTACCACAATCTTCACCTTTGAAGAGCACCACACTCTTCAACACCTCAAAAGAAGATTACCACAATCTTCTTACACCTAACACCTAGATCACCCAAGTGTGTTCTTACCATTAAGAACACTCACAAGGATATCTTGTGTTGAATGATTGCCTAAATTCAAGATTACAACTCGATAATTGATAATACAATGGAGTGCAAGTGTAATCAAGAAAAGCCTAGACCTCAAGAATGTGAAAGTGAATAGCTAGGCAAATTACAACAAGAAATAAGACAATGTAAGAACAAGTGTATTCTTGAGTGTATCTTGTTGTGTTGTAGTTTTCTCTCTTGTTGTGTTCTTCAATTCTTCCTCTATTTATAGGAGATGATTGATACTTGATAGCTCTCTTGGAATCGATTTCTACAAAAAATTGCAATTAAAATCAAGATTATAGCTGTTAGAAATCAATCCCACAATTTAGGAAAAAGTTATAACGCACAACGGTTAGAATTTTCTTTGTCAAAGCATAGGGCGACGTCGTCGCACGTAAATAGAAGTTTGAAACATGTCGCATGCTGACAAATTAACACAGGCGACGGTCAAGTGCACCTCGACCGGTCGAAGGCTTAAAGGCGACGGTTGCAGACCGACCAAAAAGCGAAGGAACAAAAAAAATATCGACCGCCTAAATTCAATGTTGTCCGATTTTTGACGAAAATAAACCTCAAGAGATACTCCAAAAAATTCGTAAAAACATTTTAAACCGATCGGGAGTATTTAGGACAACATTAGAAATATAGTCTAGAAGAAATAAAACATTTACACAAAAAGTGTTGTCCGATATAAATTCCAATAAATACTCCAAAAAATAGTAGAAACATTTTAGATCAATTGGGAGTATTAGGACAACATAGTTTCAATGTAAAAACCCATTGACTTAAAAACATTAAATGTGTTTGTCTAATAAAACTTGATGAAATACTCCGGAAAATATTAAAACCATTTTAAATCATTTAGGAGTATTTGGACAACTTTTAAAACCATTGTTTTGGTATAAAAACAAAATCATCAAAATCACGATAAAACCATTTATCAAACAATCTCCCCCTTTTTGATGATTACAAACCAAAACAATTTTAACGAGGTCGATTTTGAAAACAAAAAAATTTTTACCGGTTAAAGAGAACTATCCGTTGTGAGCGACAACATTCCATGCAATAAAAACACAAGGATGGGAGTAGAGATATTCAAACACATATAGCAAATGCTCCCCCTATCAACATGCACAACAGGAGTTATATAGAAGCAAATTAAACATAAGCTAAAATATTAGCTTTTCGATATTGAGCTTAAGTATCAATAACTTAAAAGCTCCCCCTGTCAAAGATACATCATTAGAACCGTATATAAGTCCATACTACAACCAATGGACCATGATTCATACATAACCATAATGCACCAAGTGGACTAAATATGATCCACAACTTATGGCTTTATGAAGCCATAGCTTATAGCTTCTTTTCGTTAAGCTTATCTTAGCTTTTATGAGCTAATGAGCTAATGAGCTTATAACCTGTTTCTCCCCCTTTGGAATCATCAAAAAGAATGTTAGCACGATATTCTTATCAAAGTGCGCAAGTAAACCGATGTATCGAGCCATTTGAGCATTGAAACTTTTAAACCAAATAGAAGAGTCAAATCATACGACTTGTAGAAGCTTATGAAAAATCATTTGATTTGCAAAAACATGATCTCTATAAATATATGAGACTTTTGAAATCGAAAGAGTCATGTAGGTGATGAATTTTTCATTGAAACGTTTTATCGAACACTTGGCGGCCAAAAAGAAAAAGTTATATATAGCCCTTGTAAATGAAATCAAGCCAAGTTTTTCATCACCAAATACAATTTAACAAATATCATTCATCAACAATCAATAAGCTCATCACAAACATATATGAATCACATCAAGAAAAATACATATAAGTCACAAACTCAAGGGTTCAACCCAATTGAGCTAAAGATAGTGAAATTCTTACCATTCAATCGGTAAAGACGAGCAATGATGATGATAGTCGAGCTAGATAATCCGCAAAATATATAATTCATGCATCAAAACTCATTTGAAGTGAATTGTGTGTGAAATTTGCAAAGGGGACGAAAAATGGCCAAAATGTGTCAAAGTGACGAATGCTGAAGACATAACCATTTTAATCCAAATTATAGCCTAGGGCGACCGTTCGAGGTTGAGGGCGACCGGTCGAGGTTGAGGGCGACCGGTTGCCCTCAACTCCTTCAGCTCACTGTCTTGTCAGTTTTTTCAAAATCCGAATTTTCAACCGAGAATCCGATTTTAACTAAGTTTTAAAAACGTGCAAAATAAAAACGTAGACCTCATTCAATATACATTATGTCATGATCAAGCTCGAAATGAGGCAAAATACTCGGCGTTGAGCGATTAAAAAGTCCGTGAGTGATCCTTGAGACGTAATTAAACACATCTCAAGTTTTTGTTAAAAATCACAATCCCAAAATAAATATATCGAATCTCAATATGTTTAGTTCGATTATGATGAACCAAATTTTGAATACGAATAACCGTATAATAGGTACCGAAATTGTTATTCCGAAAAAGTAAGAACGTTTTAAAGCTTTGGATACAACAAGTCATAAGAAGAAGTGCCTTTCAAATATTTGAAAATTTCTTTTAATGGCATTTTAATGAGATTCGTTGGGATAGTTTTTGAAGTCGAGCATATAGACATAAGGCATATGGAATGTCGAGTCTATAGGAATAATACAAGAAAACATACCTCGAATTTGTTTGTCGACCGACATGCCTTTTTCTACCTTTGTCAATTTTTTGCCATAGAAGTTGAGATAGTTCTTCTTTCTTCAATGCCTAACTCCTTCAAGAGTTCTTTTGAAATATAACCATCTTCTTGGCATTGAGTAATTTGAAGTCCAAGCAATAAATTGAGCTCCCCCATCAAGCTCATCTCGAGTTCACCTAGTATCAACTTAGAAAAAAAATCTTGCACAAATATTCATTAGTAGCACCAAAAATATTCTCATAAATATGCACAAGTTTAAACAATCTTGCCCTTTTTCACAAACAAAGAGAGTAGTATCAACTTTACCTTTTGTAAAATCATTTAGCAAAAATAGCTAAGTCTATCATACCATACACGGGGTACTTGTTTTAAACAATACAAGGCCTTAAAAACAATCATTTGGCCTAGAAAAATTTTAGGCCCCGGAGGTTGTTTTACATAGACTTCTTCTTGAATAAAACCATTGAGAAAATTGGATTTAACATCCATTTGGTAAAGTTTGAAATTTTCTTAGAACAAGAATGGGCAAGTAAAATGCAAATAGCTACTAAATGTGCTATGAGTGCAAATGTTACATCAAAATCAATTACCTTCTTCTTGAAAATACCTTCGAGCTACTAACCTCGCCTTAGTTCGACCAATGTTGCCTTGGTCATCGAGTTTGTTCCGGAATACCCTTTTTGTCTTCTTCATGGAGCATCCAATTGATCTAAGGTGTTCATAATAGATCATTTACATCCAAATATTTTGAGGTAACTAATATTTGAAGTACTTCATTTCTCATCTACACACATTAACAAACTTATTACCGGCATCGCTTATAAGCAAGAAAACATAGCCCAAGTGTAACAACATGCCTCAATCATCAATCACAAAAATATCTTGCATAAGAGCATAATAGAAATAGACACTATATATATATATAGACCATGAAGCAAGAAGCACATACTATGCTTTTAGAATATCATCAAGAGTCTAATAAATCATGCAAGTTCAAATAAGTTTAAGAAAGCTATAAAAGGTCTCTTTTGAAATTTGCAAATCCGATAGCATATAGTTGAGACCTTATTTAAAAGAAGTATTTGAACAAGAGTTGACAAAGCAAATATGTGCAATCAAATATCGAATAGTGCCTTTCAAAAATCTAAAAATCCTCTTAATGGCATTTGTATGAAACACTATGAAAAAACAAGCACATAGGCATATGGCAATACATATATCGAGTCTATAAGAGTAAGAATAACACAAGTAAACGTACCTCGATAATTTATGCCTTTTCTTGACAAATAATGATGAAAATGGTCATTTGTGAAAATATGTAAATCCTACACAATTCTTAAAACAAATCTAGCACAAATCATAATGATAAAAGTGTAGGCTAAGAGATATCACAAGTAAGCTCATGCCATAAAAATCCATAAGAGATGATAATATACTATAGTCTTCAAAAATGCACAAGAGTTTTAAAAACATCATATAAGGTCTTCTTTTTTTTAAAAAATTTAAAAGCACAAATATATATTGAAGACCTTAATTAAAAAATAAATATTTGAAAACTCATTTTGCAATAAAGACACAAATAAAAGCATGCATAATAACAAAATAAAATGCATATTTAAATAGGGAGATACGGGTTACCAATTACGCCATTTCCATGGGTTGTGTCGTTCCCATTGTTGATGATATCTTCCCTTTGAGAAGTCACTTTGTTGATGATGACTTCTTTGATTACTCCATTTCCAAGGTTTGTTGCCTTCCCATTATTGAAAGTCTCTTCTTCTTTGAAAATCATCTTGTTGATGATGTCTTTGCCATTTCCAAGGATTGTGTTCTTCTCATTTTTGATTGTACCCTCTTCTTGGAAATTGGCTTTGTTGAGAATAGTTTCTCCTTCTTTGATCAAATGAAACGGTCATTTGATGTTTTCTTGGCGGTAATAATTTTCTTCGATTATTATTCCGCCGGGTACCTAATACAACATTATTTTGTGGTACCCTCAAGTGCTTGGGTCATTTAGGATTAGTCTTGAGACTTTTAGGTCTCCAACAATAATTAGAGCTATTTCTAGCCCGACAAGTATTTACCGTATGACCCTTTTTACCACAATAAAAGCATGTAATAATTCTAGGAGCATAATGACCAATGTGCTTAGAGACTTGATTCTTTTTCATGTGATTGACACCTTTAGGCTTATGATCAAGTTCTAGTTTCGATTTATCACAACAATCAACAATATCGGTCATCTTATAAGTACTCAAGTTGGATTTAGATAAATCATTTTTCAAGCAAATTATATCCTCAACAAGAGTACTATTATCTTTCTCAAGGTTTCTAACCTTATCAAGAGTGGTTGTGTGAGCACATGATAGTGATTCATAGGAAGTAAATAAACTATCCTTATCATTTTTCAAAATAATGAATTCATTTTTCAAATTTTTGTATTTAACAAGTAAGTTTTGGAATTCATCTTGTAGCTCATCATAATCATTTTGCAAATCACTATATTCATTTTGCAATTCATTGTCATAAGAAGTAGAGGGTTTAGAACTTACCTCGTTTTCTTCTTCGATGCCCATGAGGCATTGTTCAACTTGTTCATCATGGGAGGTTGTAGAAGGCTTATCCCATGTTGTTGGATTTGATGTTGTATACGTTTGTGAAGTAGATGGTTTTGAGTTGCTCCTTTCATTTGCATATACTTCATAGATGGCTTCTAATTTTTGCCATACTTCATGTGCCGATCGAATACCTACAACATGATCAAATTCCAAAGTGGTAAGTGAACAATGTAAAATATTAAGAGCTTTACCATTTAAGGAGATGATTTTCTTCTCTTCATCATTGAGCTTTTTGAAGCCTTTTGAGGTGTGTGGTGTATCTTTCACCGAAATGGATTCTCCATTAATGACGGTGTTCCAAATGTCGAACCCGCAACCTTGTAAATAGCATTCCATTCTTTCTTTCCAAAAAATAAAATTTTTGGAATTAAATAGTGGTGGCTTGGTGGTGGAGGTGCCGGATAGATGAGCTTCGTTCGTAGACGACGATCGTTTCTCTTCACTCGCGATGTGAAATGAGCTTGCCAAAGAGTTTGGCTCTGATACCACTTGTAAGTCCAAGCGGCTACGATAATCTAGAGGGGGGTGAATAGATTATCTCCATCTTTTCGATTTCGCCCTCTTTTTCAAACCGAATGCTCAAAGATAATAATAAGGTGCGGAATGTAAATAACACACGTCGATTTAAAGAGGTTCAACCCACCTAGGGCCTAATCCTCTACCACCCCAGTATATCCGGGATGGATTTCAAAAAGAAAAAGAATTTTATTAATTACCAAAATTAATACAAATTCAACTTACAACACCTTGAAGAGCACCACACTCTTCTTCAACACCACCTTTGGAGATTACCACAATCTCCCTTTGAATATTACCACAATCTCCAAATGGCACCTTGTGAAGATTACCACAATCTTCACCCTTGAAGAGCACCACACTCTTCAACACCTCAACAAGAAGATTACCACAATCTTCTTACATCTAACACCTAGATCACCCAAGTGTGTTCTTACCACAAGAACACTCACAAGGATATCTTGTGTTGAATGATTGCCCAAATTCAAGATTACAACTCGATAATTGATAATACAATGGAGTGCAAGTGTAATCAAGAAAAGCCTAGACCTCAAGAATGTGAAAGTGAATAGCTAGGCAAATTACAAAAGAAATAAGACAATCTAAGAACAAGTGTATTCTTGAGTGTATCTTGTTGTGTTGTAGTTTTCTCTCTTGTTGTGTTGCTTCAATTCTTCCTCTATTTATAGGAGATGATTGATACTTGATAGGCTCTCTTGGAATCGATTTCTACAAAAAAAATTGCAATTAAAATCAAGATTATAGTCATAGAAATCAATCCCACAATTTAGGGAAAAGTTGTCTCCGCACAACGGTTAGAATTTTGTTGTCAAAGCATAGGGCGACCGTCGCACACGAAATAGAAGTTTGAAACATGTCGCAAAGAAATTAACACAGGCGACCGGTCAAGTGCACCTCGACCGGTCGGGCTAGGGGTGACCGGTTGCACGACCAAAAGCGGAAGGAACAAAGTTTTGTTTCGATGTTTTGCTCCCAGTGCACGGCCGCTTCTTTGTCGACGGATCGACCGCCTAAATTCAATGTTGTCCGATTTTTGACGAGAATAAACCTCAAGAGATACTCTGAAAAATTCGTAAAAATATTTTAAACCGATCGGGAGTATTTAGGACAACATTAGAAATATAGTCTAGAAGAAATAAAACATTTACACAAAAAGTGTTGTCCGATATAAATTCTAATAAATACTCCAAAAAATAGTAGAAACATTTTAGATCAATTGGGAGTATTAGGACAACATAGTTTCAATGTAAAAACCCATTGACTTAAAAATATTAAATGTGTTTGTCTAATAAAACTTGATGAAATACTCCGGAAAATATTAAAACCATTTTAAATCATTTAGGAGTATTTGGACAACTTTTAAAACCATTGTTTTGGTATAAAAACAAAATCATCAAAATCATGATAAAACCATTTATCAAACAATGATTGTGACATTTTATATTAGTCGGGGAGGGGGGGTGATTTGAAATTTGAAATATACTATACTCTAGGGGTATTCGTTTTTAGAATGAATCTGAAATTCAATTCGATTCGAATTTGAATTAGAATTTTTGAATATTGAATATAAAGTCAAATCAAATAATGAATTATGTGATTTTTCGAAAATTATATTCAAAAATTCTAATTCAAGTAAATTCGATTCGATTTAGTGCATTGATTTGAATTATCAAAATAATATATTTTAAATATTATATAAATAAAAAACATATGCAAATAAAAATAATATAACTGATTGATATATAAAGAACATTTAGTTTCATATTGCTATTATAATACAATTGTTGTAGTAGAAAAAAATATGAAACATCAGCCATCATGACTATTATAGCAATAATGATTGGCTAGTTTTACATTTAATCTCATTTAAAAGTTTCAATGATTGTTGTTTAGGTTTTGTAATGTCTGGTGTGTTTTTTTTTTTTTTTGAAAGGAAGCTTTATTAAGCAACATGAGAATTACAAATATTATCAAGGTGGGCAACCACAAAGGTCGGAGGCTCTACCCAAGTAGTAGGACTAGCATAGGAACTAGAAGCCCTCGCAATAGTGTGAGCTACTATGTTCGCTTGTCTTCGAACGTGTTGAACCTTAAAGTGAGGCTCGGAATCGAGAACAACTTTGCAGCTTCGGATAATCTTCCCAAATTCAGACCAATTGGCTTCAAATCTCATAAGAGCATCGACTACACCTTTAGCATCCAATTCAAACACAACTCTAGTGAGACCCAAGCTCCTAATCCAGTTTAAGCTTTCTAATATGCCCCTTCCTTCACCTTCAAGAACTGTTATATTACCAGCAAAACAATAAGTTCAACAAGCCAAGAACTTACCAGTATCATCCCTTAGTATCATCCCTAGACCATATTTATTTTCCTCCTTAAAAAATGCAGCGTCTACGTTGCACTTCCAGGTTGAAACAAGAGGGGTATGCCACAGTCCACATTTTGGCAGGTAGAGAAGTGTTGTTCCAAAGCTTTGAATTTCTTTGCTTCCACATATTCCATAGCACCAGACAGATGCGGGAGGAAATCTGTTGCTGCAACTCTTCAAGCTTGATAAAGAACTACTCCACAAATGAGCCTGTATCACTTATTAATCTACTCACCACATCCCACAGCCTACATTCTCTCCAACATTCCTCATCAAATTTGCAGTTAAGAAAAACATGCCAATTAGTTTCTAACTGAGCCTCGCATAGGACACATAATTGAGTAGTTTCAACACGTTTTTTTCCTTTGATTTGTTCTGGTAGGTAGGCAATCTCTACACAATCTCCAGAGGAAGAATTTAACCTTATGAGGTATATTAAGCTTCCACAATTTCTCCCATGAGCCAGCACGTCCAAACTCAATATCAGCAATGCTCTCCACCAATCTATTGTACCCAGTCTTAACAATATATATCCCTGTTTTGGAGAAGTGTCAGATCACTCTGTCCTCTTCATTACAGTTGCACAAAGGAATTTTCAAAATCTGCTCAACATCGCGGTTGAAAAATACTCTTCGATAATATTCATATCCCACTCTAGTGTGACAGGGATGAAAAGATCATTAACCTTCAACTCCTCTAATCGCCCCACTTTTTCTGTATTGATCCAAAAATTGGATGAATCACGAAGCCATGGATCATTCCATACACTGATAGATTTTCCATCACCAATGCTCCACATTGTGCCTAACCTTAGTAAATGTCTCGAGCTCCAGATGCTTCTCCAAGTGTAACTAAGATTAGGTCCTAGTTCCGAGTTTAAGAAATCCCCATACGGAAAATATTTAACTTTGTAAATTCTACTAATTAAAGCATATGGGTTGGAGAAAACTTTCCAACCAAGCTTAACCAACATAGCAAGGTTAAAAAAATGGAATTCTCTAAATCCCAATCCACCCGCTCTCTTAGAAACACACAACTTGTCCCAATTCAACTAATTAATACCACGACTACCATCTTTCCTCGAACCCCACCAAAATGAATTTATCATACGTTGTAATTCATCACCCAAAGAAACAGGTAAGAGGAAGACACGTATACAATATGAAGGAAGAGCTTGAGCCACAGACTTGATGGGAATATTCTTACCTGCTTTTGAAAGTGGTTTATTCCGCCATTTCTGAAGGTGAGTACACAAATTATTCCGAAGGTAGCCAAATTTATTTATTTCTTCCTTTTTCCAATAAGCGAGGAAGACCTAAATATTTCTTGGCTGTTGTTGATGCGATTGAACCCCAAGGATGTTGATTACTTCTTGCTGCATGTTCTGGTCCACATTAGAGCTGAAAGATACTGAGGTTTTTTGGAGATTTATAGCTTGTCCCGAAGAGCTCTCATACTGGTATAAAATATTCTTAATGCACTGTGCTTCCTCATTATTTATTTGAAAAAGAATGGGGAGTTGTCATCGACAAAAAAAGAAGATGAGAAATAGAGGGTGCACCACGACAAATTTTAATTACATAAATCCTTCTGTCAAACTCAGCCCATTTCAACATGGAGTAAGCCGCGCAAAGAATAAAAAGATATGGGGATAGAGGATCCCCTTGTCGAAGGCCCCTTCTTGGTATTATAGGACCTACTAGCGTGTCATTAATCCTTACTGAATATGAGACAAATTTCACACACAACATAATCATATTTACCCATCGACTATTAAATCCAATCTTTGAGAGAATACTCTCTACATACACCCAGTCAATTATGTCATAGGCCTTAGTAATATCAATTTTTAACGCAGCTGCTCATTTCTTCCCTTTCGATTTCCTCTTCATATAGTGATGAACCTCAAATGCTACCAGAACATTGTCAAATATTGACCTCCTTTTCACAAAAGTTGACTGTTCTTCAGATATAACAGACAGGAGCACCTTTTTAATTCTGTTTGCTATCACCTTCGAAAGAATTTTATATAACTCATTACACAATGAAATTGGGCGCATGTCTTTCATTGATAACAGTTGTTGGCATTTTGGAACCAAGACTATATTAGTATCCATCAAACCTGGAGGAAAATTAAGTGTAGTAAGTCATTCTGTCCCCACACGAAACACATCATCTCCCAGCAAATGCCAAAACTTCTGATAGAAGACTGGATTGAAACCATCCGGCCCGGGAGATTTATCCGGGTGCATAGCAAAGACTGTCCTTTTAAACTCCTCACGGGTGAAAGGTTCAAGAATAAGCTCGTTCTGTTCAGTACTCACCTTAGGGGTAATATAGCTCAACTCGGCCTCCTTGTTGCTATTGGTAGCAGAAAATAAATTGTGGAAGTAATCCATTAGAATTTCTCCTAAACCTTTGTCGTCATCATGCCATATGCCATTGCAATTCTGTAGCTTCATGATTCGGTTTGTCTTCCTTTGAGTAGATGCTGCTGAATGGAAAAAATGAGTGTTAGAATCACATTCACGCAACCAAAATACTTTCGCTCTTTGTTGCCAGTGTTGTTCCTCTTGGAGTAAAATGTTCACATATTTATCTTTGTACTCCTTGTAGCTGATTACAGAGCCCGGGTCAGTTTTACGTAAATGCTCGATCTCTTTGAGGCAAATATATTTCTCCTTCTTAAAAATATTAGTCTGTTTCCTGCCCCAAAATCTGAAGTTCAACTGAACAGTTGTGAAGCCGCTCCATAACACCAAGATTAAAATCAGCTTGCCATCCACTACGAACCACATCATTAACCTCAGGTATCATAAGCCACTTATTTTCAAATCTAAATGGCTTATATACTCTTCCTCGAGGAGGCAACAACGTGCTTAATAACAGAGGAGTATGATCTGAAATAGGTGCAAATAAATTATGAAGTCGTACCTCTGGAAATAGTGAAAGCCATCTTGGTGATACTAGTGCTCGATCAAGTCTCTCCTCTACAGCATCATTCGTACCTCTCCTAGCTTCCCAGGTAAATTGACGTCTAATGAGAGGTAAGTCCGTTAAATTACAATCATTTACGGCCTCCCTAAACCCTCTAAACAACCAATTAGGATGTTCAAGTCTGCCATTCTTGTCCGCCAGATTAAGAAGGTCATTGAAATCTCCTATACAACACCATCGAAGATCACTTTACCCGTGGAGTTGTCTAAGAAGGTTCCAAGAATCTTTGTGTTTGTTTCTTTTCGAATAACCATAAAACCCCGTAAGTCTCCATTTAATACCATCATCTCGAGTAACTTCCAAATCAACGTGATTCTGTGAATAACCAAAGATGGAACACAAACTCGATTTTCGCCATAGAACACATATACGACCACTTCTTCCGATCCTTTCGTATCAACAACAAAAGAACTTTCAAATTGTAGTCGGACTCGAATTTGTTCAATTCTCGTAGCATGTGACAAGGTCTCAAACAAGATAATAATATTTTTAATTTATGTTAATGTCTCTAAAGTAACAATATAATTTTGTAATCTATATGGCGTGTCTATATTTTTTGTATAAGCACAAGATTCATTTGTAAAAGGGATAATTACAAAAAGTACCCCTGCGGTTTGACCTAATTACAAAAAAATCCATCTAATTTTCAAAATTACAAAAAGTATCCCTGAGGTTTGATTCAGTGTTAAAATTAAGGGGTATACTGCAATAATTTTATAAATATGAAGGGGGATTTTGATTTTTTTTTGCTTATGAAGGGATTAAATGTTAGACAAAATAAAACCTCAGGGGTATTTTTTGTAATTTCAAAAAAATAGCTGGATTTTTTTGTAATTAGGTCAAACCTCGAGGGTACTTTTTGTAATTAACCCTTTGTAAAATGGAATTTCATTTGAAAATATGGATCCTTGCTTAGAAAAATATGGGTTTTGAATCCGAACCTTGCCCAAATTTATCGACAAATTTAAATTTTTGGTTTGACTCGAATTCGGTTGAAAATATGAAAATTTAATTTGAATTTAATTTAGAATATGTATCGAATTTCAAATTAGAATTTTAAAATACTCATTCGATAAATTCACCAATTTATTATGAATTTAATTATTTGCTAATCAGATCCGCAATGAAACCAATTAATTTTTATGTGAAAACTCAAATAGGCACGCATTTTAGTAGGTGTGCCACTTGGAAGGATTTTCTATTTTTTTTGTCGACTCAGAGTATCCCTGCACCAGTCTGGGGCATATACCCCACATTTTCTTTGGTCAATGGGGCATCCGCCCTTCCCATGGATAATCCTAATCTCTAGGGAAGGTGGGGCAAACTCAACCCCGTCATTTTGCGTTAGTCAGGTTTCGAACCTGGTACTTCAGAGTTGCAATAATGTAATTCTTATACTTAATGTTATATCTACAATATATCCATTGATAATAGCAATTTTTATAAATAATATGCGTTAACAAAACAAAGACTTATAAATAGGTTTATAAATATATTACAGGTTTATAATAATTTATTTTTTTATTTCTTGTTCATTTTTATTTCATTTTTATTTGAATTGTAATGTGTTTTATGATATAATAATTATTTATATATACGGTTCGACCCGTCTTGCCTCGCCCACCCCGTTTGCAACATGTGACAAGTCTCGCATTATCCCGCCCCGTAAGATGGATGGGACCGGCATGTGCCTTCAAGTACCCGTCTGCCGAGCCCCGTTGCCATCTCTAACTAACTACAAGATTTTTATAAAAAAATTGTCTTTTCCAAATTTCACCACATCATTAATCTTTTTTACACACAAAACCAACACTCTCATTCTACTTTCCCAACATTTAAAATAAAGGTAAACTAATTTTACTTGTTTAGGAACTTTTATAAAACTTTGTAGTTAGTAGTTAGTACATATCTGATATCATAATATATATGGGTTGTCCAATGGAAAACTCGGTAATTGATCCAATTCAAATATGCTAAACGATTATTTTAATAGATAATTTTTTCAATGAATTGCAATATGGCATAATTAAATAATTGTATCAAAATAAGTTAACCTTTTTTTTTTTTAACGACCGGGGGCTATTCCAAATGGGTCTTTATTTCCTTAACCTTTTCCATTTGGTCTTTCCATCCGCGTCGCCACTCATGAACTTCTCACCCCTGAAAGTGAGTTTCATGCCTTCCCCACACTCGAACCCAGGACCTATAGGCTAAAGTCCCAAGTTCTAAGAGTGTGAGTAATAATGTTTTAATTTACAATTATTTTAGTTTATTAAAAGATATTTTTCTTTTCAAAAACTTATTCCTGCCGGCTTTTTGGAGGTTACTAAAAAAATATATTTTTTCATAACTACATTTTTTTGTACAAATTCAAACAATTACAAAATAAATTGTAGGAGAAATAAATTGTAGGAGAGGGATGACGGAGGAGGTTTGAACCATTGACATCACCTCTAATAGATGAGACCAAGCAACATCTCCAGTGAAGATATTTTATCTACTCTATTTTTAATCCAACTCCAAAAACACTTTTTTTGAATGAGTTTCACCAAAAATACGTATTGATAATGTAAAAGGAATTTTTAAAAAACACCTAATAAAACATCAATTTTCTAAATTGGCTTTTATTGTAGAAGTGCTCCCAAACACGCACAAAAAACACGATTTTTTCTAAAGGCAAGTTTTGATATTTTATAGGGATAATCACAAAAAACATCCCTGAGGTTTGGATTAATTACAAAAAAACCTATATATGTTTCAAAATTACAAAAAACTCCTTTAGTAATATTTTTGTAAATGTCCGTTGTTTTTTTGAAAATCACAAGGAAAAATATAAGAAGGAATCAAACATCAGAAATTTTTTTGTAATTTTAAAGAACTCTAGTTTTTTTTTGTAACTAGCCCAAACCTCAGGGGTGTTTTTGTAATTACCCCTACTTTATATTCTAACGGACCCCAATCATAATTTTTTAAAATACATAAGCAATCATATAATATTTGTTTAAAACATTTATTTTTAAACTTTTTTTTTAATTTTATTAAAAATATATTTTTTAAACTATTTTTAAAGTTATAAATATAGATAGTGCCAATAAGAAGGATGATGGGAGAACAAAGGAAATGTAATCCAAGTAGGGAGAGAGAATATGAAATTAACAGTACAATGGGGATACTCCCTAAGTAAAAATTTTTCTCCCAAATTTTTCTACATACTAAACATACATCCAATCACCAGCATGTACAAAACAATAGCAGCCAGAAAAGCTTTAAACTCTGCCCCTTAGAATCTACACTATCTATCAACTACCAGATAACATCAACACCATTAGTCCATTACCCAGCTGAATAAAACCAGGATATGTAGTTCTTTCAACCCCCTAACAGACAACTACTTACTTGAGGACAAATATATTAACCGATAACTAACTTCACAAATGTAGGTCTTCGGACAAGCTATTAGAAACCTCTTCCCCGCCGTCCGGGGGTGCGATCCGCATCCTCTTTGCCGCGCGATGCTCACCCGATTCTAACGCCATCTCGTGACCACCGCTACGTGGATGCGCCTCGTCACCCGGGATAACACTCTCCGAAACATCCAGTTTGTCGCCGGAAGCAAAGGCAGCGAGGCCCACGGCCAGGCACTCGTGAGACGGGCCGTGATCAAGCAAATCGTTCGCCTCTTGAGAAAACTCGGGCAGGTTCTTCAAGAAATAGGAATCGCCATTCGGGTCGTTTGTCTCGACAAGAGTATGAGATTTTTCGGTGTTAAGCGGTTCTCCGGAAGTAAAGTCGGAGCAAACGGTCAAGTGCTCGATTTTCTCTGACGATAAACATCTACGGTTATCTAGTTCATCAGCAGATTGCCATTTTTCATCAGCCTCTACTACTTGTATTATATCATCAGAGTCACAATCTGACGTTGCTGGAGATGAGTCAGCATCGTCATCGGGTGTAGGTTGGTGAACTGGGTGTAATCTAAAATCTTCGGACGAGTAAGGAAAGACAGGTTCACCATCTAGATGATTGTGGAAGACAGGTTCTCCTATTTCTTGGTGTACAAAACACTCACCAACTTCTACCTCTTCCTGTTAAAAAAAATATTTACAGAATCAACACAATATAAATCAGCTCACAATTAAAGGGGGAAAAAATAAAGAATCCTTAATCTTTTGATTCTCGAACAGAATTAGCATGCGGAAAGAGGTTTTGAAACAAAAATTGTAACTAATTCGAATATTGAATCCTTCAGCAAGAAATTCAGCCGTAATGAGGAAGGAAAATTCATAAAGGTAACACCAACAATCTCTCCCTTTTAAACCCTTGGCATAATGTTTCTCAATTTTCAATGCAAAATACGAAACTTCCTCCTTTGCACTGATCCAAAGCAATTAGCAAATACAACGATGATCCTCCCAAACCAAATAATATTTTTCTTGGATTTATATGTCGCGGAAGCTTTAGATTGTTCTACACAAACCATGATAGTTTAGCCAAATATGATCTCCCTCCCCTTTGCGAGGTCAGTGTTTAAAACAATTTGTTATATCTGCAGACGGGTATTTAGACCACAGAGGGAGCCAAATACTTTTGGCTGCTTTCTAGATTGACATTTAGCATTATTGTTTTCCCATATAATAAAATACCAGGCAATGCCAGTTGGCACTAAAATGTAAATATCAAACATCTAAGAAAACTTCATGATCGTGATAGGATCTCGTGATCTCAAGCACAAATCAAACTTCGAATTTCGGAATACGGGGTCTTCCGACAGCATTCTAAACCTATACTTGATCTACTAAAGAAATCAACACACATGCACACATGCTAAATCTAGCTATATATGTAAACATGTAAACAATCTAAATAAATGATGCGATTCTGTTGCCATTATGTAAGCCACCACAATTTCAATTGCAATGCATACTCATCGTAAGTCATTGAATAGCAAAAATAAGTGCATCTGAGAAGATTGATTGGTATTTGAAGTACCTCTGTCAGAGGAACAGGCCTTTTAAACTCATGAAGAGATGTTCTGCTACCCAAAGCTCCCCAAGTTGCATCATTATATGATTCGGAACCAGATGCTTGCTTAAACAACTCCTTTAAAACCAATCCAGAACTTCCGGTACACTGGGTACTCTTCGTAGACGAAGATGGTAATAAAGTCATCTCGATTCCATGATCGACCCGACGTAGTGAGCTCTCACGACAACCACCCAAAGGACTGGATTTTACTAAAAAACCAACCCCATTCTCATAGTCACGAGTAGCATTCAGACCTTCAGGCGAACAATGCATTCCACTCCCACCTAACGGACGACAATCTTTAGATTGAGTATCAAGGAGATCATTAATCAATCTCTCAATACGAGTTCGCTTCATGGAAGCTTCACCAGGAGGAAACCAATCTTCTTGAAGCTGGAAACACAGACATTCAGTCACTTAAGCATTAAGATTTGTGATATGGCTGGCTCACACAAGAAACAAAAAAAAGAAAGACTTCCACTTATCCTGCCATAAACAGATTGCAGGATGGGGAAAAAACCCAGCACAAACAAATTGCAACAGAGGCCAGATAATATTACCCTAAAGGGTTAAGAAAACATTTGCAAGTTTAAGAAACATAATAATGTACTTACAAACTTGGAGGATGATGTAATTTTGTAAATACTAAAGTTAGCGGGAACTTCCTCCAGAAAAAGCTCTACATAATGAAGCAAGAAAAGGCCACAATCATATGAATTTTGCTGCTGAGGTAGCTGCAAAGTCCAAAAACTGAAGTCAAAGATCCAATATGTCAAAAGCAGAATAATCTAATGCAATCCATCAACAAGAAGAAAAGGTAATCAGAAATAATGGTTCCAATATATCAGTGTGAGACTGATAAGAGTCTAGCCAAAATAAAGAACACTGCCTTGCACAAGTTATTTAAGCTTGAGTCAAGCCTAATACAAGTTTTATAAGCTAAATTCCGCACTTTCTGACTTCTAATAACATATGAAAGAAAATACAACATACTCAACTTAATAATTCAATAAGATGAGGGTGGCTAAGGTACGACATGCGGTTCTTCTCCGATATAGGTACTACGAAACCCTCTGACTTTTCGGTATCGGAAACACAAGAATGGCTTAAAGAACAGTGATTATATAAATGAGGTAAAATGATCATTAGAACAGACAAAAATAAGTTATCAAGCCGAGTAAGAGGTGACCAATTAGGAAAATTTCGACTTTGGAGTAAGTGATGACAACAGGGCCAATTTCTGGATTCATTTATATCGTGGAAAGAGAGAATGAAACAGAAGGAGAATTAATGATCATCATGCAATACAGTCACAAAAGATTACAGTGGAGTTGCAGAGATGACCAATAAGCATGGGGGAGGCATTTCACTTGAATTGGTGACTGTAGAGTGTCAATTTATGGGACGTTGGATAGACAGAATAACTTGCGGAATGGACTCAAATCTAACAATCATGTTTTCCCTACGTCCTATTTACAAGAGATTAAGGTACTTATGCTTGCGGGAAGTATGGGAAAGTGCTATTCAAATGCGTCATTCTGTAACTGGGAAAAGGGGGCCTTGTGGGTAAAGGAATTGGCATAATTCGATTACTTCTATCTATATCCATTGAAAAAGAAAATGAATAAGCGACAATATTAGGAGAAGAATATCGAAACTAGGGCCCCAGCATGCCTCTCTGGGAACCATAGGAAGACAGACAAAAAGTCCCTATAATGTGTTGACTTTCCATTGAGAGATGAGCAATATTTTTTACCAAACCATTCCAATTACTCAAACAATATAAACGCTCTAGAAGAGTTCTTTTAGACTTTTTCGATATATTTAAAATCTTTCCTATGCATGCAAAAAAATCGGCTTATGAATGAATATACATATTAAAAATACCTCCAGAGGTATGAACTTTAAATTTCTGAACTTTGAACACAGATCTTCAGATGTTCCTTTCTGCCTTTCTTTCCACTCCTCCCATAAATAACTGTAATTTCAAGTTACAAATTGACAAGTCCAACGTTTAAAAGAGAATCAGCAAAAGATTAATAATGGAAGGAAAAACAAAAAAGAAAATATAAAAAAGGCATAGAAAATGTGAAATGAGTGCACAAGAGTCAAATATTTTACAGGGATATGTAAAGGATAGAGCGACACAGTCCATTTTAACTTATGACATGTCGTATGGGTGGATGTATATCTCGCATTGGAATTGGCCTTCAAATGGCATGCTCTATTGTCGCGGGATCGCCCATTTTTGAAATGCTTCCATGAATTGTAACTATTAGGTGTAAATGATTTATCAAACACGTGTATGGAAGCAGAGCCTAATTGGGACACAAATGGTCACTGACATAACCACTCTCAACACCCTACCAACCCAGGGAAAAAGTAAACAATTGGTCACTGATTTATCATCATAATGCTAGACCATGTATATTCAACGGGATACTGACGTCACACACACAAACAAGTATGTATTCTCCCTATGCACTATTCCTAGTAACTGAAAGTGAAAATATACCTTTGTAAAAGATCTTTGAGGCCAACATGATTTCCTCTGAGAGAATCCATATGCAATATACATGGCACTCTTAACGACTTGCCATCCTTGACATCTGAAATATGGCAACGGAAAAATTAAAACATTGTCAAGAAGTGGAAAATCTTTAATGAGATAGTCCAGGAATCAAAAATAACTTGCCTTCATAGCTGGCAACTTCTCCAAAGTAACAAATTACTATAAGACTCCAGTGGTAACTGCAATAGTATTGCATTGTAAGTTACAACTCTCCATGTCATGATACCAGAGGTTAGTATTCAGAATCAACAGAAATAACTCGAGTGGGAGGTATGTTTAATTTCTTACTTGTAATTGACGGGAATAAAAATGAAGTCCTTTTCAAGTAAGTTTACTTTTCTTGTCCATTTACGAACACGCTGGAAAGCTGCCTTGCCATCAAAAGCACTGGATGGATCTTTATCCATGTCAGCCAACTTTCGAAAGAAGAAACTGTTGAAAAAGTGGAACTTAGTCCTCTCTTCCGCATTTTGTCTACTCTTCAAATATCTGTTATAAGGTTAAACTTTGATGTGAGCCAAGTGAAAAAGAAAATGAATAATTGCGAAATAAAGACAACAATTTGAAACAAGAAATCTATATTAGCAGACCAACTTACTTGATGTAAAAGTCAATGATAGTATCATTGACAAATGTGTCTGGCAGTAGGAGATCTACATCTCTCTTACTTATGGAAACAGCATCGGGATCACCTTTTGGATAAATCACTTCTTCAAAAGGCTTATCGAATCTGTAACATTATAAAGTAGCTCAAATAACATAGTAATTGCACCAGCCAGAAGGATAACTTTTCTGAATATCATAGTATCTTCAGTGGCTTACATGGAATTCGGTATAATATTATAGATGCTTTTCCAAAATAGAAAATATTTTGTGCTGCTAATAGAAGGTGTAATAACATCCTTGTCCAAACGTCATAAAACGGGTCAATTTCTAATTATAACGTCTCATGGAGAGGAAGAGACAGAGCAACAATTAGCTACGCCCATAAATTCTAAGATAGCTCCCATGACAGAGAATAACTTATTGAGATAAAAATACAGGTGATAATAAAATAGATAGGTTTTGGTTTTACCTATAAAGTCGGGCAAATTTTAATTGCGTGAATGATGAATCCACATTCAATTGGCGCATAATCCATAAATTAGTTTTCTCCCTTTCCAATCTCTTACGTTAGTCAAAAATACCATACCACATTACATCTATACAACCTGACGTCCAACAACAATCACAACATCTCCCTTTTGATCCCTAAATTATCCAACTCCGTGGTGCAAAAGGAAAGGAAGCATGACAGACCACACTAAGTCAGTCAGTCTACACAGGTAGGGTTCTTTGCAGGAAGACTGCCTTTTCAAATTTACATCTGTTTGACTCGAGAGGAGGCCAAGTTCTTTTGAGGTGTTATGGTGGTTTTGTAGACTATAAAAGCATTCATTGCATGAGATAAATTAAGAACGAGTTTTAACAAATCATATTCATCGGTAATGAGGTCTCTAGAAGTCACAAACAAAATCTTTGTAGTTTCATAAAGAAAGCTGATACGAGTTTTAGGTAAGCTGCCACTTAAGCTTAATTTTCAAACGACCTCGACTATCATAATTGCTTTTTCTAGTTTTCAATGTATCTTATTCGCATGGATTATGTTCCATCTTCTTCTGCCATTTTTCAATCATATTATGGTGACAGGGATATATTTGAAAAAAAAAGTCCAAGGACATCATTATATTACAAAAATGAGTACCATTAGCATATAATAACACTATGTGTTTTGTCCAATTTTGAATTTTACATATTCCAGTTAGAGTTATTACATTAATTCAATTGTACGTAAAATACCACATCAAAGTTTTGTTTTAAATAATAAATAATTGAGAAGAAGAAAATATTTTTAAAATCATTCAAATTGGTGGTGATGAGCCAAACAAAATGATCCAAGAAGTTTGAGGCAATCTTTTAAAGATTCAGACTGGCCTGTTGGACCATTGAACCATGAAACATTAACATGGCCAGTCCGGTTACACTTAAAATAGGTAGATATCAGCCATTGAGGACTGATCAAAAACAGCAGACCTGGAAAACTCAACCGAAACGGCAACTTCAATTATGCACTTCAGAATATAACCTGATTTTTTTTTGTGCAACTGGTGGTAGGGACTGATACGGTTGTTTTGGAGGTGGAGGGAGTGGATTCAGGAGAAAAATGGGAGTACATGGTGGTAATTTTGGAGGTGGAGGTGATTGAGGCAGTAAAAATGGTGGATCAAGTGGCAGACAATGGAGGAAGAAAATTGAGGGAAGAGAACAAGGGACTCCTGAGACTTGAGAGGAAAAAAAGACATGCAGATGAGATGTCTAGAAAGGAAAAAGGAAAGTAGGTCTTCAAGGTTCCCTTATTTTATCCTTCAGTCATGCACTTTAGCGAATCTTTTGTTCTTTTTGTGCAACTGGTGGCGGAGAGTGATGCAGGTAATTTTGGAGGTGGATGGAGTATATCAAGGAGAAAAGGGCAATTATATGATGGTGGTTTTGGAGGTGAAGGTGATTGCGGCAGTAAAATTAATCGACCGGGTGGCAGGCGATGGAGGAAGAAAAATGAGGAATCGGAGAGAACTAAGGGACGGCTGAGACTTGAAAGGAAAAAAAGAGATGCAGATAAGATGGCTAGAAAGGAAAGGACAGTAGGTTTTCTAGGATTTCTTTATTTTAAAAAAAGGGCTGAGTGAGATTGGATCGCTGGTGGATGAGAAGACAACTGTACTACCCAACCACTAGGCTAGATTCCAGATGTTACATAAATGATCTACACATGTAATATGTGTATATATACATAAATTTATGATTTAAAAGATTACATATGTACAAGGTATTATAACATAATCCGAGCCAATCGGCTTCTTAAACCAAGCCAAATGGCAAGATTAGTAACCAAGCGACCAGTTGGTTATACAAATAGATCATTGAACCCGATTTTAAACATTGTTTAGGGAAAAAGGAACAATGACCCCTTTAAGTCTGTGGAAATAAAGTGGAAAAACAGGGGGACAAAGAGCATACAGTTTCAAGGTCTTAAAAGATATGATAAGAGCGCATAAGAGTACGTAATCAAGGGAAAAAACACAAAAATCTCCAGGTGCTTCACTCACTTGGGAAAATAGCTTCTTGTTAGCATCATAGCTCCCCGTGAAATCTTTTCCATCTCAGTGCTTCAGATGAAACCAAGCAAACACAAATTATCAGAATAATAACAACTTAACAAATTTGTATAATCACAGCTGTTGAAGAGTTAAACAAAAAGGGTTCACTGAATTATATTTGGTACAGAATACAAAGAGTACACTGGATTATATTCTGGTTTCCTACTAAATACAATATCAAGGAGCTAAATCAAATGAAATTATGGAAGTCCTAGACAAAACAAACTAATCGCAACTGTTATCCCATGCAGTATCAGAGACATTCTTATATATGTTAACCTCTGCACTCTGCAGTAATACGAATCTCAAGCAGTCACAGCAATACTTTCACAACTTACACTGCCATCACAAGCAATAAGAGATCACTCTGGAATTTCAAGGAGAAAGCAAAGAATATAAGTCATGAAAATGAAAGTAATTTCAAGAGATAATTGCTTGAGAAAAATGTCAATCTTGTATGTGGATGTCTCAATGGGCTTGAGTAAATACAATGAAGCCACATGGTAGAAAAAGTTATTGATGGAATAGAAAGTTGATGTGAAGAATAGAAATAATTAAAATAGAGATTAATATACGCATTTTCAGATGTGAATTATTTCCAGCTAAAAGGCGCTGGCAAATACTATATTGCTGGGGAAATGGAAGTCTAAATAAGTAATGTTCAGTTTGTCTTCCTTGTTCCGCTTCTTCAACCAGAAAAAAACATGATTATGTAAACAAATACAAACTGCCTCTTAATAAAATGGAAAGCACTTAACTGCGTCCAGTTTAGAATATGTTACATGTATGCCAAAGAAAATGTTATTATTTAGACAAAGGGGGCGGAGCCGAAGCACACTAGCATACTTAGCAAATCCCATGCATTAGGTTACAAACACTATTAATAA
Organism: Rehmannia glutinosa; assembly: GCA_016081115.2. Classification (NCBI taxonomy): domain Eukaryota; kingdom Viridiplantae; phylum Streptophyta; class Magnoliopsida; order Lamiales; family Orobanchaceae; genus Rehmannia; species Rehmannia glutinosa. Next base: position 83,673,608 of record CM071928.1, on the reverse strand, counting down.
CACGATGATGGGATTATAATTTACTTTTCTTAACTCTAGTTATTATAAGCTCTAAGCATCTCTCAAGTCACAATAGTTTACCAGTTAGAGGAATAGTTAAAATCACTTTTTCTTTACCTCAATTATTAGAAAATCTCAATGGTTTACTAGTAAGGAATATGTCTGTGAATGCACCCAAAAGCTTTCCCTCCAATGAAAAAGTCACAAAGAATCAGATACTAAACAGATTAAATCTCAAAATAATCACTTAATCAAGAAATTCTTCAGATATCAACTACAGATCCTAACACAAGCATTTGATAACAAAACTCGTGCTTATAGTAAAAAGTTCACATACAAAAATTTAAAAGTATCTTATGCGAACACACAGGTCTGTGTAAAGAGACTCACTCAAGTAGAATATTCCATAGTGCCTTATATCTCACATCCAGAGATTCAATGGCTTCCTGTTTTTTGTACCAGTTAGAGTCAACAGAGGGGAATTTCAACTCCTGAAGTCCTGATACTGTACACAGCATAGCGGTTAGGAAATTCATTTATAAGCAGCCACAACTTACATCAAATTAAACAGACAACATTTGCCAAACGCTGACCGATCAAAAGTAACTTTGAAGGAATTAACGTTTCAACATCCTGTACTTATTAGTTTGTATCTAATCCATAATCATGATTCTATGTCTCTTGGATAAAGATGCGACCCATTCTTCATCTTCTGTCTTGGAATTTTCTCTTCAATAAAAGCAGATATGTGATTTAACTATTGACAATTGAATGCTCAACAAAATGCATGCTTGGTATTTCAAGATCAACAAAATCAGATTTCTGAAAGCTTTGGTATCATATAACATGTGTTTTTTTTAATTAAAAAAAAAACGTGAAGCAGATTTCGCTTGGTGCAAAGAATGGACTATTCATAGTGGACACCTCTTAGAACTGCAATAATTACCAAAATAAGGCACCAGGGAAAGAAAAATTCATATAAGTCCATGCAGACTATTGATAGAAGTTATAGTAACACACAACATTAACTGGTAATCAATGCAGCAACTTGAGAAAACAATAAAAGCAAGCAAACCAACCAACCTGAAGCTATGTCGTCTTGTGCTCCATCTTTTGAGATGAAATAGATATTTATGGTGCCTGTCTCGTACTGGGTAAAGGTCATCAATGACAATGTCAAATTTAAGCTTCATATTATATGGAGAACATAAAAAATGTTCTAGACTTCTAGCAGCCATATGCTTTACTTACCCGAGCACTCCACTGAGACTCTATTTTGACAATATCCTCGATTTCCAAATGAATATGAAAGGTTCTTTCATTTCCATACATGGTTTTACTTCTAGCTTCAACAAAGCTTCTGGAAAATCTCACAACAGAGTCCAGATAATGTGTACCACGGTAATTTATATAATCAGGGTAGAAAACAATTCCCACCCTTTCATTCCCCTGCCAATTAAGAAGAACAGTGAACAACCATGGCACAAGCTCAATGAAGATGTCTTAGTTATTCACTATATGTCGACCTATAATCAGTCAGCGAAAATGAGCCAATTCATAAAACCTATGAGGCACAGGCTTAGAAGAAAAGTCATCTCAATACATTATAATACTGATTATGTAGCATCACCTAAAACAAAAACTAAAGGAATTATATAATGTCAAAGTACATATAACATCCATGACCCAGGCCATTTCACAAGCATCATTTTCCTAGAATTTTGGATTGAAATTTGCTCTAGACCCATAACAAACACAAGATAGACTCCATTTTCATGCCAATTCAACAGGAATCAGTTGTGCCTATTTGACAATTAGAAGAAGTCATCCTTGATATAACAAAATGTTGAAGATAAACATCCACATTTACAATGACAGCATTTTAATTACAAACCAAAGTTACAATCCAGAATTCGAAAAACAATGTGATGGGAAAGCAAAGCATAGAGATTTAAAAGAACTACAAAGCAAATTAAGAGGGAAAATGAAAATTGCAAAGATGTTTACCAAATTCCAGCCACTGAAGCAATTATCAGATGATGGTCCATCAGAAGAAGCTGAGACAATGCAACAGAGATAATAAGAAAATGATGTTGCTCCCATGAAAATCCCATATTGAAACCAAACTGCATTCTTCATAAAAAAGGAGAGAAAGGAAAGAGAGGCTCAGTGGAAAAAAGATTTGGCAAATCAAACCATCATTGTTTGCAATAGCAGATGGAGATCTCTCACTCATGCTCTCATCAGCATCTGAAGCCAAGTGGACTGACCTGTCCTGCACATTATTTGAAAAGTGAAACCTAGCATCAGGAATTACTTTTCTAGTATAGACCGACCGACAGAGTGCACTAAGTAGCGAAAAAAAAAATCAAGTACATTGAATGAAGAATCCATAAAGGCAACATTTAAATTATCCTCCAACTGCGTGGTGGCACCAAGGCTCGCACCGCATTCAACGCTAGCAAAGACACTTCCAGACTCAATAATGTTAGATTTAGTTTCTGCAGCTTGTTCGTGGCTTTTAAAACCATTGTGCAGAAAATGACTTAATTCAGGCGTCTCCTTAGCAAAATCCTCAGTCTCAATAGGAGTAAATGAACCAGCTGCATCATGATTGTAATCAATGTCAGCATCAGCGCCCCCACATATTCCATTGTCAATCTCCTTGGACTGGATTTCAGTTCTGGAAACTAGAACAAATAATACGTAAAATATTACCATGAAATCCAAAAAGAAAGCCATGTTTCTATTAAAATAAGCAATTTGATTTAACTTCCATGAAAGCTTTAACAATATATTTCATGAAAATGAGACACTGAAGCCAGGAAACCCAAGTTAACAAGTGGTCAAAACAGCCCAAGTCTATGGGTAAAGACAATGCAATGACACACACATACTCTGCGAACTAACTATATTGCAAACTAAACACAGCCAACTTAACAATAGCCAATAGATAACCAAGAGCAGAAGGCTTACGATAAAGTTTAGTTGTCCACAAGCGGTCAAAATCAAGAATGCCCAGTTAACATACAAGCCTAGGAACATTAATTTATACCGAAGGAAAGCATAGTCCCCACCCACACACACCCAAACATCATTTTTAGAAGGCAGTTTGCCCTTCCCTGTTATGTTGCAAACCGACAAAAATTAATAGATGACGCAATATTTATTTATTATTTATTAATCAAACATGCTAAACGAGCAGATGGTTGTGGAAGTATGATCACACCAACTTCACTCAATAACCAATATAAGGTTGAATTAGAGAACATATCCTATCTTTCCGTTGAGTGCAACTATAAACTATACTTTATTTTAAGAGCAAAATAATCAAACACTTGTCACAAAGCACCTTTACTTGAAGAAATTATAAATACAACCCAAAGGGGGAACTCTGAGCTTGAATTCTCTAGCCTGAATTATAGATCAACATTGAAAAACTCCCAAATATTTCACATGAAAAACAGAAAATAGACCACTCGGACTACCGACCACGTTGGAAAGTATCCTTACCATCAATAGAATGAGGATACCCGAATTTTGGGGCAAACTTTTTTACGGCCATTTCAGCCAGCTCATCTTCTTCTTTGAACTCAAAAACGTCGAAGGATTTGATCGGACTCTTCATCCTTTGTGTTTCAGTCATAACAAAATCATGTATCGGATCAAAAAAAGCAGCAGAGTAAGATTACACTAGGGTTTTTACCACTTAGAATTTTGGGGGCAAAAAGGATTAATGGGGTTTAGGAAATAGAAGGGGATTAAGGAATTTGAGGAGCTTGCCACAGACGTTTTGGGGGCAAGATGAATTAATGGGGGTTTAGAAGAGAAAGTAATTGGGGAATTTGGGGTTTGGGGACAATGGGTCAATGACAACGAGACAGACGAGAGGGGGTACTTATACTGCACTTCGGCGGGCGACATGATTTCGAGGAAATTGCAAAGACCTCCCCTGAATTAAGAATATTTCGGTTTTCACTCCTTAAAGTTTGGGTTTTCTTATTAGCCCTACTTTAATTCCTGATTAAAATTCTTGTTTGTCAAATATTCGCTTAGTTTTGTACTTGTTTAAGCTTGATTCATATTTAAAGAGGTTTTTCGTGTTCGAATTGATAAAATTAGTTAAAGTTTGAATTTGGTCATAAACATGTTTGTGAATGTTTCATATTCGAGTTTTGATCGTTACGTGTTCGTCATCAATCAATAATTTTGTTTGCGAATAATGAGCTTACAAACAAAATTAACTAGTCAACGGATGGATATAATATGTATTTTAATTTTTAAATTAAGTATTTTAATCTAAACAATATATTTTATTATTAATCGAATCATAATCGATCTATTAGTAGAACCATTAACGAGCTTGTTCATGAATAATTATAAACAAATTAAACAATACACGAGCTCGTTCATTAACATTTATAAATGAACACTAAACGAGTTTGTTTATTGATGAACGAATATACAAGTGTTCAAGTTATGTTCATTTATTAACGAGCTCTGAAATTTGTTCATTTATGCTCATTCACAACCGAGCGTTATCTGAATTTATTCACGAGTTGTTACCGCTCTGTTCATTTACAACCATATTCCTAATCTTTTTTACATTTATAAAAGTTAATTGAAAATGACGAATTAAGTGGGGTCCCCCTCTAATTAAGAGTATTTGGCATTCACCCTTAAAGTTTTGGTTTTCTGTATTGACCCATTTTCGTTTTCCGGTTATTTTCACATATACTTTTTCGTTTTCCGGTTATTTTCACATATAAATCTCTCTCTCTCTCTCTATCTATCTCTCTCTCTCTCTCTCTCTCTCTCTCTCTCTCTCTCCCCCACTTATAAATGTAATACGAAAACTTTTCCGTCCATTTCACCTATCTAAATCTGGAAATGTTGGATTATTATTGAAAAAAAGTAATAAAAAAATGGCAATTTAATTTTACAAACAACTTGCAATAAAAATGTTAAGATTTTGTGTAAGTTACAATGATTAAGGTAATATTATTTTGACAACTGAATTATACTTTTCAAATTAAAAAAATTATAATTTTTTTGCAGTAAATTGGATTTTCATCATCATAATTTGGGTAAATTCTAAATAGTACGTTAAGATTATTTAGGAGATTACTTTTATACTTTCTTAATTTAAAAACATATTTTTTTTCTATTTTCAAATAATTTATGATTTAAATACTATAAAATATATCTAAATAATATTTAAGAGGACTGACCAAATAAAAATTAAAAACTTAAAGTATAAAATAAATTAAATAAATTCAACAACAAGCATATAAAACCTATAAAAAATTCAATAAAGGAAATTTATAAAATTAAGCGTTAAGATTGTTAAATAAATCTAAATTTTCCTTGATAATTCTTAAAATCATCTGAAAAATCTAACAATATTAAAATAAATCTAAAAGTTACTTTAATGATAATATAAATCGTTGGTAGGAATAAAAATAATCAAATTACATCTAAATTTATTCCAATAATTTTAAATTATTACAGAAAAACTATGATTATTTAAATAAATGAGAAACTATGATATACAATATTAAATTATTTAATACATCATACTTTCCAAAAAAATATATATGTAATTCCCTGTTTTCAGTAAATTTATTTTTTTTAGTAAATTGAAGTTTCATATATTTTCACAGGTTACAAATGGTAGGATTTTATACATAATGTGAATCTAAATTTAATAGTTATTAATTTCGTTTCCACCTTGCCCCCCTCCCCCTCCCCCCAAAAAAATAATAACAAAAATTTTTCACGCCTATTTTATATTGCTATAAAAAGTAATAAAAGTTTGGAATAAAAAAAGGCAAATAAAATCTTTCAGATTTCATGATTTCAAAATTTGTATATACTGCATTAATTAGTTTTCCAAATATGTGTGCACTACATCAATTGTTATTATTTTCCTTTTCTTTTTAAAATTTAACATTATTTTTGTTTTTGATCCATTTTTTAAGTATAATATATCAAATTAATTAACTTTCACGATCTTCACTTTGACACTCATATTGCATATATAAAATAAAAAGTAAGCATAATAAATACAAATAAAAGATAAATTTACTCAAAATTTTAATTTTTAACATGTTTTAAAAATTATTCATTCAGGCCACTGGACATCAATTTGTATATTCATGTATTTTGATTATTTGTGATACATATAGTTGTTATTTAGGTTCCGCATATTTCTTCAAAATTATAGAGGATTATATTTTAGTTGATTAAATTCAATTAAAAAATAGTAATTTTAATTAAATAAATTACCTCAAAATATGTATATAAATATTATATATTATGTTAGTCCAAGTGGCTACGATAATCTAGAGGGGGGTGAATAGATTATGTCGATTTTTCGCAAATCACCCTCTTTTTCGAATCAACAAGTAAATGACAATAATGTAAATACGGAAATTAAATAACACTCGTTGATTTAAAGAGGTTCAACCCACCTAGGGCCTAATCCTCTACCACCCCAGTATCTCCGGGATGGATTTCAAAAAGAAAAAGATTTTATTAATTACCACAATTAATACAACACCTTGAGGATCACCACAATCCTCTTACAACACCTTCAAGGAGATTACCACAATCTTCCTTCACCACCTTTGAAGAGTACCATACTCTTCAAACACCTATCACCTAAATCACCCAAGTGTATTCTTACCACAAGAATACTCACAAGGATATCTTGTGTTGAATGATGAACAAAATTCAAGATTACAACTCTATGAAACCAATACAAAGATTGAGTGCAAGTGTAATCAAGAATCAAGAAGCATAGACCTCAAAGATGTGCAAGTGAAAGTACTTAGGCTATTACAACAAAAATGTAAAAATGAAAGCTTGAACAATTTGCAGATTTCTTGTTGTGTATTTTGCTTGTATGTGTTGTATCTTGTGTCTTCAATTCAACCTCTATTTATAGGGAAGTCTTCACCAACATAGGCTCCTCTATCTTCACTTTTTTTCTACAAAAAGAAGATCACAAGATGTAGAAATATTGTACAAAATTGAAAAGCAAATCTTGCTGTCACAGGTTGCAACGGTTGGAATTTTGCTGTCACAAAATAGCATAGGGCGGCCGGTTGCCCTGTTGAAGATTTCACCGTTTGAAAAAAATAGTGCGATCCAGGTAGGGGTTGCGGGGTGCGACCGGTCGGAGGGGTTCGACCGGTCGCCCCGGGGAGTGCGGCGGTCGCCCTCCCCGGACCGGTCCCCTGCTCCATTTTTCAAGTCCGTAAGTTATGTTTCGTGTTTTCTTATCTTCGTGCAATGGTCGACCATTTGGCGGCGACGGCCGACCTCCCTTTGAAATGTTGTCCGATTTTTTTCAAAAATAAACTTCAAGAAATACTCCAAAAAATTAGTAAAAACATTTTAAATCATTTGGGAGTATTTAGACAACATACAAAAACATTGTTTTGGTATAAAATCTTATTAAAACAAAATCATCAAAATCTTGATAAAAACATTTATCTAACAAACTCCCCCTTTTTGATGATTACAAACCAAAACAATTTTAGAAGGTCGATTTTAAAACAAAACAAATTTTCCGGTCTTAAAACAACAATCAATTACAAACAAGATACATCATAAGTACAAGCACACAAGGATAGGAGCAAAGATTTTTCAAAATCATTTTTGCACAAGCTCCCCCTATCAACATGCATATAAAGAACAAGTATACAAGCAACAACTAAAAGCAAAAAGCTTAGCTTTCACAACTTAAGCTTGAATTCCATGAGCTTATAAGCTCCCACTGTCACAAAACATCATTAGTCAAGCATAAAAGTCCACAATACATCAAATGGACTAATCATTGTTCACAAAACATCATTAGTCAAGCATAAAAGTAATGGACTAATCATTGTTCACAAAACATCATTAGTCAAGCATAAAAGTCCACAATACATCAAATGGACTAATCATTGTTCACAGCTTATGGCTTTCAAGAGCCCTAGCTTATAGTTTTTCTTGCAAGCTTATTTTCGCTCCTTTGAGCGTATGAGCATTTTTCCTGTTTCTCCCCCTTTGGAATCATCAAAAAGAATGTTAGCACGATAAAAACATCATATATTCATATCAAAGTGCGCAAATTTATCGATTTATCGAGCTTATTGAAAATTGAAGCTTAAATTCCAAATAAAAGGGAAAAGTTGATCAATTTACTTGCAAAAGCTCATTTGATTGATAAAACATGATCTCTATAAACTTATATGATTTTTCAAATCGAGAGAATCACGTAGGTGATGAATTTTTCAGTGAAACATTTTGTCGAACACTTGGCGTGCGTCGAATAAAACTAGAAGTATATAACGCCTTTGAAATTCATTTAAGCCAAAAATTTTCATCACCAATTCAGTTCAAACAACATTCAATACATCATAAATATTAAGCTCATCACATTCATATGAAACTAGCATCAAGAATTTTGCAAATAAGTCAAAATCTCAAGGGTTCAACCCAATTGAGCAAATGGAGTAGAATTTTTACCATTAATTCGGTAAAGATGAGCAATGATGATGATAATCGAGCTCAATGAAGTCCAAAAAATGAAACATATACAAGAAAATACATTTGAAGTGAAATTTTAGTGTATTTGGCGAAGGGGACGAAAAATAGACAAAATAAGCCACAATGGTAAATCAAGACAGAACTGAATTTAACCAAAATTTGGTGAGCGGGCGACGGTCATTGTTGAGGCGACGGTCGGCGTTGAGGGCGACGGTTGCCTCAATCTCTTCAACCCATTTGTTTTGATAAAATTTCCAAAATCCGAATTTTCAACCAAAAATCCGATTTTTTCGCCCCTAAGTTTTAAAAACATGCAAAATGCAATCATAGACCTCATTCAATATGCATTATGCCTAACCGAGCTCGTATTGATGCAAAAGTCTCGGAAGTTAGTGGTTTAGTAAAAATGCCCGCTAATTGATCTTGAGATGGTACAAAAGATATCTCAATTTTTCGTTTTGAGACACAATCCCTTAGAAAATGATGTCGAATCTCAATATGTTTAGTACGATTATGATGAACCGGGTTTTGAGCAATATTTATAGCGGATATGTTATCATAAAAGATAGGAACATTTTCAAAAGAACATTTATAATCCGCTAAAGTTTGTTTAATCCAAAGAAGTTTAGTACAACAAAATGCTGCGGAAATATATTCGGTTTCAGCCGTTGAAAGTGAAACACAATTTTGCTTCTTTGAAAACCAAGATACTAGGCAATCGCCTAAAAATTGACATGATCCGGAAGTACTTTTCCGATCATCAATATTTCCCGCATAGTCCGAATCACTATAACCTTTAAGAGAAAATTTTTCATTCTTTGGATAAAATAAACCATATTGAATAGTGCCTTTCAAATATCGAAAAATCCTTTTAACGGCACTTAAATGAGATTCTTTGGGATTGCTTTGAAAACGAAGCGCATAGGCATACGACATGAAGAATGTCCGGTCTACTTTTGTTAAATAAAGTAAACTACCAATCATACCTCTATATTTGGATTCATCAACCGACTTGCCTTTTTCATCTTTGTCAATCTTGACGTTTGTTGCCATTGGGGTAGAGACGGTTCTTCCTTCTTCAATGCCAAATTTCTTCAAAAGTTCCTTTGTATATTTTGATTGAGAAATATAAATTCCTTCTTGGCATTGCTTAATTTGAAGTCGAGGAAGAAGTTGAGCTCCCCCATCATGCTCATTTCAAATTCACCTTGCATTAACTTAGAAAATTTTTTGCACAAGGATTCATTAGTAGCACCAAAAATAATATCATCAACATAAATTTGCACTAATAATCAATCTTGCCCTTTTTCAAAAACAAAGAGAGTAGTGTCAACTTTACCTCTTGTAAAATCATTTTGCAAAAGAAAAGAGCTAAGTCTATCATACCATGCACGGAGTGCTTGTTTCAAACCATACAAGGCCTTTTTAAGTCTATAAACATCATTAGGCCTAGAAAAATTTTCAAACCCCGGAGGTTGTTTTACATAGACTTCTTCTTGAATAATACCATTTAAAAATGCGGATTTTACATCCATTTGGTAAAGCTTGAAATTTTTAAAACAAGAATAGGCAAGTAAAATACGAATAGCTTCTAAACGTGCTACGGGTGAAAATGTTTCATCATAATCAATACCTTCTTCTTGACAATAACCTTGAGCTACTAACCTTGCTTTGTTTCGAACAATATTGCCTTGGTCATCGAGCTTGTTCCGAAATACCCATTTTGTACCAATAATGGTTTGAGATGGAGGACAAGGTACTAATTCCCATACATCATTCCTTTCAAATTGATTCAACTCTTCTTGCATTTCTAAAAACCAATCCTCATCTTCAATGGTTTCCTTAGCATTTTTAGGCTCTTTTTGAGATATAAGAGCTTTCTCGACAAATTTTCCTCGAGTCATTACTTTATCAAGGGGATCACCAATAATAAGATCTTTTGGGTGATCTCCCTTAAATTTCAATGCTACGGGAAGATTAGAAGTATCACCTTTGTCTTCTTGAGGAACATTTGAGCTAGAAGGTTGATCATTTGAAGTAGAAGGTTGATCATTTTGAGCATCATTTTGAACAATTGGTTCAACAATATTCTCTTCATCACTTTCATCATTGGGTATAGTTTCAACACCCGAAGCTTCATTGAATTTGACATGGATGGATTCTTCAACAACCATACTAGTCTTATTGTAAACCCGATATGCTTTGCTCTTGGTTGAATACCCCATAAATATTCTTTCATCGGTCTTAGGATCAAGTTTGTCCAATTGATCCTTAGTATTCAAAATAAAGCATTTACATCCAAATATTTTGAAATAACTAATATTTGGAGTTCTTCCTTTCCAAAGCTCATATGGAGTTTTATTCATTTTAGGACGAAGATAAACTCGATTAATGACATAGCAAGCGGTACTTACGCTTCGCCCAAAAATATTTTGGAAGTGAAAATTGCGTTGAGCATTGAACGACACATCTCTTGAAGAGTCCGATTTTTCCTTTCGGCTACTCCATTTTGTTGAGGTGTCCTTGGAGCCGAAAAATTATGAGCATATCCTTTAGTTTCACATAAAACTCGAAATTCACCATCAAATTCTCCACCTCGATCACTTCGTATAGACTTTATAGTATCTTCCTTTTCATTCTCAATAAGTCTACACAACTTAACAAACTCATTAACGGTATCGCTTTTATTAGCAAGAAAAAGAGCCCAAGTATATCTAGAAAAATCATCAACTATAACAAAAGTGTAATGTTTTCCACTTAGACTTGTCGTTCCAATATCCCCATACAAATCTAAATGAAGTAGTTGTAGAGGCTTGGTTGTGGAAATTTCATTTTTAGGCTTGAAACTACTTTTAACTAATTTATTCATTTGACAAGTGTCACATAAGCCAAGATTTTCAAAATTTAACTTGGGTAGTCCTTTGACATGTTTATTTTTGTAAATTTCTTTCAAATTTTTGTATCCAACATGTCCAAGTCGCCTATGACATAAGCTAGTTAAATCATTATTGGCAACAAGGCAAGAAACATTTTGACAAACCAAGTCACTTGTACAAATTTTGTAAAGATTGCATTTTCTACTAGCTTCACAAATAATTTTATCATTTTTAAGAACAAGGCATTTTTCTTTAGTAAATGAAATAACATAATTTGAATCACAAAGTTGGCTAACACTTATCAAATTGAACTTAAGCCCTTCTACTAATAAAACATTACTAAGAGATAAAGAAGAGTTACCAATGTCTCCATTGCCAATGATTTTTCCTTTGCCATTGCCGAACATGACCATACCCTCTTCTTGGAGCTTGATGTTGGTAAAAAGTTCTCTCCTTCCGCTCATATGGCGTGAACATCCGCTGTCCATGAGCCATTTTGAATCTTCCATTGTTGTTATAGCCCCTATAACCTACAAAGGAATTATTTTTAGGTACCCTATAATTTTGGGGTCCATGGGGGTTAGCCTTGAGACCTTTAGGTCTCCAATAATAGCTAAAATTATTCTTCAATTTACAATTGCTAGCATAGTGTCCATTCTTACCACAATAAAAACAAGTAATAATACGAGAACTACTAAAGACGCACAAAGGTTGGACCTTGGTCTTTTTCTTAAAAGCATTTTGAAAAGGTTTATAACAAGTCCTAATTTAGAATGCTCACCTCTTTGTGCATCTAAAATTTTTGTGACTTTATCCGTACTTAAATTGAATCGATGCACATCCTTTTTCAAATTTTCAATATCATTTGTGAGCGTTTGTTTTTCGGTTTCAAGAGTACGGACCATAGTAAGAGTAATAGCATAAGCTTTATCAAGAGAATCATAAGAAGTAAATAATTTATCTTTTTCTAGTTTAAGCTCTTTATGTTCCTTTTTCAAATTTTTGTATTTAACAATCAAATTTTGAAACTCATTTTGCAATTCATCAAAATCACATTGTAATTCATCAACTAGGGAAGAAGATGAAGCATTAGAGCGTACCTCTGTATTTTCATCGTCTATGGCCAAAAGACCATGTTCGGATTCTCCTTCCTCGTCGGTTGTTTCAAGTAATTCATCCCAAGTTTTGACGTCCGCATTTAACGCTTTCTTTTTCGGAAAAGGCTTTTTTTTCTTTTGTTCCTCTTCCGCTAATTTTGGGCAATCGGCTATGTAGTGCCCGGATTTTCCGCATTTGAAGCAAGAATTGTCTCTTGGCTTTTTGCTTTATTTTTGTTTACAAATTTTGCAAATTTTCTAACAAGAGCCGTCGTTTCTTCATCATCCTCATCACTAGCATAATAAACATTATTAGAAGAAGATGCTAAGCCTTTAATAATATTTTGCGTACCCGGTTTAGAGGTGGATGGTTGAGAATTTTTCCTCTCCTTGAGATATACTTCATAAATAAGGAGGTTCCCAACAAGCTCATCAAACTTGAGTGTTTCAAGATTTTGAGCTTCCGTGATTGCCGTCACTTTTTCGGACCATGAGCCGGGAAGGGCATTTAAGACTTTAGTCACCTTATCTTCTTCGGAGATGACTTTTCCAAGAGCCACAAGAGGATTGACGATGTTGTCAAGCCTTTCCACCATTTTTGATATGCTTTCACCATCATGCATATTGAAATTTTCAAAATCTTTCACAAGCATTGTTTTTCTTGCTTGTTTCACTTTCTTTGTGCCCTCATAAATGGTTTCTAATTTTTCCCAAACTTTATGTGCCGACCGTATGCCTCTTATGCGATTATATTCGGTGGCGGTAAGAGAGCAATGTAAAATATTTAAGGCCTTACCGTTTAGGGAGAAAACCTTCTTGTCATTTTCATCGTACTCCTTGAACGGCTTGGGAGTCGTGGTACCATCCTCCAATTTTGTTGTTGGTTGAGCAACTCCTTCAATGACCACATTCCAAATATCAAATCCGCATCCTTGTAGAAAACACTCCATGCGGTCTTTCCAAAATGCGTAGTTATTGGCGTCGAATAGTGGTGGCTTGTTGGTGGAGGCGTCGGTGGTGAGATAAGCTTCATTCGTAGCCATGGATCTTTCCTCTTTACTCGGAACGAGCTTAGCCAAAGAGTTTAGCTTTGATACCACTTGTTAGTCCAAGTGGCTACGATAATCTAGAGGGGGGGTAAATAGATTATGCCGATTTTCGCAAATCACCCTCTTTTCGAATCAACAAGTAAATGACAAGAATGTAAATACGGAAATTAAACAACACTCGTTGATTTAAAGAGGTTCAACCCATCTAGGGCCTAATCCTCTACCACCCCAGTATCTCCGGGATGGATTTCAAAAAGAAAAAGATTTTATTAATTACCACAATTAATACAACACCTTGAGGATCACCACAATCCTCTTACAATACCTTCAAGGAGATTACCACAATCTTCCTTCACCACCTTTGAAGAGTACCACACTCTTCAAACACCTATCACCTAAATCACCCAAGTGTATTCTTACCACAAGAATACTCACAAGGATATCTTGTGTTGAATGATGGACAAAATTCAAGATTACAACTCTATGAAACCAATACAAAGATTGAGTGCAAGTGTAATCAAGAATCAAGAAGCCTAGACCTCAAAGATGTGCAAGTGAAAGTACTTAGACTATTACAACAAGAATGTAAAAATGAAAGCTTGAACAATTTGCAGATTTCTTGTTGTGTATTTTGCTTGTATGTGTTGTATCCTGTGTCTTCAATTCAACCTCTATTTATAGGGAAGTCTTCACCAACATAGGCTCCCAACATAGGCTCCTCTATCTTCACTTTTTTCTACAAAAAGAAGATCACAAGATGTAGAAATATTGTACAAAATTGAAAAGCAAATCTTGCTGTCACAAATTGCAACAGTTGGAATTTTGCTGTCACAAAATAGCATAGGGCGACCGGTTGCCCTGTTGAAGATTTCGACCGTTTGAAAAAAATAGTGCGATCCAGGTAGGGGTGCGGCGGTCGGGGGTTCAACCGGTCGCCAGGTGCGGACCGGTCGGCCTCCCGGGCCGGTCTCCGCTGCTCCATTTTTCAAGTCCGTAAGTTATGTTTCGTGTTTTCTTATCTTGGTCTGGTCGACCATTTGGGCGGCCGACCTCCCTTTGAAATGTTGTCCGATTTTTTTCAAAAATAAACTTCAAGAAATACTCCAAAAAATTAGTAAAAACATTTTAAATCATTTGGGAGTATTTAGACAACATTTATAAACATAGTTTTGGTGTAAAAACCAATTTAAACAAAACCATCAAAAGTGTTGTCCAATTTTTATCAAATTAAAAACTCTAAGAAATACTCCAAAAATTAGTAAAAACATTTTAAATCATTTAGGAGTATTTGGACAACATACAAAAACATTGTTTTGGTATAAAATCTTATTAAAACAAAATCGTCAAAATCTTGATAAAAACATTTATCTAACATATTACATATACATACACAATATTACATATAATTATGTAAAAATAAATCAAATCTATATATAATATATAAGGAGAGATTAGTCTAGGAATAGTAAAAAAATCTCGCCCATTTCACATTTCGAAATACAAAAAAAAAACTCAATTATTATTAAAAAGATTAAATAATAAAAATAGTAATTTAATCTATTTATATGAGAGAAGTAGTTGATAAAATTATGTTGAATTTTTCCTACCCATTTGCAGTTACTATAAAAATATGTGTAAAAATAAAAAAAAGTGATAAATATTTGGTATTTCATTATTTTTATAGTCAACTTTATTTTAAATAATTAATTTTTAATATAATATAAAAAATGAATTATGTAAAATTAGCTTTCCAAATCTTTGTGTGTAGTGCGTTAATTATTATATTTGTCTTTTTTTTAAGAGAAAAACTAATAACTTTTTTTTATCCATTTTTTAAATACAATATATAAAATTAATTTTTTTACTGTCTTCAGTTTGACAGCCTATATTGCATATATAAAATAAAAAAAACATAATAAATAAAAAATATAAGAAATATTTACTCATTTTATTATAATTTATAATGGATTTTAAAAATTGTGCATTCGGATTATTAGACATCAATTTGTCTTTGGCTATTTATGATATATATATATATATATATATATTTGTTATTTAGGTTTATCCCATTTCTTTATAATTATATATAATTATATTTTGGTTTTTTAATCAATTAAAAATACTTATTTTAATTTAAGAAAATATATTGAAATCAATATCCGACTGGGAATTCGTTGAAAAAAAAAGATTATTTTATCCGCTCGAAGGCTTGCTGACACTCTTCGCTCTGGACACGAGCACTAGTGGACACGGGGAGAGAGCAGGTGAACAACTGGCTATAGATATGAGTCAAAGTCGCCGAGAGATGAGAGAGAATTTTCATGAGAGAGGAATATATGTTTCCAAAATTTATATATCACATATATCCATACAAAGCATTATATGTTTATGTGAGAAGAAACTAAGTTTTATTTATTATGAAATTATATCCGCAATAGTATTTTATATATAGAAATTATTTTTTATATATTTGCGTACTTTTTATATTAATAGACATTAATTTTTATATTTATCAATGTATTTGATATTCAAGTTTCAAAGTAGTACATTTGAAACTAGATATGAATTTGTTTGTTTGATAACTTTTTTTGATATATGTGTATATATAAATATAAAATAGTTCTTTTTGTGAAATGTTTTATTTTTCCTTAAAAATATATCGCTAAATATAAAAATATTGTTTTTGTTTAATTTTTTTTATTAATCTTGGCAATTGTCAAAATATTGAAATTTGAAATTACTTTATTTATTATTATAAATATTTAACATTGGGATAGTGAAAAATACAACATTGACAAATAGTTGTTTTTTTTTCAAACTTTACTTTTTTATAGATAAACATGTTCTATAAATGGATACATTTCATATTTAAAGAGAATTTTTTACAGTTTATAATATTTTTTATTGTTTAACCATATAATTATAATTGAATTAGTTATCTTTATATTTTAATTAATTTTTTTGAAATTTTAAATTATTTTTTTAAATATAGATAACATAAATTCATAATTTGTAAAATCGAGAATGAGAACAAGTAAAATTGTAAAGAATCTTAGGTTTAAATTTTAGAATTAAAAAAATATATAAAATAAATTAACTAATAATAGATAATTTCAGTATACATATTCGGGGAATGTGATGGAAATGGAAATTCCCCATTCTAGAGAAGCGGGGAATCTCTATCCCCGAATTAACTAGGGAATTTCTCATACCATTCTATTCGTCACCAATAGGAATGGTTCTCAGCGGGGATGTTGTCATTCCTAAATGCAGGAAATATAATTCATATAACAATTAGAGAAATTTACTTGTAATAGTACAAAACAGAGGCCTCACAGATATACATCTCGTGCGATAAATATAATTAATATATGGTAATTATCATATACAAAAAGTTCAAATAGTATATTACATGGTCTGAATAATACAATACAAAATAAAATTAAAATTTCGAAATCAACTTAAGAACATAAATAAGTACAATATATAACACAAAATCAGCAAAAAACAATTCAAATTTAAATATTGATAAAAGAAATTTATGTATGTTCGAATTTGCATTATATAGCGACTTTGGAAATAAAATAGATATACATATATATACATGGATTGTGTAGAATTAAATATTGTATATACCTTCCTGGATATAAAATAAGTAAATACTAAGTGCATAAAAATATATTTATTTATTCTATTATTTAAACTATATTTATTTGTGGATTTTAAGCAATAAAAAGTATTGTCCAATTGTTTATGTTAGATAGTTTATTTCAAATAATCATGATTTAAGTAGCATGATATTATTATTGATAAATCAAACGACACTCTGATTATTTATTAAAGTAACATATATAGTAATTTGTTGGTGTGAACATATACTTTTGAAAGATTTAGGCAACTCAATAAGTATTTTTAATAGATGTATAAACTTGCTTTAAATATATAATCAATTTATTTTTACTCATTTTTGTAAATTATATAGTCAATTTTTTCTCAATTTTAAAATTTTAATATATAAAGTTGGATATTTAACATGATATTTTGTAATAATGTATAAAATATTATAATAATTATTATTTAATAAATTTTACATTATTTGGTTCGAGTCAAGATGTGTCAACCTACACCCTTTTTTCTCATTCAAAGAATGGGGCATGTCTGAGTATTGAGATATACGTCATGTCAAGCCTCGAAATAATTCATACAATATATCAATTTTTTAATATAAAAACTATACAATACTTCATTATATTATTCTTCGTGCATCGCACTGGTGATATACTAGTTAAAATAAAGAGAAACAAATCATCTGACTTTATTTATTGTATTACAATATTGGCACCAAATACCATTCACACACACACACACACACACACACATATATATATATATATATATATATATATATTGTTGGACCTCTAGCGCTACCGAGATTGACGACTGTCCCCAAAAACCAACACGAGTCTCTTCTAGCATGCTTTGTCCTCACTCACGCGCACCCTAAAAAACTTCTCAGGGCGTCACTCATCCCATGTCTACTCCAGGTCAAGCACGTTTAACCTCAGAGTTTCTATGTAATGAGCACCATAAAAGAAGATGTATCTGTTGGTATAGGTAGTCCAAATCATATCATTTAAGCTATCCTTTAACTATGCAATCTAGTGGTCACAAGTTCGAATCGCAGGCCGCGCCTCGCGCCTATTTTAAAGCCCTTTGCAGGCAAGATGTTGGACCAAATCCCAACATATATATATATATATATATATATACATACTTAATAAATACTCAATTGTGTGATAGACATATATATGTAACCCAATCAAATATTTAAGAGGACTTGATCTCATTAAACGACAATATTATTGTGCGTACGAGTAAATTATTATATTATGTGATATTTTAAATAAAATATTATTTTCATTTATACTGAGCTTGCATAGTTGCATACGCCCATTGATTGTTTTATATAATAAGTTGAGTGTTTAAATGTTAAATACAAAACAAATTCAATGTATAATTTAATTCAAGTAATTAAAGTTCGCGATCGGTAAACATATGTGGACAATTTGTTTTCATAAGATCGTCTCAATTTTATTGAAGTTTATATGAAATTGATAATACATTTTCTAACTGCTTTTGATTAGACCATGTGAAATTAAATTATTAGTTTATCGGTAGATACTCAGTTTTCCTTGATTATCGTACATGACACGTCAATCTTGAGTGTGTAATGGATTCTGATTACTAACTTGACGTTATTTGAGTCATCAAGATGAGATCAAATTCTGATCAATATCTAGAGGCTTTAAGAATTAAAGTGAAATAATATTGAATATATCACAATATGAAATCAACCACATATTTAATAGACATGATCATGATATCATGAGTTCTTATAATAGATAGTGAAATCTGAACTCAGTAATTTGACATTATTTGTTGAATTATCAAATCAATGATCAATATATTGGTGCTTTAGGAATTAAAATAAAATAGCAAGGAATATATGTGCACAATATGAAATTTGTCACCTATTTATTAGGCATGATCATGATCTCATGAGTTATTCTAATATACATTATAATGTGACTCATTAATTTTACATTAATGGTTGATTCCATGATTCGATGACAATCACATGGGATTGTCTAATGGAAGTGAGAGTTTAGATTTATGAATATTGGAAAACGAATTGTTGATCATATTATCATATTTTCTAATATCCAATTGTTTGATGAGGGTGAAACTCAAGATCGATAATTCAAATGATATAATTATTGGCTTCATTTTTTGTACAATAATATTTTTTATTAATCAATACGAAATAATCGAGATACAAAATCCTCGAAACCAAAGGAAAACCCCAAATGTCTCTCAAACAAGGGGAAAATGGAGGAGGCAAACAAAAAAAAAGACTAAATAGATACAATAGACCATAAAACATCATATTAAAACCTAGTTGGCTGTGATTATTGTTTGGACTAGTGACTTCTTGCATTTTCAATATTATTGGTTGGATGACTGGTGCACTTCTATCAAGATTTGGACGATTCTCACCGACTCATTTTTAATTTATAGATTTACCAGAAACTGATGAAAACTCTGAATGAGGCTTTATAATAACAGATTTACTAATATTTGAATAAATCTAAAAAGCAAAAAAAAAAAAATTGAAAAACAACAACAACTAACATATAAAAGAGAACCCTACTTCCATAGTAAGAAGAAATCTACTCCCACATAGTGGATAAACCTACTCCAACCAATGGGATATTGAAGACAATTTAAAAAGGGAATAATAAAAATAATAAAAGAAACTATTATTCCCTCATCCCGTGGTTGAAGGAGTGAGAGAATGAATTATTTTTGCAGAGAGCCATAAAATGAAGAAGGGGCGAATATTGAGAGTGTAATCTTATTCCTTTAGTGAAATAGTACGAGATTAGTAAATTATCTTTGATTGATCAATAGTTGATTAGATCAAAAATAATTTATTAGAGGTTAGTCCAATTGGGTCCGATCATGTCACTTTGGTGGCTCTAGAAAAAAAAATTTATAAGAGTTGTAATTTATACTGTAGTGGAATAATTGGAATATTTTTTGGAAAGGAAAATAATCATATGAGATATGATTTGTCAATTTGTATGATTTGATTTGCCAATCAAAGTCTTACCTAAATAAAAAATTTCATATGGCAAAAATTTCCGTAGTTAATTTATTACATATCTTACTCAATCATACTTTATACAAATCTATCTTCTATTGTGCCTATACACAAAATACAAATTTTTACTGCAATTCTCGAGTTCATGGAGAACACCAAAGAAACTTGAGGGTTTGGAGCACACTACAAGGGTAATCATTATTTCCTTCTTGTTGTACAAATTAATTAATTCATGTTCAACATACACTTTAATTCGGGTAATTAGATGCTACCCAAGTGGGTAGTGCTCAATCCCTTTGTGATTTTGCTAAATGTCTCACTATGATATATGCATGTATTTGTTTCAAAAAAAAAAAAATCAAAATGTGTAGAATTTTATAGGAGTTGGGCACTACCCACTTGAAAAATACTTGGGAATTAATTGGTACATCAAGAATGAAATATAATAGGAAAAGGTGAATAAGGAAATATGCATGCATGTTTTTTTCAAAAAAAATAAAAAAATAAAAATGGGACACATGCTATAATCCTATGGGAATTGGACACTACCCACTTGGAAAATACTTGAGAATTAATTTGTACAATAAGAAGGAAATATAATTGGGGAGAAGATGAATAAGGAAATATGCATGTATTGTTTTGTCAAAAAAAGAAAATCAAAATAGGACACATGTCACAATCTTATGAGAGTTGAGCACTACCCATTAGGGGTGGACATTCGGGGTCGGGTTTTTGGGTATCCGGCTGACCCGGTCGGATAATACCCGATCGAATCGGGTATTTTTAAAAATTATCGGGTTTCGGGTTACCCTAAACCCGAGTTCCAAAATACGGGTCGAGGATCGGGTATTTTGGAGAAAACCGGAATACCCGATCGGGTACCCGGTAATTTTAAAAAAAAAAACCGGAAATTAAAAGCCTTGACCGAAGTTGTTACTTGTTGACCCATGACCCATTCATTATCATTTCTCCCTGTAGGGTTCACGTGAGGCAAAAAGAGAGGCAGAGAGCTTGAAGTTTGAACTCCTTTTCTCCAATCCTTTCTCTTGTCACGTCTTCCTTCCTTTATCTTGGAGTGTGTTTCATACAATTTTATCTATTGTTAGCCTTGATTAAAGGAAGAATCTTATATTAAGTTTTTGTTTGGATGATTGATATTAAAGTGGGAAAATTGCTTTTGAGCTTCTGTTGTTTAATTTGATGAACCCATTTTGGATTTTTATAAGTTAATTTGAAAACATATGAGTTGGGCAATATGTGCAATTTTTGAAACAGTTTTTCTCTATTACAGTACAGTTTTAAAACCCAACAGGAAGCATTTTTTTTCCCATTTTTTTAAATAAAAAAAATAAACTCAGTTCTAAACCCGATCGACGGCACCGATTTTTTTCGGTTTCGGGTACCTAAATTCACCACCCGACAACTTCGGGTACCCCACCCGAATACCCGACCCGATGCCCACCCCTACTACCCATGTCTAGAGTTGTAAAAAAAATCCCGACCCGATAATAGGCCAGAATGGACTGCGATTTTACAAGCCCGAAAAGAGTCGGGCCTATTTGGCCCGACCCATTAGGTCTGAAACACCGGGCCGACCCGAAGCAAATCATGTATATTTTTAATACATGGGCTGAGTTGGACTCCCCAAAATAGTGGCCCGAAAAAATTTCGACCTGGCCCAGCCCGACCAAATTCCCCGCTTGGCCCGACGAGCTAGCACCGGGGCGGCCCGACCCAGACATATTAACAGCTCTACCCATGTCACAAATTATATTTTTCTACATAAATATATTATAGAAGATGAAGTACATTTGGGAGAAGATCTCCTATTTCACTCCCTATTTTATATATTGGATGACGAATATATGTACAATTGTGACATCATCATGTACACATATTATTCATCTAATATATGGAATAAATAGTGAAATATGGAAAGTGGAATAGTAAATATCAATTGGGAATGTCGATGCTAGCCACTTGGGTAATTATCTAAGTGAATTATATACCGTTGGATCAACAGATAACACATACACACAAGAGTATAAAGCCCACTTGCTACCCAAGTGCGAAACAATCACAATAACCACTGATTATTTCCAACGCCCTTAATCCAACCGTTACGTGGATGGGAGCATTGCACCAACTCCACTGAATTTTCAGACATCGTTTTCTCCGACAATACCAAAGGGCTCTACATATATCTCCATTTCTAACAAACCTGAAAAAAAAATAAAGAAAATGGAGACAAGCCGAGCCGAAGCCGAACGCCTCCTTGGCATAGCCGAGAAGCTCCTCCGAAACAAGGATTACAGCGGCTGCAGAGACTTCGCCATTTTGGCTCAGGAAACGGAGCCGCTACTTGAAGGCTCCGATCAGATCTTAGCCGTAGCCGAGGTCCTTCTAGCCGCCGAGAACAAACGGCTCACCAACAACCAGCCAGACTGGTACTCCATTCTCCAAATCCCTCAGCGCACCGACGAGGCCGAGCTGATAAAAAAGCAGTACCGCCGGCTCGCTCTCCTCCTCCACCCTGACAAGAACAAATTCCCCTTCTCCGATTCGGCTTTCCGGCTCGTAGCCGATTCATGGGGCGTTCTCTCAGATCCGGCGAAAAAATCCGTCTACGACAACGAATTCGTCGCCCGATTCACCAGGGTAGATCTGGCCGCCATGAAAAAGCAGCAGCAGCAGCAGAAGAAACAGCAGAGCAGGGGGGGAAATTCAAATCCGCATCAGAAATTGCCCGTTCGCCGCAGCGCCAGAGGCGGCGGCGATGGCGGATCTACCGCCGCCCCCGCCCCCGCCCCCGCCGCCGCTGGAAGCGGCGTCGGGATGAAGACGAACAGGAGAAACATCAGCGAGAGCGCTAATTGGGCGGGGAATTTCTGGACGGCGTGCCCTTACTGTTACAATTTGTACGAGTACCCTAGGGTTTACGAAGGGGGTTGTTTGAGGTGCGATAATGAGAATTGTAAGAGGGCTTTTACTGCCACTCCGATTCTGTCCATGCCGCCGATGGTGCCGGGGAAGGAGGCGTACTATTGCTGTTGGGGTTTTTTTCCGATGGGGTTTGTGGCGGGGAATGCAGAAAAGGGAAATGGATTTCCCAAATGGATGCCGCCAATGTTTGGGGACGGCCACACCACCGCGGCGGCAGAGGACGGCGGTGCGCCACCGCCTCCACCTCCGCCACCGGCACCTGGGATTGTGACCCCTGTTTCGGTGGCTCCGGCTGCAGCAGCGTCTTCGGAGAAGAAAAAGAGGGGCAGACCTAAGAGGAATTTTTAGGTTGGTGATCTGTCAAAGGAAAGAATTTGAAGTTCTAACAATGTAAGTTTTTAGCTGCTTTTGTAGAATTTTAGTGCCATTGTTATGTAGTATAGTTGTATGTGGTTTTGTTGAATGATAGTTGTTTTCTATCCTAAGTTAATGCTAGCTATCAAATGTATGGAGCTTCAGCTCAATTTTTCGAAATGTAAAAGAATGTTTATGTGTTTCTAATCTGTTTCTCTTAGGGAGTTATTGCAAAAACTTTTTGCTTTTAGAAAAAGTTATTTATTGTAGCAGAAGTATAATTAGTTGAGGATGAGAAGTTGATAGTGTTTGCAGTCTGCAGATAGAATCAGAAGTTGAAAACGACAAGTTGAGAGTGTTTGGTGAAAAAAATTGTAAAACTGCTTATTTGGTTGTAAAAGTCAAACCAGAAGCAGAATGAGAAATCAAGCATCCATGTCCCTGCTTGTAGATTTTAATTAAATGAAACAGATTCAAAAGCAGAGAAGTTGAAATTTGTATACACTAAAAATTGATTTTTTCCGGCCAAAAGATGAGAAACACTTTTTTTTTTCCAGTGATTGCAAACACTTTCTTACTGTCAGTATCATTGTTTTGGCTTGTCCTTACCGTTCATTTAGCCGTTGTGGTTTGGTAGTGTCGTTTGCTTGGCTGGCCATTTGATGTGGCAATTGATTCACTTGTGATAACCTTCCGGTGTTGTTTCGTTTTTTGAAAAATTGTCGATGTTGAGGAACGACAGTGTCGTACACACATTGCGAATGGGGAGTGATATTTTTCGTAGACAAATTTTCTTGACAAAAGTTTTAGGACAAGGGATTTCAGCTTGCTATAATGTAATTGTGGTTTGGTGAGACAGGAAATGAAGATACTACTAAAACTTGAGTCTCTAACATCACTTTGGATTAGTTTCCAGTCTTGGGTGCATTTTTATGTTTTGCTTGGGATTTGATTAATTACAAACTTATCTCATATCAATGTATCTTTCAGAGTTCAGACCTTTCTTCTGAATCGGTATGTATCCGATTTCACAAAACATGGTGTTTTTTTTTAATCCAAAACAAAAGGATATAAATATCTGAAATAGGGCACTTGTTAAAATCACAATGGAGTTAAGACGCCAAACATGGTATCATCCAAGTAACCCTTTAATCCATCTTGAGTTAAAATACATTAAAGTAGCTCTATCCATCTAGGGTTTGTTTGGTTGCATTTGTTTAATGGATTCGATTAATTCCCATTGTATTGGTTTGCCTTATCCAAGGATGCAATATAGTCTATTAACTTGTTTGGTAATGGTTATTGGATTGGGTTGTGAGACCAGAGATGTGAATGGGTTTATTACTGATATGTTTGGTTGAATGTGGATAATACTAGCCCATATGATTATGGGCTATTACATTTGTGTGGGTATAATTCGATCCGATATTCGAATTCCTGTATTAGCATTTGAATTCGAAAAAACTAAAATATGAATCCAAATATTAATATTTATTCAGATTCGTATAATATGTGAATATGAATATGAATGCCATTATATTTGATTCAATCGAATATTCCAATAACATTATATATATTTATATTTATAAATCACTCATATATAATTATTTTATATATAAGTATACATTTATTTATGCAAATCATGAATATATAATAAAAATGCTGGAAATAACTTGGTTCGGTCCAAATAATATTGGGCTTGAAAAATATTTTTGAGTAGAAAATTATAAAGAATTCGTTAAATATTAGAGCTCAAGACCCAATTTATAGAAGTTCTCAATAATTGTCTTGAGAAAATCTCTAGAGTAATATATATTTTCTTAGACTATTATAGTAGATGAATTGTAACCAATAGATCAAATATACTTTTTCGGCTAACACTTGCACCTATTTTTTTTTTTTTTGTTTTTTGTTTTTTTAACTCTAGATAGTACACAATCAGTAGATCTTCAAATACATTCTATATTTTATATCTATTTCAACACATGTATTATTTCATTATGTGTATAATAATGATATCTTGTTGTACACATGACATCAATTTAATTAAGTTTCATTAACAATACATTTGTGAGATTAACATTGTGTTCTAGTGATAGAGTCTTGTTGTAAGGGCGATTGACCCTGGTTCGATCACATACAAAGTGCGTGTAAATAAATGCAAAAGCTTGAACTGAGATGACTAGTTTTGCAACAACCCAATAGTTACATGACTAGTTTGCAATTTTCCCTTTTCATTGCTAATTAATCATGTAATTATCTTGAAAGCAATTATGAAATTTATCTGTTAAGCCTGCATTTGAATCTGTTGTGAGACATCAATCCAAGTCCAGTCCTTTCTATGCGAACAAAAAATTGGGTGGGCTTGAACAAAATAAATTAGTTCACGGGCAAAGCCCAAACCTCCTTTATATTTTATTGGACTTAGATTTCCATTGCATGAAAATCGACCTTCGTATAATAAAGTAGTTAATCTATTATTACAGTGTTTTTAAAATTAAATCAGTGATTTCCTTACAAAAAAAAAAAAAATCAGTGATCAAATTGGTGGTGTTGTCGATTAGCAGTTCAATCGATCGAACTGATTCAACTGTTCGTCTAACTGATATAAATAAATTTATTGTCATATGTAAAATGATAATATGATAAGATAATTTTTTAATTGTTCATGGTATTGTTAAACAATATTTCTTAAAATTTTATTTATAAATATAGCTGATGTGGTATTATTCGGATTTGTATAACTCTTCTTGAACCCAATTTTTGAGTGATTCATTGATTGCGTTAGAAAAAATCATTATGGGTGTTTGGGGTTGATTTGACGGAAACCCTCCAACGCTCAAGTCAATTATAAAGCAAGTAATAAAAATAAGACAAAGAACTTGAGAGCTAATAATTGCCGAATGAACTACATCCCTTTCAAAAATACAAATCATAGTATTTTTAGGCATGTTAGTGGCTCAATTAAAATATTATTACCCAAATTGATTAAAGTAAATATAAATAATTCTATTGGGCTTTTATTTATGTTTAGGTCCATAATTCAGATCCATTGGACTTAACCTACTGGACCTATCTAGTTATGACTCATCAATGGTAAATATGACTGATTTACTTGTTATAGTAATTTTTTTTTGAGAGGGATTTACTTGTTATATTATTAATTGCATGTAAATTCAAGTTTTTAATAGAAAATTAACCAGACCCTGCAGTCTTTTTCCACATAAAACACAAAAAAAGGTAATATTTTATATAAAATATTAACTTAAAAATCGATCATCTATCAACAATCAACAACCAACCAACTACTACTAAAGAAGAATAGTGTTCACACATTTAATGAAATTTAAACTCATCAGATCATGCAATCTTAAGCACCCAAATATGACTAGTTTTTATAGTGTGCATACCCTAATTTTGGACAACATAATGAGAATATATAATTATTGAAAAATAAATTTTTTAATATTGTCCATGTAGTATAATTTAAAATTTATAGTTGCACTTGAATAGTATCCAAATCAAGCTTAAATATATGTATATGAAACTAATTGTCTGTATCCCACTCCGAAAATGCCATGCTTGGGGTCTCCATTTTAATATAACTAAACCCTGTATCCAAATTAATGAAAAACAATACAAACATACTGTTTCATTACATCATATTTAATTATTCATATCTTATTTCATACTTCCGACCAGTGCAGTCATAATTTTTTTCATTTCGGCAAGCTGATTGTTGGATTGAAATTTAAATGGAGAAACTAAAAAATATTACAATGAGAAAAGACAAATTTGGAGGTATTACTTGCAACAATTCTTTGCGAATTTTCATATTTTCTAATATTAGATTCTTTAAAATGAACTTTTTAGAGAATTTGAGCGCGGTGCGAACGAGCTTCCCAAAAAGTCTACCCGGGTTGGGGTCAGCGTAATAGAATGAAGGGGACGACCCTAATGTTGTGTTGGCAAAGCCAACTTCTTGGGTTTCGGACGGAGTAAAGCGGACGTGGGGACTCTAAAGTCGATTTTAAATTAACTACTAAACAAATATTATTATTATATATGGAAAATAAATTTTTAAATCTAAAAGTTTATTTTAACTAGACATTTGGCTGAATTTTGAGTGTGATCCAACCTAAATTCATTGTTCTAAAAAGCGCTAGGTGCTAGTCGGGCGACCGACTGGACTAGCGCCTAAGTGAAGCCTTGGCGGGGCTGGACGGACATTTTTAGAACAATGCCTAAATTGAAGAAGGTCATTCTGAAATCAAGTGAAGTCTGACAACTCTGACAACTGCACTGGTCCTAAGGTGGCTACTTCGCGACATATATATATATATAAATGTATGATTTGGTTCAAATGAGACCACCCTCCCTAGGTGAGACAGTGTGGACTCATCTTACCCATTGATCTTAAAAAATGAAGGGATGTGATTAATTCAGTTTTTTTAATTATTTCCTAATTTTCGCTGATTTTAAAGGTAAGATTGTAATTTTGTAATTCAAATTAGTGGTCCCAACGGATTTTATAGGCTGAAATTGACACTGCCGGATTTTGTGGCGGAATTTAAGTAACCTGTTTTATTTCCAAATATTTTTATTTTACAGCATAGTTAGAGTTTTTCTACTACATAATTAGACATCAAATAATGCATATTTAGTTATTTTGTTGGCACTGTTTTACGAAAACAAGACATAATTGAATATAACGTCTTTGCGTATGTAGTTATACTACACTGCATAAATAGGTTCAATATAATGTATATTTAGTTATGAAAATGGGATGTTGCTTTTGGAAATTATAAAAATGGAATGTTACATAATGTACTGCATATTTAGTTATTCCACAATGCATAAATTAGTTTCTAGATAATACATAGCTAGTTGATTTTGTTGCATAGTTTATGACGTCTTGCATAGTTGGATATATTGTACTACATATTAGTTTTTTTTACGCTGCATCGATAGTTTTCAGATAATGCATATTTAGTTGAGTTTTGTTGCATATTTAGTTTTCGAACTCACTGTTCGTTATTTCTCTGTATTATTGCACCGATTTTTCTTGTTTTTTCTCTGTAAGTTTCATGAACTGTAATTTTCGAGTTCTTCACAGTTTTCTTTATTTGCGTTAATGGAGGAAATGAGAGAGAGAGAGAGAGAGAGAGAGAGAGAGAGAGAGAGAGAGAGACGTGAGATTGGGAAAATTGGGAGATGTATGAGAGAGAAAGAGATTTGATTCCATTTTTGTAACTAACTTGTTATGTTATTTTACCCTACTACCCTTATATTGATTAAATTAATATTTTAATATATTTTTTATCCATTAAATCATACCCATTGATTAATAGTGGGGGATGGTTGAGATTAGTCCTGTTAATTCCGTGTTTTTACGGAAATTAATATTTTTCTTTATTTTCGAAAATTTCAAATTTAAGTGTTTTGCCTTTCTTGGTTACTTCTTGAAAAGGATTTATTAAATAAAGGAAGTTGATTTAGAAAAGGATTGTATTAAAACCGGATTCTTGAGTTTTGGATTATGGAAGGATCGATTTTTTAGGGATGTGTTTAAAAGAGTTCTATTCCTTATATGATTAGGAATCCTATTTCTAATATGTTTCTTTCTTCTTTGTTTTATAGGGACTCAAACTCTTCAATGGATTGCCTATATAAGTAGGACGATTCCCACATAATTCAGTACGCAGAATTACAATTTCGAGAGCATATACACGAGAGAGTTCGATTTCTATGAGAAGAAACAAAGTACGATAGTCTGCACAGATCAGAGTGTTGAATGAAGTGCTGCTGCAATTTCAGTACAACACCTGAATATTGAGAGTCTCTGTTTCTTTGATTTTCGTACATCTGTTGTTTCCATAGAAGTTCTGAATAGTTCATATTCTTTCTCTTTGGACGAGTTGTTTTACAAAGTATAGATCTACTCATAGAAAAAAGTTTTGATAGGTTTCGTACTAGTTGAGTCATTCATGTTGAGATCTGTAATCAATACAATTAACTAGTGAATTATTTCGCCCTGCTGGCACGTTTACAAGTATTTTTATACTTGTAGACAAATTTTATCTCTGTGTTTTCTATTATCCGCTGCGAGTTGGTATAAGTGTTACTGACACTTATATCAATACTTTATTCTGTGTGATTTATCCTTGAACATTGGGACCTTAAATTTTTTCGATTGGCATCTAGAGCCGACACTTGATATCACTAAGTGTTGATCATGCGTTCGAGCAAGCGATGGATGTTCAAGGAGCTGTTATGTTTTGTCCTCCTATAATTTATGATCTAGCGCAATTGACCAAGGAAACTGAAGAATCTGATCTTGGAAAGGAATCCATGGACCTATCGGGAAACCAATTCAATCTTGAATTCGTCCGATGTAGAACTTGTACGGGAATTAGTCACCGTGCGAATCAATGTGCAAATACCTTACGAAAAAGAGGTATTAAATTATGCATCACTCTAAGTGATGATGAATCTGAGGAGGACAGTGTTGACCTGAGAGAAGATCCGACTACCCTAATGTCTGTTACTGAAGGAAAAATGTGTTTACAAATCGATCCACAAGGTGTTTCTCGAAGTGTCGCACAAACTGTTCCGACACCTGGAAGGTATAACACTTCTGACTCATTAAATTATATTTTTCTAAATTCTACTCCTGGTGTAGAAATAGATTTGCAGTCCAGAGATGAGTCTGATGATGAAATAAGCCTAGATGAGACATACGAAAAATTGTATAAAGATTGGCTTAAGAAAATTCAACAAGTCAAACTGCTCACTAAGGAGAAAAATCAGCTTACTCAGGAGAACGGTGGTCAGAAGAGTGCAATTGCTCGATTGGAGGCTTTGCTCACCAAGAAGGAAGAAGAGTTTGGAAAGGTAAAATCTGAACTTGATAAATCTCTTGACACTTTAAAGAAGTTGGATTCTGATAAGGAAAAACTTGATAATATTTTGCCCTTAGGAAGTGATAAAAAGGCTGGTATTGGCTATAAAACATCTATTTTTGTCAAAGCAACTAAAGATTCAGAGGCTTCTACTTCTTCCATTGAAAACTTCACATGTTCTAATGAAAAACCACAGAAAAGAAAAAGACATTATATCTGTCATTACTGCTATAAACCTGGCCATATTAAACCTTACTGCTATAAACTAAAGTCTGATCTAAAACGTCAAAAGTTTGCTGGTCAAGTGTTTTCACGAGTGTCCTCACACACTTCTAACAACACCTCGACTAAACGAAAAACTATTTGGGTCTGCAAAACTGAGTTGACTTGTAATGTTATATATACATCCTTGAGGTCTAACATTACAGGATCTTGGTACTTTGATAGTGGATGTTCTCGCCACATGACAGAGACCAAAGAATACCTAACAAACTATGAATTATTCGATGGAGGTAAGGTCACATATGGTGGTGGTGCACGAGGACAAATAGTTGGTAAAGGTACTCTGAATGTAAAAGGTCTTCCTAAGCTCAGAAACGTTTTACACGTTGAAGGGCTTTCTGCGAACCTACTTAGTATTAGCCAACTTTGTGATGATGATTTGTATGTTAAATTTGATAAGAATTCATGTGAAGTATTTGACAATGCTAACGTTTGCATCTTAGCAGGTTTAAGATCCGTTGATAATTGCTACCAATTTGGTGGTATTACTGCTTATCATAGTGTTAATTTGAATGAGACGGATTTATGGCAACAAAAGTTAGGACGTGTGAACTTTAAAATGATTGAGAAACTTGTCAGATATGAAGTTGTAAGATGATTACCAAAACTGAATACTAAAAATACCTCTGTGTGTGGATCTTGTCAAAAAGGTAAACAAACTCGACTGTCACACCAAGTGTCACAACACTTTCACACTACCCGCTGTTTTGAACTTCTTCACATGGATCTTATGGGTCCTATTGAGGTTGAAAGTGTTGGAGGAAAGAAACATTCTTTTGTGTGTGTTGATGACTTCTCTCATTTTACTTGGGTTCGTTTCTTACGTGAAAAATGTGATGCTTTTGAGTCTTTCAGAAATTTGCATAAGAAGGTGTGCAATTTGTACAGTGTCACTATTGCTAGAATAAGAACTGATCATGGAAAAGAATTTGAAAATTCATTGTTTTAAACCTTTTGTGATAGGAAAGGTATTTCTCATGAGTTCTCCGCACCCAAAACTCCACAACAAAATTGTAAGTCCAAGCGGCTACGATAATCTAGAGGGGGGGTGAATAGATTATCTCCATCTTTTCGATTTCGCCCTCTTTTTATAACCGAATGCTCAAAGACAATAATAAAGGTGCGGAATGTAAACAACACACGTCGATTTATAGAGGTTCAACCCACCTAGGGCCTAATCCTCTACCACCCCAGTATATCCGGGATGGATTTCAAAAAGAAAAAGAATTTTATTAATTACCAAAATTAATACAAACTCAACTTACAACACCTTGAAGAGCACCACACTCTTCTTCAACAACACCTTTGGAGATTACCACAATCTCCCTTTGAAGATCACCACAATCTTCCTTCAACGGCACCTTGTGAAGATTACCACAATCTTCAACCTTGAAGAATACCAAATTCTTCAACACCTCAATAAGAAGATCACCACAATCTTCTTGCACCTATCACCTAGATCATCCAAGTGTGCTCTTACCACAAGAACACTCGCAAGGATATCTTGTGTTGAATGATAACCAAAAATCAAGATTACAACTCAATAATGAATATTACAATTTGAGTGCAAAGTGTAATCAAGAATAGCCTAGACCTCAAAAATGTGAAAGTGATAAGCTAGGCAAATTTACAACAAGAATAATAACAATGAAAGACCAAGTATTTACTTGAAGTGTATCTTGTTGTGTTGTATCTCAATTGTTGTATTGGTTGCTCCAAAACTTCCTCTATTTATAGGAGATGATTGATCAAGCATAGGCTCCTCTTGGGGATTGAAAATCTCTGAGAAAAATACAATTAAAATCAAGAATATAGGTTTGTTAGAAATCAATCCCACAATTTAAGGAAATGTGTTTGTCAAGCAAGTCATATTTTCTTTGTCAAGCAGGCGACCGGTGCCGCATTTAAATAAGAGATTTGAAGAACACTTTGAAAAAATCAGGGCGTCGGTCGACATAGGCCGGCCAGGTCGGCCCCTGTCTCAACCGGTCCCCAAGTGAAAAACCGAGGAAGTTTGTTCTGTTTCAAAACACAACGTTCGTGCACGGTTGACCACAGGCGACGGTCGTCGGCCGGACGTCGACGCCAGATGGGCGGCCGTCGACGACCATTTTTCACTTCTGTCTCATTTTTTGTTCCAAACTCATCTTGTGTCACGGGTTGCCCTATAGATGACAGGTCGACCTCGAGACAGAAAAGTTGTCCAATTTTAATCGAAAATAAAACCCAAGAAATACTCCAAAAATTTAGTAAAAATATTTTAAACCAATCGGAAGTATTTAGACAACATTTAGGAACCTTGTTTTGAAATGAAAATATATAAACATAAGATCATTAGAAGTGTTGTCCAATTTTATCTAAAGTAAAACTTGAAGAAATACTCCGAAAAATATTAAACCCATTTAAAATCATTTAGGAGTATTTGGACAACTATTAAAAACATTGTTTTGGTGTAAAAATAAAATCATCAAAATTAAGATAAAAACATATATCAAACAAAAATGGGGTGGCGGAAAGGAAAAATCGAACATTACAAGAAATAGCACGAGTCATGTTAAGTTCGAAAAATTTGACCAAACATTTTTGGGTTGAGGTATTAAACACTGCATGTCATATTACGAATCGTGTGTATTTAAGGGTAGGAAGTACTATGACTCCGTACGAAATACTTTTAGGTAAGAAACCTAACCTTAAATATTTTCATGTATTTGGATGTGTGTGTTATGTGCTGAATGATAGAGATGAACTTGCTAAATTTGATTCTAAAAGTGATAAGAGTCTGTTCCTATGATATTCCACTAACAGTCATGCCTATAGAATTTTTAACCTTCAAACAAGGACTATTATGGAAACTGTGAATGTTGTTTTCGATGATTTAGCTGACCTTGCAGGAAAAACAGAAGAAGACTGTGTCTCTGATCTAATTGAGACAAATTATACATCTGAGTCAGTCCCTGAAACTGAAGTTGAACCAAGTGTTACAACATATGTCGTTGCAAGTGTTCCAACAGATGTTGAGACACCTGCAACATCACCTATAAACACACACAGAAAGCGGACTTTAAGAATCGAATCGATCATGAGAGCGAACAAAACCAGGTACTTGATGATCATGTGGTGATCGTACGCAGACATACCAAGCGAATTCGGAAAAATCACCCAACTGCTCAAGTGATAGGTGAAGTTACTGAAGGTGTACGAACACGAAGAAAGGAGAAGGTAAACTACCGTGACATGGTAAGAAATGCATACTTGTCTTCAAACTGCACTTTGGTAAGAACTTGCTGCTTTATCTCTAATTTTGAACCTAAGAATGTCAATGAGGCTTTGAAAGATGAATTTTGGATTAATG
The DNA here is from genome assembly GCA_016081115.2 of Rehmannia glutinosa. Lineage (NCBI taxonomy): Eukaryota > Viridiplantae > Streptophyta > Magnoliopsida > Lamiales > Orobanchaceae > Rehmannia > Rehmannia glutinosa. Next base: position 83,639,551 of record CM071928.1, on the reverse strand, counting down.
CTATGCAAGATGAACTTGATCAATTTGCTAAAAATGATGTATGGTATTTAGTTCCTAGACCTGATAATGTGAATGTGATTGGAACTAAATGGATTTTCAAAAACAAAACTGATGAATCTGGGAACATTGTGCGTAATAAAGCTCGTTTGGTGGCTCAAGGGTATACACAAATTGAGGGGGTTGACTTTGATGAAACCTTTGCTCCGGTAGCCCGGATTGAGTCCATTAGACTTCTTCTTGCTATAGCTTGTCACCTCTGTCTTACACTTCACCAAATGGATGTCAAAAGTGCTTTTCTAAATGAGATTTTAAATGAAGAAGCTTATGTTGAACAACCAAAAGGCTTTGAAGATCCCTATAAGCCAAACCATGTGTTTAAGCTTAAAAAGGCTCTTTATGGTCTTAAACAAGCCCCTAGAGCTTGGTATGGAAGATTAACTGGGCATTTACTTCAAATGGGTTTTAAACGTGGTGAAGTGGACAAGACTCTTTTCATTCAAAGAACTAATCATAGCATTTTGATTGCTCAAATATATGTGGATGATATTGTGTTTGGTGCTTCTATTCAAAAATTGTTAAATGAATTTGTTGATAGTATGTCGTCTACATTTGAAATGAGTATGGTTGGTGAATTGAATTATTTTTTGGGCTTACAAATCAAACAATCGAAGGATGGAATTTTTATTTCTCAAAGCAAATATGCACGAAATTTGGTGAAGAAATTCAACTTAGATAGTGCATCCCATATGAAAACTCCCATGGGTTCGAGTAAAAAACTTAGTAGAGAAGATGTTGCTAAAAGTGTTGATAACACTTTGTATAGAAGCATGATAGGTAGTCTGTTGTATTTAACTGCTAGTCGTCCTGATATCATGTATAGTGTGTGTTTGTGTGCTCGCTATCAAGCCAATCCTAAGATCACTCACTTGAAAGCCTTGAAAAGAATTATTCGATATATTGGAGGCACCACTAATCTAGGAATTTGGTACACTAAAGATACAAACACAAATCTAGTTGGTTTTAGTGACTCTGACCGAAATTGGACGCGTTGATGACGAGAAAAAGTACAACAGGTGGTTGTTTCTACCTTGGTAATAATTCGGTGTCTTGGTACAGTTGTAAACAAAATTGTGTTTCTCTTTTTCGATTTGAATCGAATATGTTTCTTTGTTGGGAGTTGTTGTTCCCAATTGCTTTGGATGAATCAAATGATTGAGGATTATAGTCTTCCACGGTGATATCTTAACCATTTATTGTGATAATTCAAGTGCTATTGATATTTCAAAGAATCTGGTACAACACTCTCGCACAAAACACATAGACATAAGACACCACTTTATTCGTGATTTGGTTGAGAAAAAACATTATTCGCATAGAATACATTGGTACTGAAAGCCAGTTAGCTGATATTTTCACCAAAGCTTTAGATTTTGAGAGACTTTCCACTCTAAGGAAGTCTCTTAGTTTGTGTGCGATCTAACATTGTTCGTATAAGTGTTGCAGCCTACACAGTAACATGTGTTGCAACACCTTTTTTTCTGTTTGCTTTTTTGCTTTTTCTTGCATTCATGCATTTAGTTAGATTTGCATCTGCACGACGAAATTAGCTTGACAAAGTTCTGGTAATGTACCCAAGAGTGTTCACTTGATAAGCTGATGTGAGTGGATGTTTCCAATTTACAAAATTATTAATATATTTTACCCAGGCGATGAGTTTAAAAATATATCGATCATGTTTTGAGGCCTTTGAGGTAAAAAGCTACCTCCCCACTGAGTGAAGCTAATCCTTGTGGCCAATTCTTACCTTATAAAAGTGTTTTAAGCGGCATGATCTTGTGATAAAAAGCTACCTTTGGGTTTTTGTGTGAAAGCTACCCACTGGCTAAATCAAGCATGCATCTTGGAAAAATCAAAAGAAAAACTCGAAAAATCCTATATGTTGGGTATGCGGATCACTATTCATTGAATCGGCATAAAGGTGTCTCTCAAGGTGTTACAACACTCGGTACAATGTCAGCTAATATTAGTCCCCCACTTGTGTGTCGTTTATTTTTTTTTGCTTTTGTTCCATATCTAGACATAATTAGGACATGCATTTTTGGTGAAAATTGATGAATAACAGAATTTCGGAATCCCTTGGATATTATGCAATCTTGATTTTTCTCTTCTTGATTATTGAATCTTGTGGTGATTTAAGTTTTGTGGTGTTATATGGATTGTGATATACATGGATATATTTGAAATTATCTCAGCACTATCTTATCTATATTTGCGGTTAAGTATTTCATATACCTTGGAGATTTGTAATTTGAAATCAAATTTGAAAAATCTGGTTTTTAATTTTCTTCCCGTTGTTTTTGGGAAATTGGATATAATTGGGTTTCCTTCTCTCTCCTACAAACCGCCACTTGTACTTAGAGTACTTAATGTGATAGAATTGTTGCTTGTCACTTCATATCACATCTTACTCTCTCTCTCTCTCTCTCTCTCTCTCTCTCTCTATCTCTCTCTCTCACATTCTACAATATTACATAGTGCTTCTTCTTCCCCAATTTATCTCTGAAATTTTTTTCTCCTCTTTGTATATTTCACTGTCTACTAATCCACAATGAAGAGAATTCTTTCAGGCATTTCAGGGATGTTTAGTCCGACAGCTAGTCCGTCATCATCTTCGTCCTCTCAGCCCATCGCCGGAACGACTCCATCAACTCCTGCAAAATCTATCGGAGAATCTGCGTCGATCAACCCCCCAGTCCAATCTACGCCTCCACCATCACTTTCAGGAGTCGATGCAGGTGCTGCAAAACCTCCTGCATCACCTTTGGCTCAAAATCTTGAAACTTCTGTTGTTGTTCCGGAACAGAGTACTCCCATCAAAGAGAACCCAAAATCTCCTACTCCCTCTGTTCCAGTCGAAGAAACCAAAAATTTGCCAGAAAATGAACCCACATCCACAGAAAATCCGCAGAAACCCCACAAGAAAACCCACTTGAAAATCTTGATGATATCTTGGATCCAAACACCGCCATGGTTCTAGGTTCTGAAACCTCAACTCCGATTGGTGTCTTTCCGCCAGATGACACTGACAATACCATCAATGTTGATGATCTCCCGAATATGGCCACTCACGAAGCACCCCTAAACCCTCAAACTTCTCCGATTTCGAAAAAGATGGATTTTGCCTCGACTGCAGGCGTGGGATCACCATCGCAAGGAAATCCGAAGAGAGAAAAGAAGCCTGTTAGACGGTCATCCAAGAAAGGGGGAAAACCGTCATTGTTCCCTGATATTCCATTGTAATCCGATTCCGATGAGGATATTTCTAGGTATGTGATGGCTCGGCGATCAAGAACTCGGAGCTCTGTCAAAAAACCCACAGTTTCAAAGCCTCCGGCCAAGAAACCTCATGTCAAGAAACTTCCGGCCAAGAAAGCATCTCCGACCACTCCGCGCAAGAAGAAAGGTACTTCTGAGTCTGGGTCTGGTACGAAAAAATAGGGAAAAGGGTCCGGCAAAGGTTCTGCAGAAGAAGGGGCTGAAATTTTGGAATCTTTAAAGACTAGTACAGGGTCACGTACAACACGGATAGCTGGTAAGAGTGTTGTTACTCCAGTACCAACACCTTCAGGCTCCAAGAGGACCGAGTCAGATAACTCCAGCGATGAGGACTTTGATGCCCGGAAGGAGGATGATAAAGATGATGACACCGACCCTGAGTTGGTGCCTGAGATAGAAATTGAAAAAGCTGCATCAAGTGCTCTTCCAAGTGTTGCCACTCCTGTTGCAACACCTGATTCAGCTGTGCACTCTGAAGCTGCTGCAACTCCTTCATCCGATGCATCTGCTGAATCTGCTACTGCTTTGACTGAGGACTTTGAGATAAGTAAAGCATACTCTTTTTCTTTTTACACTGAAGGTGCTTTCAAACGTTTTAAATCCATGGATGATCATAAGTTTATTTGTGAAAAGCGAATTGAGCACGATCTTTTTGAGAAAAATAATATTGTTCAGTTGTTTCAAAAGAGAAATTTGTTGAGTACTGTGACCACAACACTGCCGTTTGTTAGGAGTGTGGTCTTGGAATTTTATGCTAATTTAGAGTCTATAGCCAAGAACAGGAGATCTGCGAAGTATGGTAAGGTGTATGTGCGAAACAAAGTTTATGACTTTTCTCCCCAAGTCATTAACACTTTTTATGGCACCCCTGAGTTTGAAGAAGGTGCCTTAGTGGATGATTACAATGAGGTTGTTCGCACTATAACTGGGAACCGAGTTCAAAATTGGCCTGTTCATCCTTCGAAACTTCCCGCTTCTAGACTCACATCCCTTTACTCGGTTTTACACAAAATTTCAGTGCAAAATTGGATCCCAACCTCTCACAGCACATCGGTTGCAAAAGAACAGGTTGTGGTTTTGTTTAAAATTGGAACAGGGATCCCCTTGAATTTTGGTCAATTGGTGTTTGATATGGTAATGGGGTTTGCTGAATCTTCCGTGCCACATGATTTACCGTATCCTTCATTGATTTATCTCATGTTGAGTTCTCAAGGTCTGAATTTGATGAGTGGAGACTCCTTCTCACTTGAACCGGAACTGTTTACAATATCTCATAAGTTGTTCAAGGGGGATAGGGTAAACGATCTGCCTCTTTGCTTTCCTGGTGAAGATGATCCTGAACCTATTCCTCATGTGGCGTCTGAGGGTGTTCCACCGAGTGTTCCACCTTTTTCTCCCAACACTTCTAACATTCCTATGCCTGCTTTTGCATCTGCTACTTCTATTGTTGAGACTTTTATGCAGGGACAATTGGCCTTTGCCGATCAAAGAAATCACTCGGACAAAACAAAGACATTCAAGATACTTTGAGAACTTCAAAGCCCATTTACTTGGCTTGCTCTCATCTTCTGGACAAAAAGGGGGAGATGAGGCCGGTCCAAGTACTGAACCGAGCTTTAGTGGAGGGGGAGATGCTTCGCTTGGCGCAAAGGATGGGGCTAACACAGGAACGGATAAAGGAAAGGAAGCAGCTGGGAATGATATGGACTTAACTTTTGATTTTGAAGACGAATTATATAAATTCGATTAAATGCCTGCTGGTGTACTAAAACTTTTTGGCTTGTTTTAGCACTTTTGTTACTTAGAACTTATAATGGGATATTCTAATATCTTTTGATGTGCTAACATTTCATAATGTTTGTTGAACTACCTAATACTAGTTTTCTGCATTTTGAGTCTGTAGACTCTTGCTCTCATTCACTATTATTGTGTTTACATACTAACCATTTTATGCAGATTTGAGGTGTTCATGAAAGTGTTCTATCCTATATTGGAACACTTTGGGAAGTAGGGCGATTTTTGATTAAGGGGGAGAAAATTTTGTTTTCACTGATTTTCAACTAAGGGGGAGTTATTTACTTATTTTTATAAATCCTTTACTTGAGTTTGATGTTTTGTCCAGAAAGGCAAAAAGGGGGAGAATGTTAATTCCGTGTTTTTACGAAAATTAATATTTTTCTTTATTTTCAAAAATTTCAAATTTAAGCGTTTTGCCTTTCTTGGTTACTTCTTGAAAAAAGATTTATTAAATAAAACAAGTTGATTTAGAAAAGGATTGTATTAAAACCGGATTCTTGAGTTTTGGATTATGGAAGGATCGATTTTTTAGGGATGTGTTTAAAAGAGTTCTAGTCCTTATATGATTAGGAATCCTATTTCTACTATGTTTCTTTCTTCTTTGTTTTATAGGGACTCAAACTCTTCAATGAATTGCCTATATAAGGAGGACGATTCCCACATAATTCAGTACACAGAATTACAATTCCGAGAGCATATACACGAGAGAGTTCGATTTCTGCGAGAAGAAACAAAGTACGATAGTCGCATTGACGGTCAGTGTTGAATGAAGTCTTCTTGCTTTGATTTGAAGACAACATCCGAATATTGAGAGTCTCTATTTCTTTGATTTTCGTCCATCTGTTGTTTTCATAGAAGTTCTGAATAGTTCATATTCTTTCTTTTTGGACGAGCTGTTTTACAAAGTATAGATCTACTCATAGAAAAAAGTTTTGATAGGTTTCGTACTAGTTGAGTCATTCATGTTGAGATCTATAATCGATACAATTAACTAGTGAATTATTTCGCCCCGCTGACACATTTACAAGTATTTTTATACTTGTAGACAAATTTTATCTCTGTGTTTTCTATTATCCGCTGCGAGTTGGTATAAGTGTTGCTGGCACTTATAGCAACACTTTATTCTGTGTGATTTATCCTTGAATATTGGGACCTTAAATTTTTTCAAGTCTATTGTGTCTCACCTATAGACATAGTCTCACTTGATCGTCCCATATAAACGTAAATATTATAAATAAAGTTGGTGTGATTTTCCGTGATAAAGTGAAGCAAGACAGAGTGCATGCATGTTTCATAAGAATCTACCATGTGGTAAATGTCAGATTGGGAAAAAATATAGATTTTTCTTGTACTGCAAATTCGTAATAAAGGAAATATTGGGTATTAGGAATTAATTCTAATTTCCAATAGTGGAGTTTGAATCAGATTACTTTTATTCGTATATATAATAATAAATTCCCTCATGTTTCATTCATATGCTATGTTTAGAATTGAATTAATCCAACATTAAAAAAAAAAAAAAAAGAAGAAGAAGAAGATAAGGGTGCATCTATTTTCTTCCACTATCCAAAACGGAATGTTAAATTGAATTATAAGGTGTTCATGGTTTTCGACAAATAAACCGAATCGAACTGAAATTAAAAAAAATTGTACGTACTGTAATTAAATTAAAGTTCGATTCAATATTTGATTTTTATTTTTACAAAAAAAAAAAAGATGTTATGTTTTGATTTAGTTAATTTAATTGCTAAAATTTTAAAAGTAAATAGTATAATTATGGTTGTAATACTTATATTTTTAATTATTTATCTAAAATTTCTGAAAATACTGAATTGAAACATCCAAACAAGGCTACCAAGCGATTCTCAAATTAATTCGGCTAATTTAGTTCGATATTTAAATGTTATTTTAATTGTATAATAATTTCAGTTCAATTCAGTATAATTTTACTTAAAGATGTCAATAAGAGCCTGACCCGACCCTAAATTTGAGGATTGAGCCTATATTTCATAGACCCTTATAACATGTGGGCTTTTTAGCCTGACCCTAATGGCTAATTGGCCCTAGGACTGGCTAGGGCTAGGGCCGAGCTGGGTCGACCCTTAGGGATTTTTTTCAATATTTTTTTATATTTTTTCAAATTTATACCTATAATACTACCAAAACTTATTTTTAATATCATTTATCAATCATCATTTAATCTTAGCAAATTATAATTAATGAAGATGAAGGAATATGATATTATGATCCATGATTTCACTTTAGAACATTAGATTGTTGATGTTTTTTTTATTAATTCAAAAAAAATATTTAAAAGAAGCTTCATTTGTTGTTACTTAATTTTGATTCAATTACCTTACACCAATATTTGATTTGATTAGAAATATTAAATAAATGCATGATTTCATAAAAAATAAATAGAAAATTATAGGTCAATTGTGGCCCGACCCTGACCTTAAATTTTTTAAGTCCTTATGAATTCAGTGCTTTTTAGCCATACCTAGTACCCTTAAAAGTTATGGCTTTCTAGGGCAAGGGCAGTAACAGACTAACAGGACGGGCGGGTCCTTATTAACATCTCTAATTTTACTAAATACCCTACTATATTATAGATGGTAACTCGGGTCATGGGCTACAATCCGAACCGTCGCAAATAGAAAAAATAGAGCGTTAATTGCTGCAAAATTTCTCTCCAATAAGTAAGACTGACCTCTCTTTCTCTGTCTAATTTTCCTACTTTTTGTACTATTTTTTGAATTTTGAATCATTCCCAATTTTAAAATATTGAAGTCGGTATCATTTTAAGATAAAATAAGGATTAAGGGAGCCACCAGTTATTATTTTAATTTCACTAACTCCTATAAAGTCTATTAGCATCCAAGAAAAAAACAAAATATGGATGGAATAGTGCTTCCACATTTGGGTTCAATTATTGCTTTATTTTATCAAACAGAAATGACGTTTCTTTCTTTATTTGAAGTTTTACTAAAATTAGACTTGGTGGATACTGATTGGCGATTGCTAGAGCAGTCAAAACTAACATGATTGATGACCCGGTGATAGGATTAGACTGGACAATAATATTGTAAGTCTAAAAAGAGTCGGACTTATTTGGTCCAGCATATTAGACTCGAAATCTCTGCCCTACCCTGCCCGTTGGCCTATATTTTCATGGGTTGGGTCGAGTTCGGGTCTTTAGAATGGCGACCCGATGGAATTTTGACCAGACTCAATTTTTATTTGGTCCGAAAGGCTTGTATCGGATGGCTCGACCAGACCCGATGGAATATTGTAGAACACTTCCTCCAAAACTAGTTATTAAATTTTTTAAGGTACTATTAGCTCTTGTAAGAGAATATATTTTTTTAAGCGAATATTTAGTAACAATTTCAAAAGGAAAACCCTTCAATCGAATAAAAATAAAATTATTTAAAACTTAATTTATAAACTGTTTTCTAAAATAAAAATAAAAATAAAGGGTTCTAATCTCTTCAGATCATGAAGTCAGGTATACATATATTTTACGACCTCATTTAATTTATTTCTCAAAAAAAAAAAAAATCAAAACGGTTTCAATTAACCCAACTAAGTGACAAGCTTGCATCAACGACTTGTTAACAGAAAAAAGGCGTAAAGCCTCTTAAGAGACGGAGCCAAGGGGACTGGCGATGGCAGCTGCCCCACTCAACTTCAAAAAATTTCAATATTTGTTTATAATATTATTAAATTTTATTATTTTTTCCTCTCTAAAAATAAAAATTACATATTTATTTATTAATTTCAAGAAAAAATAAATCTCGTCCCTAGTCTTTATTTTTCAGCTCCATCCTTGAGTCTCTTAATTATATTTATCCATATAAACAAATCAGGATTATATATCCCCTAAGTATGGCGTAATGGTAAAGCACGAGGTGAAATTAATTAAAGATCAATTATGAAATAGGAAACCAGGGGAAGGTCGTCCTCCTCTAGAAGGCAAAGTTGGAAATTGGGTTAAAAAGAAAAGAAAAAAAAAAGATCATATGTTTAAGATAAGATAATATTTATTATGAACTTACTAAAATAGTACAAGGTGGGTAGATTTGTGTTCAACAAATATTGTTAGGTGAAGTCTCACGATTTTATTCACAGATCACTCGTGTATTTACTTTATATGAGATGAATTATCCCCAACACGAGCCCATGAAGTCTTTGATAGAGTTGACAAAATTGGTCCAAATTTATCCTATATATAGAGTTGGGTGAAACTTTAATTTTCGTGGTCAAAAAGAATTGAACCTATTTGGCACAACCTAAATGACTCGAAGCCTAACCAAAAATACACGTAAAAAAGTGTTGTTAGGCTAGGATGGGCCACACAAAAATAGCGATCGATAAAATTTTGGGCAAGGGCAACCCAATTTGGTTTTAGGACTTGGCTCGATGGGTGGGGTTGAGATGGCTGACTTAGTCCATTGCCACCTCTAGTGATTGGACAACACAATTATTTTGCCAAAAACTCCTATGAGATCCGTCCAACGAGTCAAATTCTGTTTGACTGATTCCCAAAACCGACTCGGTGACTTTTTGTAATATTAATAATGATATTTTTGTAATATTCAGAACCGGAAAATCAAAAGTATTAGTCAATATTTAAAAAGTATTAATCCCCAATCCGAAAAGTATTAATACATAGTTCACTTGAAAAATTAGTATTGTAATATTGAACAATCTGAAAATTATTAGTAGTAAATCTGAAAAGTATTAAAATGTAGTTCTCTTGAAAATATTTTATAGTCATCCTAAAAAACTGTAGTTTTTTTTTTAATTATCAAAAGTACTAGTCGTCCCTGTGAAACCTATTAGTAGTTCCCCTGAAAGTTTTTTAGTAATTCTCCTGATAAATAATATTATTTCTAATAAAAAGTATTAGTAGTTATACTGAAACGTATTAGTAAGTCCACAAAAAAGGTATTAGATATTCTGTTGGATCGCTGGGTTCGCGGGTCGTGTAGATCTGTCTAACCGTTAGACCATCTATGGTACCTCATTATTATTATATTTTTGTTATTTTCCACCTAATGAATACAGGCTTTAGAATTAAAAGGAAAAAAAAAAGGATGATAATGACATAGGAAACAAAGGAGATATGCAATTTGCAATAATCTTGTAATAAATGTCACATTCATCACTAGTCAACCCATCAAAATTAGGAGTGTGTGTTACATAATAAAATAAGTAAACTATCTGTCTCTCGCGCAATCAAAAACAAACTAACTATTCATGTTGGCTAGCTTGCAATTTAAGCTGTTTAATGCTGATGATATCAATTAATATATAAATTATTAACTTAATAATATTTAAATCACAATTTGGGGTGCATGCAATTTTGAATGGGGAACAGTGCCAGTGATCTCTTTCCTCTTTTGTTTGGTGAATCTTATATTACTCAAGTGGGAATTAAAGTTTTTAAAGTTATGTGATTATAAAATGTCATGGGGTTCGAGGTGTTTGTCTAATTTTATATTTATATATTGGTGAGCTTTAAAATATTATTTGTTGTGCACAATAATGGTACTATGTATTTATTAATTCACTAAAAGGCAAAAAGAAAAAGGCAAAAAACAATCTATCCTCTATTGAAAATAGATTAATTTTGATCTCGGAATCTATTTTAGTTAATATTCATATTATATATGTATATAATGTACATATGTAAACCAGGTGGCTTAGCCCACCTGACCACCACAAGCAATTGTGGGATTGAGGTCAGGAGTTCAAATCCCTGCTCCATCAAATTGTTTGTGGGGTGGAGGTCAGGGGTTCATATCCCTTCTCCATCAAATTGCTCCCCGGTGCATATGCGAGCTGGTGAAGATTTGGTGGGAACTCATACTGAATAGCATCCGTGTGGAGAGATCGTTATTAGTAGATTGGGGGGTCGAACATAATTGTTCTCTTTACCTGGGAGGATCTGGTTGCGGTTTACCTTGGCGGAAGCAATGAGGAGCCGGAGCTGTTGTCCTCAGGCATAGTCAGACGTAAGCTTGAAAGCTGAGTTATCAAAAAAAAAAAATGTACATATGTATGAGTAAATAAATAAAAGTTGTTTTTTTATGTTCTTTTTGAACAGTCAAATAATACTTTGTGATTGTGAAGGGAAACATTTAGTATATTATACTTACCCCATATAATAATTGATATTTTAATAAGTTTTTGTAATATTTAAGTATAATCTAAAATTTTATTTAAGAGTATTTTATAATTACTAATGGAATACCATATAAATCAAGGAATGAAAACGCTAATAGTTTATGAAATAGTACTACTTATTATTATAAAATTTTAATTAATGTCATAAATAATGTAGACAAAAAGAAAAAAAAATGATGTAGACATACTTATAAAATATTTTTTGCATAATTTTAAATTAGTACAATTGCATTTTTCATGTTGTTCGTGAACAAATTTTAACGTTCATATATTAATTGTGTTCGTCTTTGAACTTATATATTATCCATATATTCTCATGCTTTTTGACTGAAGTTTTACCTTTTTTATTTTTTAATAAAATAAAAATTCCTCAATTTTTCTTTTATCCTAACTAAGATTGCTTGTAAAAATCTTCAAAAAATATATTGTTCACTCGTTCTTATTTTTCCAATCATCAATTATATTAAATTATTATTTCATTAAAGTTATCAACTATTATTATTACATAGGCATATCACAAAATATACTATTCTTCAAATCATCAACCATATTCAATCAATATATAAAAAAAAACTCATCAACTATCATTATTTCATTTTCAAATAGTTTCACACTATTCTCTCAGAAAATAGAAAGAAGTGGAACAAAAGGACAATCAATCACACCTTAAAATTTCCATACCTCCTAAAAGAACAACTATATGTGGATTTTTTTTAATAACCATTCAAGCTTACGCTTAATTATATCTTTGGTTAGCAACTTCAGCTCGTCATTATTGCTGCTATTTTGTTAAACCACAAGATATATCTAATCTGGTCAGAGCTAAAGTTATGGTTAGATGAACTGACTGCTACCAAAGTTCTATCACATAAGAAAAATTTTTAGGGGTGTGCACGGTCCGGTCCGGAGATTTAGAAATCTCCAGAACCGTCCCGAAGTTCGGAGATCCCAAAATTAAATCTCCAGAATCGAACCATAAAAAAATCTCGTCCGAACCTTCCGAAAGTTAAATGCGGTTGATCTGAGAGATTCGATTCTAATGGGACGGTACGGAATGGTTCGGGACGGTTCGGAGAAACGGAGATTCAAATATTTCCCAAATAAAACACACAAAAAAAGTGAAAAGAGAAACCAATGTAAAAATTATTAAACGGTTATACTTTCAATCTTTTTTTAGTGCAATTTCAAAAATACATACTAAAACTATTAGTACTATACGAGTTTAACTTTTTGATATTTTATATTTAACTTATACATAAAATTTCTTTAATTCATATTTAAGTGCTAAATTTTTAATATTGTAATTATAAATCTTTCTTTCATGATATATACTATATATACTACATATTAGTTTAATATCAAGTTAACTTTTAAATCATTTTTATCTAAATTATAGTTAAAAGTATTGATTTTTCTTTTTGGATTTTAACATAATATGTTTCAGATATATTGATAAAATATGCTAAATTTTTAATTTGCTAATTTTTAGTATTATATAGTATTGAATTTCAAAGGAATGTTTAGTTAATTCAGTATCAAAATATAAACATGATAAAAATTAATATTATATATGTATATATAAAAATTATTTTAAAATCGGTTCTAATTTCAGATATTCGGTTTGGTACGGTTCAGTTCGGTACGGGTATTTAAAAAATCTCCAAAACCGTACCATGTAAATTTTCGGGATGGTTCGGTTCGGAGAAAGTCAAAAAGTCAACGGATAGTTTCGATTCGAATATTTTTTGGTTCGGATATCGGTTCGGGTTCGGTGATCTACAAGTTCCGTGCACACCCCTAAAAAAAATAGTAATGTTTTTTTACACTCTTTTGCCAATCTATCCATGTCGCTGGTTATGTGAATTTGTTTTTAAAATAAAAGGTGCTTTGTTTAATTGTTGTTAGTGTGTGTGTCCCCCCAAAACCCACTTATATAAATGAGGTAGCAATGGTCAAGTGGGTTTTTTTTTTTTTTTTGATAACTTAGGTTCTAGGCTTACGCTTGACTATGCCTGAGGACAACAACTCCGGCTCCTCATTGCTGCCGCCAAGGTAAACCGCGGGATGTGCACGATCGGCGGTGTTACGGCGGGGCGACGTACAACTAGATCCTCCGGGTAAAGAGAACAATTATGTTCGACCCCAATCTACTAATAACGATCTCTCCCCGAATCGAACCCACACGGATGCTATTCAGTATGAGTTCCCACCAAATCTTCACCAGCTCGCATATGCCCCGGGGAGCAATTTGATGGAGAAGGGATATGAACCCCTGACCTCCACCCCACAAACAATTTGATGTAACAGAGATTTGAACCCATAACCTCCATCCCACAATTGCTTGTGGTGGCGAGGTGGGCTAAGCCACCTGGTTAAGTGGGGGGTGTTTTAAAAAACTAAGAAATCAACCAAAATAGCCAATAGGAATATCTTAAACAAATGGGGATCCACTAATCCTTTCTCTTATTGGTACAAATAAACACCCAATAAAGTCAAATATACATTAAACAAATAGGCTTAGGGTATCAAATTTCCTAGTTTAATTTTATATATGTTGTCCTACTTATTGGATAGTTTTATCCTTTTGTGGGACTACAAAATGGACCACCTTTTTTTCCTTGTTTAGTTTAATAGGAGTGAAGATGAGTCATGTACTATAAATAGCTTAAATTCATTGAATTGTGTGCAAAATCTCATCCATTAAACACAGATTTCTGACCATCTAAAGGAAGATTAATGGATTAATCCAGAAGCAATGGAGTTTGGGGACATTTTTTTCCTAGCTATAGTCAATTATTTTATATGTTTTGCAGCTTTATAAAAAATTAGAACATGCACAAGTGGTCCAATATTTGGAGTATTGGGTTTAAACTAATAATCTATTTAGTGACCATTGAGAAGTAGTTTTAAAATCGAAACGATGATTAGAATGGTCTTATCATCTTCAATCGATTCATCGATTATGTGACGACCGGAGTTGATGAGGGCGGGAAATGATTGTCGGTGCAATGAAGATGTGGACAAGGTGCGGTTCTTAGCAGACTTCTAGGTGGAGATAAACATGAATGATTCATGATTCCATGCATACTCGAAGAAGAAGAAATTATGAATACTGTAGGTATGAGACTGTACAGTTAATGAGAACTTAAAAGATTTGATAGGTACATATATGCATGCATCTTCTTTTCTAGTATTCATTTCATAGAAACTCCAAAGTTAAACATGTTTGATCCGGTGCAATTATGGGATGAGTAACCCATTGGGAAGCTTTTCCGATAGCGCGCGAGTGATGACAAAACAGTCGTCGATCTGAAAAGCGGGTCGTTACAGATTAATGCCCATTTGTTTAATGAGAATTAATTTATATTTTTTCTTATTTTATGTAAATTATATTATAATAAACTAATTGTTAAGTAATCATCTTAAAAGGTTAAAAACTAAATTGACAACTAAAAATATGTATATCAGATCTCAAAATTCATATAATTATATAAATATTAGTATAGATATATAAGAGATAATATCAAGTTTAAGGCTATAATCTTTCTAAAAAAAATAAAAACAAAAAAGTAGTCTGCATTCTTCTATTCAAGTGTATACAAGTGCATGGTTTTAAATGATGATATGTCATGATGCATAAGTAATAGTATCAACAACTATCTTATATTCTTAAACTATAAACACTAACATTAATTATATGTTGATGTATAAAACTTTCTAGTGTATTTTCTTCAATGGAGATATTAAATAGTTCAAAAGGCTAAAAAACTATGTCTATAAATGAATTGTGGACTTAAATCCTAATTTGTACTTGTGTAACAAATATGGGGAATTTGGTAACATGTCATAAAAATTACTAAAATGGGTTTGCGTGAAATATTTAGCCACCAAAGTGAGACAGCCATGCGACATTTCCTTTTTTATTCTTTTTTTTATAGATAAATAAATAGTCTCAAAATTTTATAGATAATTTAGTGTGTGAATAAATAGAAAATATAATTATATATAATATGAAAATATGGTACCAACATAATATAAACTAGATGGGTAATAAAATTTCTTAATGTAATATTTTAAGCTCCATGTTCAGTTTTTTTTTCCAAATACTATAATTAATAATAAGGACTAATCCATCTAACAAAAAGGTTGCAACATTTTTAGTTTTTCAAAATATTTTTATCTAAGCATTTTTAAGTTGCATATTCAGAATGATAAATCTGATCCTACCAATTTTCACTTTGCCAAGAATTTTGAAAACCAAGAAAATGCATATTTAGGTGAATTTATTTGGATGCTAAAATATTGTTCAAAAACTCGATTCGAAATTAAATAGTAGTATTCTTTCTATAATGTTTTAAGTTAAATACATGTTATAACGCATTCAGTTCACTGTAATTGAATTATCGAGCTCGTATTCATTAAAATTCAGAAATCTTTATGTAATATAAATTTTTATATAAAAAAGATAATTACAGTTATAATAAATTAGAGCTATATTGTGAATTAGTATATTTCATTTCTTATTTGAATTTGGAACAACATTTTTTTTTTCTTAGAGAGTCATTTTCTAAATTCCAAAGCGTTCAAATTGAGGCCATTTAATTATTCATTGGGTGATTCATAACAAGAGTATTTCTTTCTAATATAGTTTAAGAGTGCTGTATCTATGGTGGCCATGGAATTTTTTTATACATAAAAGCTACCTATAACCCCTAATTTTTTATAGGGAAAATTAATGTTAGTTATTTAGATAACATTTAAATGAGTACATATATTGTTCATTGTCTATATGATAGCAGTGTAATTAAAAAAAATATGACAATTTGACGTACGATTGATGAGTTCCACCCACTTAATAATAAGAAATATATTACATTTAAATTGGTATGATGGGATGGAATTAAGATGAAATGGAATTAGGTTGGGAATTGAATAATGACGAGAAATAAATGAAATGAGCGCAACAATTCCTATAATTGATATGCAAAATAAATGTGATTAGCGAAAGGAATTAAATCGTTATTTTTTTACTTGATTTTAATATCATTACCAATAATTTAAATGAATGATAGTAGTAAAACAAAATAGGTTTGACGACCAAATTATCATTCAGTAGATTTTTTTAAATAAAAAAAATTATATTGAATATATTGTGAGAAAGGGTTCTTGTATTATATTAATTAGTGTTAAACAATATACATATGTATATATATATATATATGATATCTATAAAATTATACACTATATATTTTATATGAGAAACCAACAAATAATTATTAGAGCAAGTCTCGAGTTCTATGTTTTAAATTTTGATAGAACCTGAATATGATTTATCAAAATATTTCACGTAATATTTTTATATTATGTATGCATTATGTATTATATATATAATATCCATTACATATTTATAAAAAATACAAATATGATATTCTTATAATAATGATAATAATAATAATAATATAAAATTATAAATTGGTTATGCTAATATACATATCAATAATAAATATATGTATTTTTTTTTGAGAAGGTGAAATTTTAATTTATAAATAATCAGTATATGAATAAAAAATTATCAATGAAATTATTTTTTAAAATATTGATGAGTTGAGTTTTGAGTTTTATCCAATATTCTAGTTTTTTTTAGAAGTATAATTCCATAAAAAAAATAAGTACGGATCTTGACTCATTGGTAATAGCTAAAATCACGGTGGACCAAAGGAGTGACTATTCCACACTGTTGGGAATAAGGATTTCCATCGGAATGGATTTTCCCATTATCAAAGTATATCAATCATTGGAATGAGAATGTGCTTCAGAACGCCCATTCTATTCCAACCTCATTCTTGCATATCAATCATGTCGTTAGTATTTATAATGTACGATGGACCGATCCACTATTGTACTTGAGTTCCACTCTTTTAGTAAAAAGAAATAATGTACTTTTTCAAACATTTGAAATAATGTATACAATTTATGTTACAGTTATATCATTGGTTTTCCAAACGAGTGAAAAACAGTTGCAAGTATTACAGGATGATGAATCTATATGACTATACAGATGTAAAACAAAAAAATTATACATAAACATATCTAAGTGATCCATAGAATCAGAATATCGCAATGGAGACGCTGAATAAAACATGTATAAAAAAATTAATCTCGCTTCTGTCACGAATCTTCGGGCAATGACTCATAAGATCGTATGAACAAAGACAAACTTATTAATTGAAAAAGATCCCACCTATCGACCTAAAGTACTTGAACTTGATTCATATTTAATAACTTAATTAAACTAAAAATACAATTATTAAAAATTTAGTAACATTCTAATAAATCATTTAAATATACAATATATCCAACTAAACCCAAACCATTTACATTATATTAAACATTTTTTAATGGCATGCAATTGCTACTTAAAAATACTTATCCCTCTTGCCAAAATTGGAGGTGTTTTGAGTTTCACACTCAAAAATAGGGAAAATTTTTAAAGTACCCACTATGGATAGTGGGTACTCTTTTCTATCCACTAGGATAATAAACTTTTTTTCTACTCAAATTGGCCAATATACCCCTCCTTTAAGTTGGTGTTTTTGAATTTTAAAATCTAAGACATAAATATACCATTTAATACCTACCGTATAGGAAACCGTACTATTCCCAAAACAAAAGTGAAAAATACAAAACAAAACCCCAAAATCGTGCCCAACTCGGTCAAAAGGATTAAAGGAAGCAAAATACAAAACAAAACCTAAAAATCGTGCCCCTTAGTCTTCAAGGAGAAGAAAATTCCCCCCCGATTTCGTGCCCAAGTCGTCAAGTAGAAGAACAATAGAAGGAAATCCAACACCCATTTCGTGCCCAACATCGTGCGAGAAGAGAAATGGCTTCAATCGTGCCGTCATCGTCGTCGCCTCCGCCTCCACCTCCACCACACCATCGCGTCCGCCTCCGCTCCGCCTCCGCCTCCACCTCCACTCCACGCTGCCCGCCCTTCCGCTCACGAACAAGTAAGGGTAGAGTTTGAATTTTTGTTTGTGTATAATGTTCGAAATTTTGAATGATTAGGGTTTAGTTTCGAAATATATTTCATGTGTTTGTTACAATGTGAATGATTAGGGTTTAGTTGTTCGAAAGTTTGAAATATATGAAGTTTTGAGTTGTTTTGTGGGACTGTTATACGAAAAATGGTGTATTGTTTCTGGTTTTGGCACGATATGGTGTTGAAGACAATGAGGCACGATATCGTGCCTTTATATAATTTGGCACGATATCGTGCCGCATATAACAGGGCAAGATTTAATTGGTACGATATCGTGCCATGTTATAATTGGGTACGATATCGCCCCTGTTTATAATCGGGATGCGATATCGTGCCCGTATCGCACCTATGTATAACGGGCGCGATATCGCGCTCCTGTTATAACATGGCACGATATCGCACTCGCTAAATCTTGTGCGATATCGTGCATGGGTTTTTTTGTATTCTTTCTATGTATTCTTTGTTTAGATATCCATATTCATATTGTCCCACATGCTGTTTTTTCACTACAGTTCTGCAATTTTTCAACAATTCATCTTAATAAATTGAAATTTATTAATTGTTATAGGTCGGTCCACAATGGAAGAGACCCTCATATCATCGAGAGGGCCCACATCGCGGGATACGTTCGATCGAATATTATTCGGACCATCGAGAGAGGAGTTCTTGGAGATCGTGATGATTTATATAGTCATTTTGCGATCTGCGTTCGGATATTTTATGGATTTTGGGTATGACGGAGCCGGTTGTAATGCGGCCTTTGCATGCATTGGTTGCGATGGAGGTGCATGTGCCGGGACGCTCCGGAATCGGAGTGTTGGTTCCGTCGGAGAGCGGACTATCGATTCTCTCGGCGTGATTTTGCTATGATATCGGGATTGCGATTTTGGTCCACATTTGACCCTAACGGTGATTTTGAGGTACCCGAGGGCGGTATATATAGCGGTATTGGCCTAGGGGTGATCGGGTTACCGCCGCGCATTTACGCGATTTATTTGCTCTTGGCACCTTCCGTGACTCACCAGGCGATGCCCTGAAGGTTGCGAAGGTGTTATTTGCCTTTTACACGAATCTTTGTGTTTCGATGGCCGCCAGGCCATGATGGGCCGGTTTGTGGTTTTTGATCGAGGGCGATGCACAAGTGGGGCGTTCCCTTGGGGGAAATACTCCTTTCGAGATATTGATGCATTATTGCATTATATTCGCACTGCATGATGTTACGCCACTTGGCCGATATACTTAAGGGCGTTCCACCTGATATATCGGCCACCTTCTTATCATTTTTATGGGGCCACTTATGTCTTGTTGGTACGCATATGTTTTTATTTTATTTATATTTGTAATTAGTTTTTTAAATATTTAAAAATTCTTATTTTTTCATACTTATCAATGTTCTCACAGATTTGGGCATTCGAGGCGATACCTCGCCTGGGTAATGCCCGGGCGACTCAGTATCGACACCCGAGTTGCTGGTGTGCCTTCGTTGGAGGTTTTCGAAGACCGCTATTGACATGACATATTTTTTCTTTGACACGGTATGTATTAACAGTGTTTACTTAATTTATTTATTTAATAATTAATTTATTTTTTTATTAATTTATTTATTTATATTATTTACAGGCTTTAGTGTGTCATGAGATATTGGATCCGACCGAGGAGGAGCTCCAGCAGATATATATAGAGGGAGACGATGATCCAGTTATTTTGTTAGGTCCTCCTCAGTTCATCCCGAGGAGAACCGATTTTTAGCGAGGAACAGAGGCAGAGGTACGAGTACAGATTCTGGCCCCAACCCCTATTGGCGGGGGAGGTGCCGTCTTCTGGGGGCAGAGACAGAGGCAGGGGCAGGAGGGGGAGAGGTAGACCCGTTTCAGATGCCGACACTGCTACTCCTACGATTCAGAGGCCGGAGAAGCGGCCTAGGACAGATGGTCCATCATCCCATCGGGCTGATGATCCTTTAGATGGCCGGACAGATGACGCATCAGTCCGACAGGATACTCGTGTTGATCCATCTATCCACGACGACTATGCGCGCGATGATCCACCAGTCCGTCAGGATACTCGTGTTGATCCATCTGTGAGTTGGCAGACAGATATGCTGACACTGATTCGGGGTGTTATGCAGCAGATTAGCCAGTTCGAGAGACTTACAGAGGAGCGGTTCGCTCGATTGGAGACACGAGTCGATGATGCCGTTTCTCGGTTAGAGACTGTCATCTCAGAGGAGGGTTCTCGCTTGGACAGACACCTAGATCAGGAGATAGGTCGAGTTCCGGACCTTATTCAGGAGGAGATTAGGCGTCTATTCACTCGGATCAGGAACTGGTAAAACTTCACCCGCCCACATTTTTTGAAGATTTTCATTTTTATAATAATGGGCAGCAAATGAATAGATATTGAGGTTCACCTTCCTGCACAAATAAACAAACAATTATGTGAAAATATTGAACGAATTATGTGAAAATATTGATACAAAAATTTTAAATTTCTTTATACCTAATTGCTGCAGATGCATGGGCGCAAGGCATCAATTCATATTCAAATTCTCGATTGAGTTGCATGTTCTTTGGGATAAGTCAACCAAATAAGTCTTTGTTCCATCTTTCACCTTGTACTTCACATTACTAAGACATTGTACATCCATTCTACGACCTATCTCAATCGTGCATCATTTAATCTTTTGGTTGCTTCAAGTGTTAGCTCTTGATCTTTATCATTAGCGGCGGCGTCGTTCATAAAACCACTTTTCAATAATAGTCCGAGCACACTCAAGCACAAAAAACAGGGTAACTTTCGGCCCATAATAACCGACTATTGAAGCTCTCGTGAGTTTGATGTCATGAACCCATAACGCCAGGACATGACACTTAACTCGAGACCATCCGTCTTCCCCCGTGCACGTTCTAACTTTTTAAACGCACCCGTCTCACTAGCAACTTTTATGTTTTCAAAATACTTATCATAATCTTCACGGCGGTATGAATATCTTTGCATTCCTAAACATTGCTACTATATGTTGACCGTATTGAGCCAAATTACTCGCAAATGATAAGTGCAAAGCCCATGTGATGCTTCCGGGTATCTTTACCGCTTTTATGGCATTATCGATACTCTTGTCCGATCGTAAACAATCGAGAGATCACGAGGGAAATTATAAGCATCTCTCAACCTGTCTCAAAAACCATGTCCAAGAATCGTAGTTTTCAACATCCCGATTCCAATGCAAGTGGGAAAATCTTTCATTACCATCTTTTGTTATCGCCACAAACAATATTCCGGTATTTTCCTTTAAGGTGTGTTCCATCAATCACAATAACTGGTCGGGCATTGTTTCGGGAATCCGGTGATTGATGCATGCAAAGCAAAAAACACGACTTGAATCTATTAAAATTATCCGACTTCCATCTAGTTATCGATCCGGATTCGTTAAATTCAACATGTGTAAGTATCCGGAATTAGATTGAATGACTTGTTGCTATCTCCATATATCAACCCAAAGGCATGATGTTTTGCACTCAACGCAACATTATAACTCATTTTAAGCCCATGTCGCGATTCCAACTCCATTATCATATCTCTCGCACGAGCGCAGAATGTTCCACTAGTAATCTAGATGCAAAATACGCACCTACTACTTTAGAATGCACCCGCCTGGATGCATTGTCATTCAAATTTAACCCACATCCATGGTGCTTGTCAAACTTCCCTACTCTCCAAATACCATCCTTTCCATATGCACGCATTCGAAAAGGGCATCGTTCATACTTGCATATTGCATGAAAACGAGTCTTATCCGAGCGTTCAACTCGATACTCGACTTGATTTTCAAGGTGATACATGCCTAGTGCGAGTGCGATATCCAATTGAGTTTTGCTCATGTATGTTGCTCCTGGCGCAATGTCCCACGAGATGCTTCCAACTTTCCAGCGGAGTTCCTCGGGAACCGAAAGGTGCGAGAGTGTACCGGGGGAATCACCCAACTTCGGCCCCGTGTGCACTATTGTTTCGTCCATATTGTCTCTATGGATATCCGGATGTAAGTTAACACTCGTGATTCACGATGCGATCTTGGTTTTGGTTTTTCGAAATACTTTTCTCCGCTTCACGTCTCTCCACTCACAAAATTCCTCAAATTCAAAGACGCGTTCTTTGGTCATTTTCAAATTGATTATTAGCTTCAACATTAGTACCAACATCACCATCGTGTAGTTCTCACCAAATCATTTGGACCGTAGTTTGCACCATAATTAATGTCATTATTATCACAACCAACATCAAGATCGTATTATCACAATTAACATCAAGTATTATCACAACCCATATCAGGATAATAGCCATCTTCATTGCTTGGCCTTATACCAGTCCGGGACAATTGATATTTGGAACATTAATCGTAGGTGCTAGTGACGCGGATGATCAATAATTGGAACATTGTTCATATGCATAAAAGGTGCTCCACAGGCCTTGCATTTGACTATATGGATTGATGTGCGGTACATCGTATTGTTGAAAACCAAGATGTTGCATGTAGTTGTAATTGCCCAATGACCGTTGAAAAATCATTCGACTAGCCATTAGTTGCATAAAACTTCCACCAACACCTTGTTGACATTCAACGCTCAACTCGATTATGCCCAAGCCGACCTCCCAATACATTATGCGAACTAGTCTCACCCATCGTTTTTCTTTTCGGTGTTACAAAAACAATGGTAACTCGGTGTTCCCAAACGCAGTTTTCAATGTCATCATCGTTTTTCAACTTTAACTTCCCAAGTTTGTTTCGAAATATCTACAATAGAATGCATTATACAATCGTATACGCCCCTATCAACATCAACAACACCATAAACCTCCTTCAATATTTCACTATAATTCATTTTGCTAGGTTTAATACGTACAACTTCTTTTCTTCACCACTTTTATATTCTAAACCTTCCCAATGACCACCAAATCGAACAACAAGATAGCGAGAGTTCATCTATATACAAAGAAAAATATTGATAAATGCAAACACATAAAAAAGGCGCTTTTTTTTCAAAAACGATATATCGTGCCTTTTTCGTCAGAGGCACGATATATCGTGCCTTTTTTTAGAGGCACGATATATCGTGCCCCGTATATGGACACGATATATCGTGCCCTATATATTAGGTGCGGTATCGTGTCTGCAATATACGGGGCACGATATATCGCATTTCCTAATATACAACACGATATATATCGTATACAATATACGGGCACGATATCGTGCCCCATATATGACACGATATCGCATTGTTTTTCATAAATGCGAGAAAAATTTTCCTTTCACAAAACACTTCATATTTTGCAAATATATTGGTCTTGAACGATTTAAACAAGGTTAACTAATTAGGAGGAGAAGAACATTACCTTGTTATTCGATTTTTGGTGCGATTTTGTTGATGAAAGCCCACAAAAATAACTTCTTGATATTTTGTGAAGAAGAAGAAGAAGAGAGAGAAAAATGAAGGAGCAAAAAAAGAAGGAAGTGTTTACATTCACGTATGTTATGTATTTGGGGTATTTAATTTCAAGAGAGAGAAATACATATTAAATGCTTGCATAGTTGCATTTAAAGCCTCAAGGGTATGGTGGTAAAAGAACACCAAAAGTGGGTAGAAAACTATGTTTTTTATCCTACATGTCAAAAAACTCAATCATCTATCCCAAGTGGGTAATTTGCCCCATTTGCTCCTCAAAAATATGTATCTAGTCCTTGGTTGGATTCATTGGTCACTCATTTTGGTTGGAAAAGTCGTGCAAAGCGACCCCCATCGGCCCACATAATTGCACTTTTTCTTAATTTTCGTTATTTTCCCCAATCCTTAAAACACCTGCGGGGCCTCACTAAGATACGCCGAGGCCGTTGCTGCAGCTTTTACGCACTTCTGTTAACGTGTCCTGTAGCCCATCCCCGTTAACCCGACGTGGGAATCAGAGAACGAAGGTGCGCATGCATACCAGAGGCGC
Organism: Rehmannia glutinosa; assembly: GCA_016081115.2. Lineage (NCBI taxonomy): Eukaryota > Viridiplantae > Streptophyta > Magnoliopsida > Lamiales > Orobanchaceae > Rehmannia > Rehmannia glutinosa. The sequence goes on along the minus strand of CM071928.1, from coordinate 83,615,190 downwards.
AATTTAGCTGACCCCATCAGATAACATTAAAATTTCAACCGATTTTTATCCAATCGGCGCTTAAAATACTCCCACCTAAAACCCATCAGTCTGTTTCTTCTTCTCCACCAATACCATTTTCTCTCTCTCTCTCTCTGTAGAGCAGTCATATATATTAAACAATACATATATTTGTTTTTGTTGGTGTTATATCTATCTATATATATATTATATGTTCTGAACAATTATTTGTCTGGTTTTTCAGAAAGAGAACAACGCTTATCCTGTTTTTTTACAACGATTTTTTTTGGCGTATATTCGATTTTAGTCTTTTTGCTTTCTTCATCGTTCTAGGGCTCGGGATGCATGTTTATGTGTTTTGAATTTGAGGGCGATGATCGGTATTAGGTTCTTAGTTCGATTGGTGAGAGTTGGAAGTGATAATGCGTTTTAGGTTTTTGTTTCGCCGGCGAAAATCTGTTGTCGTGTTGCCGTTTGCAGCGGAGCTGGATTTTGATGGTGATGTGTAGGGTTTAAGAGAAAAATCTATGCCGTAATCTGTTCACGTGATTAAAAGATGCCGCATCGAACGACCTACATTTTTCCGAGGCAGTTTCCGGACCGGAATTTTAATGCATCGTCAAAGTTGGTGGTAGATCACGAGAAGAAATTTGTTGTCGATGATGGGAAGTTGGAGGCTCATCAGCGGGAGGAGGTCATTTTCAAAGCAGAAAGTAATGGAGATTGTAATACGACTAAAAGTGGTGATAGCAACAGTTTCAGTGTGATCTCTCATGGAGTCACGGGGGACAAAATACACGGGAAGCAGTTGTCCGCCTTTGTAAAGTGGCTATCCGATAAGAAGAAAAAGGAAAAATCACGGGGCGGCCATATCGATCCCGTGAAGATCAGACTGTACGAAAACGACGATGGTATTGAAGAGGAAGATGAAGTAAACCAGCCACTTTTGCCTCTGCCGGCGCCGCCTCCGGCGGCGGTGGACTCTGACAGGCGGCAGGATTCGCTGCGGCGGCTTTCGAGTAACGACAGTAATTTCAGCAACTGTGTGGATCACGTGCAAGGGAAGGAAAGAGGGTTTGAGAGGCAAATTTCGTTGCAGAGATTATCGAGTGCGGGGAGTACGAGCTATGCGGGGAGTTTGTTTTCGGGGACAACTTTGGATGGGAATTGGTCGCCGATTACCACTGGAATACTCAAGGACTCAACCGTAGCAAAGGAGGCGGATGAGGCGGCGGTGGTGGCGGAGGAAGGCGTTGGGGATAGGGAAAATATCGAAAATGGGGCGGTGCAGAGGTACAAAGAGGGCTATTATTTGCAGATAATGCTCGCCAGACGGCTTACTGAACAGGCCTCACTTGTTACAGAGCCTCTGTTTCTGCAAGAACGTAGAATTGGTGGATCGTCTGATGCTGAAATGGTCTCTTATCGTCTCTGGGTATGAGAATTTGTCTCAAGTGTAGCTAATCTTGAGGTTCTTGTTGCAAATGATCTTAATAATCAGACAGCAAATTTTATATGGTTTTTTTTCCTCAATTCTTGTTTCAGGTCAGTGGTTGTTTGTCTTACACTGACAAAATCTCAGATGGGTTTTATAACATTTTGGGAATGAACCCTTATCTATGGCTGATGTGCAATGATTTGGAAGAAGGTAAAAGAATGCCCTCATTAATGGCTCTGAAAACAGTTGATCCCAATGATACTTCGCTGGAGGTGACTCTTGTGGATCGACGTGGAGATTCGCAGCTCAGAGAGCTTGAAGATAAAGCTCAAGAGATATATTTTTCGGCTGAGAGTACACTTGTTTTGGCTGAGAAACTTGGCAAACTTGTTGCAGTGCATATGGGGTGAGTGTTAAATATAATGAGTTTAAACTGTGCGTGTTGTATATTTAATTCTGATATGATTAAGTTTGTGAAATTTTAAGGGGCTCGTTTCCTGTGGAGCAAGGTGACCTTAATCTTGGTTGGAAATTGGTGAATCAGAGATTGAAGGATTTCAACAAATGTATTGTGATTCCAATTGGTAACCTGTCTATGGGACTTTGCAGGCACCGAGCCATACTGTTCAAGGTGAATACTTATCCTGTTATCCAGTTGCAATCAATCTTGTTCTTATGATTCTTCTTCTTCTCTGATTCAAATTATTATTCCGTGTCTCTGCATTTTGATCTATCTAAAAGTGATTAAGTATGAATTTTGGTACATTTTCAGCATGATGGAACTTTGGTTTTCTAACAGTGTCAAAGACTATGTTAAATTCTATTTATGTACTTAGCTATATGTTGTTCAAGGTTAGTTGATTCTTATTTTCCTACATGCTACCGTTTGAACGGCAGCATATTATTTATTTTATTTGGTTCATTGTTTTGCCAAAGCATTTACGTTCTCGTTTTATAGAGTATTTTCTTTTTTACCAGCAAACTTCAGTCAAATCACTTTTTCTTTTCTTTGTTTCCTTGGGGGCAGGAGAAGAGAGGGGTATTGTCCATTTTTCTTTTTGTTTTTCTTGAGATGAATGTCAAAAGGTGGCCATGTGCGTCATTTTGTTTTGTATTTGTGCACATTTTACGTGAGAAAGCTAATAATCCTCATTCTGTGTTCAGAAACTAGCAGACTACGTAGGTTTGCCTTGTCGGATAGCTCGAGGTTGCAAGTATTGCATTTCTGACCATCGATCTTCGTGCCTTATCAAGATTGAGGATGAAAGGAAGTTTCCCAGGTAAGATACTCTTTTTTCATTTGTGTTATGTATATTTTCTGCTGCCTTAGAAATTAAAGAAACATTTTACTTGATTTTGTCCGACAGATTGCTAGTTTTCTGTCTATCAGATTGCTACCTCAGTCTTTGTTCACTTTTCCCCTTTTAACGAGCTAATATTCTTCCTATACTGATTGTCTTGAGTGTTCCTTTTAAGTTCAAATGTTAACAATGTTTGACATCTACAGTTACAGCCCATGCTTCAATAAACATATGTAATAAAGCTTTTATACAACTATTTATGCATGTCATGTTAATTATGAGGTGCTTCCAAATTATACAAAACATAAAATTGTATATAGAGGAACTCGCTAACAATGGTGCAAAATGCATGATTTGGATAAAGGGTGAAGTAGTAGAAACATGAAGAGAATAAGTTTACAGAAACAGTAAGCCCAATACTTTGTCATTATTTGGATTCTATATTCATTTTTCATAAAATGCCTCCGTTAGACTAGTGACCTAGGGGGATTAAAGATACTCACAGCCTGGGAGCCCCTGGTTTTCTGAGCCTTACCTGCTTCTTACTTGCATCCGGGCCTAAGATTTGAAGTGGCAACCAAAAAGCTCATCACCTTCTTTACAAGGTTGACATTTCTATGGACCTATGGTGAGTGTTGCATTTGCGCATAGTTTGTTGCCCCATCCATTTATTTCCGTCTGTCTTTCTGTAATGCATTGGGTTTTAGATGTTTGGTTCCATTATGGTGTGCATGGTGCACCTAACTTTATTATTGGCGTCTTTGTATTTTATGGACTGTATTCTCCATGCTCATTTTTCATCGGCTTTTCTCATCCCTTTTCCTTGAAAATAGGTCTATCAATGAACCATTCTGTTTGTCTTTCTTACGTTCTAGTACTCCTGCTTGTTCCTTGCACATCAAAGTGCTATTCTTCTTTTTCCTGGATCAGTCTTAATAAAGATGTTAGGTGTGGACTTTGGAAAACCCAATCTACTCAAGATCCTAATAAAGGATCATTTGAGCTTTATCCATTAGATGCCAAGTGCTGAAGCTTGAATCTTAAGCTAAACATAGGAAAGTACATGTAAAATTTATTGAAGTAGTAGAGTTTGACTTTTTGTTTAGCTCAATTGAACATTGTTTGAGCTTGGTTAGTTCAATAACCAAATCAAGCTCGAGCATAATTTGAAGTCGAAAAGAATTCAAATAAAGCTCCGAACAACACTCAAGTTTTTTGAAACCTAGTTTTATTACTAAAAAAGAATGCTTGTGTAAGCATATAATTTATTCAGATAATATCTCTTGGCAGATGTCATTTTCAGTTTGTCTTGTTTAATGCATTTGTATTTTTGCAGGAATTTGTTGTTGATCTAGTTGGGCAACCAGGAAATGTCCATGGGCCAGATTCATCTATCAATGGAAGTTTACTTGGCTCTGTGCCTTCCCCGTTACAAATATCACATCTAAAAGAATTTCAGCAAGTAGAGAAGAATGAGATTGATTGTCAATTGCTAAACTTAAAGTATGCATGTGACAATAACAATCCTACATATTCAGGTGTGTTATATTTTACATGCCTTTGCAGCATTTTATTAAGATTCCATATGATTAGAGTTTGGTTTTGAATCGCGTTGTAGAAGGTTTTGTTAGATAGCAGTACCAATTGTGGGATGTTTGTGTTTGTAGGTGATCAGCTAAAGTCAGCACACATGATGCTGAATCTGTTATCTTAATATTTCTCTTGATTTTTCCTTCTTATGCATGGGAAAATGCTACACACACAAAAAAAAAAAAAGCAAAAAATAATTAGTACATAAATAAAGGTTATCTATGGCTGACTTATCGAAATCTCCAGTCCATTACCAAATGCGTCTCCTTTTCCTATTAATAGTTTGTAATCTGCATGTCACATCCTTTATTTTTTTCTCTATTTGGCTTCAAATTAGTAGATTTTGTTGTTGCCTGGCTTTAGAGTCCCTGTGCTTATGAAGAATTAATTGAGGAGAAGAATCGATGAATCAGAGTAAGTTGATATCAAAATATGTTTTATCAATTAACTTACTTAAGGGACTTATTTGCAGTCAATGGGGTGATACGGCGGATATTGTTATTCGGGAAATGCAAAAGATGATGTCTGCAGCCCAGAAGTTTTTGATGTCACTGGTGCTGCGATATCTGAGGATGATCACTCTCGAACAGGAGGTGACAGAATTATTGTAAAACACACATACAAAAAGGAAATTGTTGTAGCAAGAAATGCACATTTAACTCAAGCTGACAGACAACCTGCCAAAGTAACCTTCTCTGATAGCAAAGATCCTATGGAGATTAAGAACAAGTGTCATGATCATGGGAAACATATTTCTTCAAATATTCCAAGATATTTGAATATAGAGCCTTCTCTTGCAATGGATTGGCTTGAGATCTCATGGGATGAATTACACATTAAGGAACGCGTTGGTGCTGGTACTTCATCTAATTCTGTTATAGTTGTAATTTCTTCTACTTGATGATGCTGTCTTCCTGAAACTATGGGTTCTGATATTTGTTTTTCTTATAATAGGATCTTTTGGCACGGTGCATCGAGCTGAATGGCATGGATCGGTTAGTATTATAATACAACTCCGGATTTACTGACTCGTGTTGATTCTGTGCAACATTTTTTATGAAGTTTGATTCTACTGAGATGAAACTATGTTGCTTCTTCTGAAGTTCTTGTCCGTGATTTGATGAATGGTTCTCTTTGTTAGGTTGTCCATTTGTTTTTAAGATGCAAATTACAATGTTACGTTCATCAAGTTGATGAATGATACATTTAACTTGGTCAATCTTTTTCATTCTCTATTCTTTCTGCCCCTTTATGAGATGGTTTAATCCTTAAATTTGCTGCTTTATTCTGCATATCTACTTCAAGTAGTTTTACATCACCTGTTTCGTTCTATTTAAATTTTCTTCTAACTGCAGAACTTGATGTGATCATTAGAGTTACTCCGTGACAGGAATTAGTCTGGCAAACTAGAAAAACTCAATTCCTTTCCTATTTTTATAACTGTTGGTGGACTTTCAATCTCCTTCTGGGTTCTGTGGTATTAAGGATATCATTCAATTGAACTTCTTGTGTCGCTGCAGGATGTAGCAGTTAAGGTTCTAACTCTCCAGGATTTTCATGAAGATCAATTGAAGGAGTTCCTAAGGGAGGTATGAATAGTATTCTTGAATGATTGATTTATTTGCAAAACATCTTTTTCCAGTGTCTTTGCATCTTTTAATTTTTGTGGAAGCTTTTCATATTTCAATATTTGAACTTTTATGAGTAATTTACTCTGTCGTGTGACTGGTGATGCGCCTCAAAAAACTTTGCCTTCACTTCGAATAATAGTTGGACTTGGCCCATTAATTAGTCTAATTGTTTGAAGGTAATTGTGATCTAACATAAAGAGACTTGAAACTTGTAATTGACCTCCTTCGTCAGCAGAGTTGTCATTTTTATCAATTCCGCATACTCCCATTTTGCTGGTCAGCCTGCTCGATCTCAACAGTCACCTTATTTTGAATTTTTTTTTTGACAGAAATAGTACTGTTACTTTTCTTTTGTCATAAAAATAGGTTTAATGTGCTATTGCATGAGCATTTGATGTCTTTTGACATTTATATATGTGATTGCCAGTCATATTTGCATTCACTTTACTTAATTCTTCAGGATTCTAATGAATGTTAGAAGCATGCTATCGAGAAAAAATTCTCGAAGTCTATGGTCTCGGACTATATATGCTAGAGTGTGAATCTATACAAATGTGCTTAACGGTGTAATTTTCCGTTGGTATGTTTGGTACTAGTTGACCTTTAATTATCTATTTACATCTTTCTGAAGGTTGCCATAATGAAACGTATACGTCATCCGAATGTGGTTCTGTTCATGGGTGCTGTCACAAAACGTCCACATCTATCTATAGTAACAGAATACTTGCCAAGGTAAGTGGGTTCTGAAAATTCCTACAACCGAAACTTTGTAGTTGATATGAAGTGAGAGTATGCATTCTAAGCTTTGTAGTATTGAAATTCTGTGGAGCAGAGGTAGTCTATTCCGACTGATACACAGGCCAGCTGCTGGGGAAATGTTAGACCAGAGGCGACGATTGCGCATGGCTCTGGACGTGGTTTGTTCTGATTCTCAAATCTTTCTTTCTTTCTTCTTTCTCTTTTTTTTTATTCGTTTGTGAGTTAATTTTGCTATTCGTGTTGTTTGTAGGCAAAGGGTATCAATTATCTTCACCGTCTTACACCGCCTATTGTCCACTGGGACCTAAAGTCGCCAAATCTGTTGGTTGATAAAAATTGGACTGTGAAGGTAATTCCCTTATTCTCTTACTGCTGCCTTCCAAGGTTTACCCTGTCAAGTCTTTACCTGAAATTTTTTGATGACATTGCTAGGTATGTGATTTTGGGCTGTCGAGGTTCAAAGCAAACACATTCATATCATCAAAGTCTGTTGCTGGAACAGTAAGTCTCTCTCCCTCTCCCACACACACAGACACACATGCACACACGAAGAAAGGACAAATACACAAACAAACATTTTCACCATACATAGACAAGCATTACACTTCAAAATGCAGGTACAATTAAGACAAAGAAAAAGAAACCTTTCTGTTGTTTCATATACAACGGCCCGACTAAATGCATGTATTCTACTGCTTCATGCGTCCTTTCAGTTATTCCTGGCATCGATCCTTTTAGTTCATTGAACAAAATTTCACTACAAAGAAAAACATAAATGTAGTGTCATTTAAGCACATCAAGAAAATGAACGACTGGGTAAGGCAGAAGGCCCGTAATTGAATTTTTTATGTTATTATGTACTACCAAAATTTAATGTCATATAATCAGATTTAGTTAGGAGAAAGAAAAGGAGCTTCATTAAAATTTATCAGTGTTCACTGTTTTCTTTCGCTCATGCTATATACTCCCTTGTTATGGCTGAGTATTAAGCGCATTGTTTCACCTAAGTGTATCATATGTGTTTCTTACTACAATTAAAAGGTACCACTTAAGGTACATTAATGAACAGTTTATCACACGGGTCTATTACGTCTGTGCTAAAAGAAAGGTCTATTATTGTAGCTCTGTGATTTTATTAGTGCCTATGATTTCAGAAAATGGATTCTGATGCGTCGACAGAAAATCAGCTTTATTAAATATCTTTGCAGGTTGTTGAACATGTTCTTGACAGTGCATCAATCAGAACGTAACTCTCTTCCTTTTCGTTTCAGCCCGAGTGGATGGCCCCTGAATTTCTTCGTGGAGAGCCCTCCAATGAGAAATCTGATGTATACAGTTTCGGAGTTATTTTGTGGGAGCTCATCACGATGCAACAGCCTTGGAGTGGACTTAGCCCTGCGCAGGTAATTTATCCTCAAATAATATTTGAAATTTACAAACATCATATTTAATTTTACTAACATCATATGAGCTTTCTTTTAAATTGTTTATCTTGTGACGAGGGGTTTGGTTTCATGTAAAAAATTGTGATTAGTGATGTTCGATGATTTTTCGCAAACTTGTAGGTGGTGGGAGCAGTTGCTTTCCAGAATAGGAGGCTTTCAATCCCACAAAACACCTCACCAATATTAGTCTCTCTGATGGAGTCTTGCTGGGCTGAGTAAGACTTTATTACTATTTTCCTTTATGTTACACTCTTGTTTCAGCTTTGAAATGTTTGCAAGACAAAGTTCTTGTTTGAATTGAGGGACAATAACAAAAACTACCCTTGAGCTTTAACAGTTTAACCTAATTACGAAAAAATTCAATTATCTTTCGAATTTCAAATGCCCTATTGACGTTTCTTTTCTATTTTACAAATTGCAACTCTTGATATAAAAAAACAAATACAAACCTCAAGGAAGTATTTATAATATTTTTCTTTGACAGTAAGTATTTATAAAATTTCAAAATGGTATTTGTAATTTTAAAATATAACTGGATTTTTTTTTTTGTAATCTTGAAAAATATTTGTATTTTTGTAATTAACCTTCTAATTTATTAAATATTTGACGTTAAAAAACAATGTTCTTGTTTGTAGTGACCCTGCACAACGACCCTCGTTCACTAACATAGTCGATACGTTGAAGAAGCTGCTGAAATCTCCATTGCAGCTGATACAAATGGGCAGTCCATGAGACGCCATTCTGTACGTATTTATGTTCTTTTTTTCGTTTCGGTATGGTAAGAAGATGGTAGCTGCGAAAGCCCTTGTATTAAGCAAGATTTTTAATAGAATTGCTTCATGAAATAGGCAATGGACTTTGGAGCTATAGATAAGAAAAAGAGAATAATTTTTGTCAGCAAAAATGCTGTTTGAATCTGATAATGATATATAAGCTAAGTGTATTGTACCCATGATAATGAATACAATTGGGTAATGTTTGCTTTGAGGTTGCAGAATGGGCATAGCAATCAATATTCAGTTTAGATTAACATTTATTGTCACCAATCTTGGTATTGTTATAGACTTATAGTTTAATTGTCTGTCCCTTTTTCTACTGTTTAACATCTTAAAAGGGTTTATCAACTTTGCAATTAGAGAATTTAAGAGCATTTATTGTCTAACCAGATTTATAAAAAGGAAAATACAGTTTGACCTACTAGGTAGACTAAAAAAGGAAATTTCTACTATTTCTATTCTTTTTATTTTATTACTCACTTTTAGAATGTTAACTCACAAGACTCATTCTTTGTTTGGCACGTGGGTAATCAACATTGTGATGTCAACAATTCTTATGGCTAAGCACAATCATGTCATGTTCTTATGTAGAAAGATCATGCCTAGCCTCAATTACATAATCAGGGACAATCGTACCCAAAAGAACAGTTCTTGATGAAACATTTGTGTCCAACCTAATAAACAATCGGTCATGATCGTGCCCATAAGAATAGTTCTTGATGGCACACTCGTATGCAAGCTGATAAACAATCGGGCAAGAGCTAGGGACGATCATGCCCATCCTTCAGTGTGAACATGAGATTTCCTATTACATTTTGTGTTCTATTTCCTATTCTGTTGTTGTGGATAGAACTATTAAAATCGGGCCGAGTCGGCGAGTCGCGATATTATAAGGCGAAAAGAGTCAGGCCTATTTCGTCTAGCCTATTAGGCCCGAAATCCCTGCCTGGCTCGATCAACCTGATTTTTTATGTGGATTTTCATGGATTGAGCGGTTTGGGCCTCCAAAATGGCAGTCTAGAGGAATTTTGGCCCGCCCCACCCAATTTCCTCCAAGGCCCAACTGGCAAACACCAGGTCGGTCCGACCCGACCCAATCCATTTGATAGCTTCAATTATAGATGATTGACAAGTGTAATAAAATAAATATCTGTTGTTGATATTTTAGACATGTATAAATTTGTCAGTCATCCACATAACTGGAATATGAAAATTGATCCTGGACATGCCATGGTCGTGCCCGTCCTTCCGTATGGACAGATTGATCATTTCTTTTTAAGGGTGTCTTGGGAATAAGAATAAGTATCTAGTAAAAAAAAAGTAATAAACTTATATGTAGGTAGATGTATCTAGAACAACATAGTATTTGAACGAAATTGTGCTGTAGTTATTGAGATATGTGTTGTAAGGGTGAATGACCCGGGTTCGATCCCATACGAGTGTGTGTATTTTCTCCCCAAATTTCCCCCATTATATTAAAAAAAAATCCACTTGCTCAAAATGGGATGGATTCAACTTCAATGCCATACAAGTAGAGTAGATTGAATACTGATAAAAAAAAAAAATTAGAATAGATTGAATGGATAATTAAACTACCCTTAAGGTTTGTATTACTTACAAAAAAATTAAAAAATATTGAAAATTACCAAAAAAAAAACTCTTTGTATTACTTACAAAAAAATTAAGAAATATTGAAAATTACCAAAAAAAACTCCATTAGAGTTTGATTTTATGCTAAATGTAAAAAGGTAATTATAATATTGTTATAAATATAAGGGAGTGTTTGAAGTATTTTTCATTTATGAAAGACGTAAAGTTTAATACATAATCAAACCTCAACGTTATTTTTCTTCTTGAACTTCCAAAAACCTCTGGGTTTGTTTTGTAATTGACCCAAACTTCAGGGGTAATTTTTGTAATTATCCCTAGATTTAAATATAGATAGGAAGGTCTTGCAAAAAACTTGACCAAATTCAACACATATTTGGGTTCAACTTTGTTGAATATATGAACCAGAGTTGACCTCATACATTTTCACCCACTTCATAGTTCATTATTCATACTCACAATTCCCATTAATTTCATAATTTCATACCCAAAAAAGAAGAACTATTATGGAAGAAACAAAAAGAATGTGGACCGATCTACTCTTACAGGCGGCAATAATCCTGGTCACGCTATTCATGTTCCTCTTCATCCACAGCATCCCCCAAAAGCTCTTCTCGAAGCTTCTTCTCCTCCGCCGCCGATCCAACCACCAAACCAAGCGCCACTTCGTCATCGGCGCGCAGCTCCTCTCCCAAGCCAGATCCTCCTCGGACCGCTCGATCGCCGATCGAGCCGTAGCCGAGGCCGATCGAGCCATTTCTCTCGATCCGAAGGACGCCGCGGCTCACATTCTCAAGGCGCTCGCCCTGGAGCTGCTAGGGTTTAAGACATCGGCGCTGGATTCGCTCGACGCCGCGCTGTCGCCGCTCGCCGTGAAATCTCTGAGCGACGGCGAGAGAGGCGACGCGCTGTTCAAGCGGGCGGAGCTGAGGGTGGCGGTGGGCGGCGGGGCGGTGGTGGAGGATTTGGTGGAGTCGGTTAGGCTGAAAGGGGATAACGCCAAGGCGTATGGTTTGTTGGGGGAGTGTTATGAGAAGAAAGGGCTGAAATTGGAGGCCCAAAAAGCTTATGAGGATGCGATTAGGGTCCAGCCCAATTACGATTTGGCCCGTGATGCTTTGGCCCGTTTGGTTTCCTCCTAATTTTTGTTGGGCTTTGGAATTTTGAGAAGAAAAGGCTCGATTTTTATTTTAGGCTTGTCTATTTTGTCGTCCTTTGCAAATTTAAATATTTCCAAGCAAATTCCACAGTTTAATTTATAATATCCCCAGAGACAAGTTTCAGTTCTTGTTAATTTAACAGTGTTCAATCATGTAAACTTATGTAAATTGCAAAATAAGAGGCACATTACTAAAATATAATATTAAAAAGAGATAATTACATTTTACCCCCCCAAACTATGTGTTTTTGAAGGTTAAAACCTAAACTTTTCCGAGTTGCGCTTTACCCCTTGAACTCTAAGATTTTTTGCACGGTGCCATATATTGGCCACCGTCGGTGGAATATTTCCGAAATATTACGGCACGTGCCTTGCATGTGAGGGCAAACTTGTCCTTGCATCAAATTCTTAAAAAAGTTGTTATATTTTGCTACCTAGATTTTGTTTGACTTGCACTTTACCCCTAAACTTTGCGTTATTTCACTTTATTGCCTTATTAATTTACAAAAAAGTTATATGTTTATACATTTATTTTATATCTTTTTTTCCCTTCTAATTCTTTATCCACAACAATTCTAGAGTTCAGAGGATAAAGTGCAATTCGAGAAAATTTACGTGGTAACCTCCCAAAACGCGTATAGTTTGAGGGTAAAATGTAATTATCTCTATTACAAATCAAAAGTTTATTTCCAACAAATTTTGATATTTATTTTGGGTAAATTATCTGGTTTACCTTTTTTTCTTAAAATATAACATGGAAATATAACATCTTAGAAATTAGAGATTATTTTCTCTCCCATTTTCATTTTTTTTTTCTCAAAACGATAGATATTAAAACTCAATAAGGAGACAAATACAAAGTTCGGGTCAACTGGCCCAAATACTAACTTGGCTACATCCCAGCCTCCACTGAATTAGAAAGATTATCCGTAGATTCAGTAAAAGTTTTAGGGAGTGCTTGCCTATGAAATATTTTTCATTCCTTTTACTTTTTGGACAAAATTTTGAATGGACATGTGATTGCTTGTGAAAATTTTCAAAAAATACACTATTCAGTTTTCTCATTTTTCAAATCATCAATCAAATCCAATTATAATTTTAAAAAAAATATTACATCAACTATCATTATTATACAATCATATCACAAATACGTTATTCACCCTCTCTTATTTTTCAAATCACCAATCAAAGCTAATCACTATTATACTAAAAAAAACTATCACATCAACTATCATTATCACATTTTCATCTTATATACAATCAAACTCTCAACATCTATTCTCATTTTTTTAAATAATTTTTTCACAATATTTTTCTAAAAGTAAAAATGAGCGGAACGAAAAGTCAAATAATCGCTCCCTTAATCTCCCATTTTCATTGTCAATACCATAGGTCCATAACATGTCAAATGTAAACCACATTTCAATACATTTTTTTTCTTCTTTTCAGTTTTATTCTTTCAAAACATATTATCTGGGATACTTTTTTATTTTAGAAAAACACAATACTAAATTATTTTGTTGGTTGCATGTTACCGACTCAGGTTCTAAAAAAGGTAATAATAGTAAAAGATTGATATAACCAAGGGTGAAGATAAATAGGGTCGTGAATAATGCTTTACTGTTAAATTTATATTAATTTTATTGAGGGAAATTTTATTTTAATTCTACATGCTTAAAAAATGTATCCGAGCCAATGTTTTAAAAATGGGACCTGATTAGTCGGGTCAACAGGGAACCGGCTCGATCGAAAACCAACAGTAGGTCCGATCCAAGAACCTCTATAAAATGAAAATGGAAAATTAATTCACTTTCTCTTCTTTTTTTTTTTTGTTTTTTTTTTAATTTTATTCAATTTTTTGCCAATATATCTTACAATATTATTTCCAAAAGAAATCAACAAACAGTCAAATCTAAAAGTTTCTCCATCACACAAACATAATCATTATTTTTTTTTCTATAAATCAAATTTTACTTTTTTTTAAAAAAAAAAATCACCACTAATTACTCATAAATGAAAGTGAACGTACAAACAGTTATAACCTAAACTGCTAAAAAATAATTGTACAGACCTATTCCAAAAACTGTACAACTTTGACATGTGATACTGTTAATTTGTGGTTTTTAATGCGTTTAGTACAAAAGTTAGGTAGCACTCATCTATCTCAAAATTATTTTCTTCATTTTCTTGTCTAAATATTTTTAAATAATTTTATTTCTTGAAAACAAAAATAATTGTTTTTTTCAAAAATAAGTTTTAATATAATAGTACTCTTTTTGTTCACTACTTTTAGCAATAATATAAACATAGACAGGGCGACGCAGGTGGTGCCGCCGCATAGGCCCCCCTTCGCAGGCCTCCAAAATTCTTTTTGTATATATGTATATAAATTGTTTTATATATATACATATATATAGGTTGATATAAATGATAAAGCTGTGGTGGTGGATTGACAGGTGCTTTATTTTACACTTTAAAGGTCATGAGTTTGAGTCTTAGTAGTTGCAAAATTGAATTTATTTTTCCCTTTTCTATCTCTAACTTTTTTTCCCTTTTTTTTGGCAAAACAAAAAAATAGCTTTGCATTATTTTTGATTTCAATTGAGAGTTAATTTCAGAAATTAACTGACTTTGAAAGATTGATTGATGCTTGTACAAATGCAAGAAGATCAATTTTTCTTAGCTAACTTGAGTCTTTTCTCTGTGGTAAATTATATTTAATGATTTTTTTCTTAACTTTATTTTAATAAGACTAAAATATTAAAGTTGGAGTATGTAATTTTTATTACTAAAATAAGGATTTTATATGTAAAAAAAATGAAATTACATTTGTAATATTATTTTTTATTGTTTTAAATTTTTTTATGTAAAGACAAGGGTCCCCATTATTATTTTTTGTTCCAGGCTCCTAGAAACCTAGGACCGACTCTTAACATAGATACAAATTTGTTTAATTTATAGTTCTCACTTTCAGTTGAAGTCGATATTTGGGCATGAGACGAAGCGACAATTGACAGTTGCACTGCATAATGAAATTTTATATTCTAATGTTGTATTCCATTTTGTATTTCATAAAATATATGCATAATTTGTAAATAAAATATTTTCTTAAATATACAATTGAAGCTAACTATGTAGTCATTTATGTGATTAATTATGTGAACCACATCAATCCTACAACAAATTGCTTAGCATTTGAAATGGAGATTGAAGGTGCTGTTTACATTTCTCACTTCTTGCAATTTATTATGTATCACACTTCACACACAAAATGAATATATATATATATATATACACACACATAGAATATTAAAATATATCATAATTACAAAAAGCCCTGAAATTTGGGCTAATTACACAAAAAAATCATAAATTTTTGAAAATTACAAAAACCACCATTGAGGTTTGATTTTATCTTGAATTCATGGGGGCAAATATAATATTTTTATAAATATATGGAGGAGTTTAAAATATTTTTTGCTTATAAATGGAAAAATTGTAAGTTAGAATCAAATCTCAAGAGTTAATTTTTTTTTTTGTAAATTTTTAAAAATCTTTGAACTTTTTTTGTAATCAGCTCAAACTTTAGGGTGCATTTGGATGGGGGGATTTGAGAGGGGATTTGGGAGGAGGGATTTGAAATCCTTAGCTAAATCCACACCCCTGTTTGGCATATAAATCTAAATCAATGGATTTCAAATCCCTCTTTAAGTTTTAGTTAATTTTCAAAGGATTTCAAATTCCTCCCAAAACCTAGTCATTTGAAATTCATTCTTTTTTCCCCTTTATGCTCACTTGCATATTCACACACACTTACACACATTGCACACATTTACACTACACACACTTTTACACACACTACACACACTGCACACACATTTACACACACTACACACACTGCACACTTTTACACACACAACTACATACACTGCACACATTTATACACACTACACACACTGCACACATTTACACACACTGCACACTTTTACACACACTACACACACTACACACACTGCACAAATATTTATACACACTGTACACACACACACTCAGACTCACACTCACACATACTCTTCTCACATATGGACACGCATTATCATCACACACATATTCATACATAATAAAAGTTATATATTTCATATTTTTATTAGTGTATAAAATTATAATTATTTACAAAATAATAAGATTTTATCTTTTATTTTTATTTATTAAATATCAATTAAGAAAATAAATAGAGTTTCTAAATTTTTTTCATCAAAATTTACGATGGATTTGAAATCCTTACACAAATTTACTTCATCCAAACAAGAGGTGGATTTTAAATCCAATGACTTTAAAATCCATTCATTTGAAATCCCTTGGAATTTCAAATCCCTCAATCCAAATGGGCCCTTAGGGTTTTTTTTTTTTTGTAGTTATCCCTAAAATAAATAGATAGTCTAAAGTGGTTGCATAGGTGACCTCCAACTTTTCAAGCACTTTGATGGATCACAAATTCACAAAGGACCACCTTTTCCCGGTAATAAGTGGGCGCTCCCAATTTTAATTGCAGCCCCCGCCCTCTACTTACCCCTATTTATATATGCAACCACCAAATCTAGTACCTTGTACTTCAAATCTTTGACTCATCACCTTAAAAAAATACCACTTTAAAATTTAAAGGTTTTTTTTTTTTTTGAGTTACGCACACACACTTCACTGGGGATAGAACCTCTGACCTCCCACATATTGAAAGGAGTGATATTTAAAGGTTACTTGGTCTCTGCCAAAGTTAACCTATAAGACCATCTCCAACCATAACACCAAATTTGGTGTTTTAGTATAATTTTATTAAAACCATCTCCAACCCATTACACCAAATCTCATACCAAATAAATATTTTATTCTTTCTTTTTCATTGTATAGTAAGCAAATTTATGTATTTATACAATTATTTCATTTGCTTATAGTTTATTACTATTAGCGTAATTAACTAAAAATATATATTTAATTAATATTAAATTAATTAATTATATTAAAAATAAATATTACAATTAATATTAGCATCTCTTTTAGTTTAAATTATAATTGTTTGTTAATTATTATTATTTATAGAAAATATTAATTAATTATTAAAACCATATTATATAAATTAATTATATATAAAATGAGGATACAATTGGAATTTAAATTTGAAATAGAAGAGAGAATTGGAGGGCAAATGGGGGATATTTTATTACACCAAATTTGGTGTAAATGAATAGTGTTACACCAAATTTGGTGTAATGTTTAGAGTTAGGTTGAAGATGCATTTTTGCATATTTGGTGTTATAGTGTGGTATATGAAGTTGGGTTGGAGATGCCCTTAGTTACTCGCAGATAACGGTGACAAATCGTGTAATTGTGTCGTACTTTGTGTCGACAAGGTCAAAACAAATACGACACGATAAAAATATGTTCATACACGAACATAAAAATTTTCGTGTTGACACACCATGACTCAATTTGACACGATAAGTCAAAAGCAAAAAGAAATTGATTTACCCGTTAATGCATGATAGCAAATTGCATGATATTACACGACAATACATGATACACACATACAAACATAAGGTTATCGTATCACTAATAGGTAAACATGTTACTATCATGTCATTAACAGATTAACATGTCGTTGGCATGTTAACGTTCTATTTGTTATTCTTTATCGTGTTTACACGAACACGACATGAAATTTTCGTGTCCTTAAACACTAACCCGTTATTTTCGTATCGTTTTCGTGTTGTGCTATCGTGTCCTGACAAGAATTGTCATTCTAAGTGATACACGCCTATTTATAGTAACAAAATATTGAATTTGGGAATAATTTTCTATATTTTTAAATTTGTAATTCGAGTGTTATTTTTTTGACAGTAATTCGAGTATTATTTAATTTATTTTTAAAGTAGAGATTAACCTAATTACTTCAAAAATACTACATTTTGTATGAACATTGTCTACATAAAATGATATTATTCAGTAATATAATCTTATTAGAAAAATGGCAAGAAGTCGCTTTATTAAAGAAAAAAATTGGGAGATTTTGTTTTAATACTATTTATGAAAGATATATATGAGATTCCAACGTCTTTATTAAATATGACATTTCATTGACTTATATTAAAAAATCTGAAGAATATTTTTACATGCTTTAATCCGAACACAATATGTTTGCGCGCAAATCACAATTGAATTTTCTGTGTGATATATACTTAAAATTTTAGTTTAAAAATGTAATTATATTATTCTAGCTAGAATGATTTCGTGCTACTAAATCAAATTTATTTTATTTTACAAATTACTAATACCCTTTCACATTTGTTTTATTTTACAAAACTTGGACCCTATTGTGGGGTAATTTGTAAAATAAATGCAAACCGTAAAGGGATATTTCTAAATCTCATAATAGTGTATTTGTTATTTTGAATGATAACTGTTTTTTTTTTTCTTTTGTAATTAAGCTAAATCCACTAGATAGTTTTTGTAATTATCCCTAAATTAAATTAATATTTCTATATTATCTTCGCCACTACGATCCATCAATTGTTACATTATTGGATATATATTAATTAAATGTGATTATCTCCCCAACTGTCTCTCCATCTCTCGTCATAATATTAGAATTTATAAATTAAATAAACCGCAATTTTTAAAATTATCCTCCCATATTGTCTGTCCTTTCCATACTATTCACACTATATAGAAAATCATAAAAACTCCTGTCACACCGTCTAACGAGTATTTTTCGTTAGACGGATCCAATCCGACCCAGATTTTTTTTCGTAATTTCATGCACCAGTGATATGTTTGTAATATTCTGGGACAGTGCATCCAAAAAGTATTAGTAGTTTCTCGAAAAAGTATTAGTTGTTCCCTGAAGAATATTTTAGTAGTTTTTCTGAATTTAATTAACTTTTTCTCCAGGAAAAATATTAGCAATCCCTCTAAAAAAGTATTAGTAGTAACGATGAAATGTATTAATAATTTGCTTGAACAGTTTTTTCAGTAATCTTCTTGAACAATATTTATTTTTTCCATCAAGAGTATTAGTATTTCTACTAAAACGTATTAGTAGTCTTATTTAATAGTATTATGTTTTCTGATTAAATGTATTTTAGTATTCTCTTGAAAAGTAATAGTTTTCCTCATAAAAAGTATCAGTAGTTCCCTATAAAAGTATTAGTTCTTCCTCCAAAAAATATCAGTAGTCATCCTGCAAAATATTTGGTAGCACCCCTAAAAATATTAGTTTTCCCTCCGAAAAGTATTTGTAGTCCTCCTAAAATGTATTAGCGGCCATCGAATGTGGTATTTGTACTTGTGCGGGTGTTGGTGGGCTAACTGGTCGGATATTTGGATCCGTTTACGCAATTAGATTCGTTAGATCGTCTGACAGGAGACTAACCTATAGAAATTATTAGAGTATTCGAATAATAAAGACATATTTACTTAGTGTAATTGGCCAAATTATATTAGCCATTTTAAAAACTGACGGTCATATTCGTGTATTCTTTGGCGATGTAATTACCATTTTTCAAAAAATTGATGTAGTACATATAGCTCGATATCAAATTATGTGTCTTGGTACATAGTTAACACATAATTAACAAGTTATGTATCAGTCCTCAGAAATAAAAAAGAAAAGAGCTCAGTGAACATTTAAACTCATAAGTGGTTAAAAAATATGTTTTCGAAAAATATTTTTGCTACGAGAAAAGGCAAAAAATCGGACGGACTCTTATTATTTGTCATCGATAATTGGTTGTATATATCGTACAATATGATGTAACTTCTCAATGACTATTCGGCCTTTATATACGTATATGATTTCAATGTCTTTCTCCCTCCACTTTTCCTATATATACATACATATATATACACACAATTAATTCCCCTGAATCGATTTTACTTTCTCGATCATGGTGTCGCCAATCGACGGTGAGAAATTAATACGCGACATAAAGTTGTCGACGGTGGTGCCGGCGTGCATCACCGGCGAGGACAAGGCACACGAGTTCACCGACATGGACTTGGCCATGAAACTGCATTACATCACGACGGTGCATTTCTTCGGCGGCGACGCGGCGGAGGGATTGAGCATCCAGGATCTGAAAACTCCCATGTTTCAGTGGCTGCAGCACTATTACCCTATCTGCGGCAGAATTAGGCGCCGCGACGGCGACTGCGGCGGCGGAGGCAGGCCGTTCGTCAAGTGCAACGACAGCGGAGTTCGGATCGTGGAGGCGAAGTGCGATAAAACGGTGGCGGAGTGGCTGGCGGTTGTCGGAGGCGGCGATCGTCACCGCCTGCTGGTTTACCATCAGCGGCTTCTCGCTCGTGATTTCGGATTTACACCGCTCGTGTTTTTGCAGGTACTCCGTACTGTTTCATCAATTACGCAACTTCTCTCTCTCTCTCTCTCTCTCTCTCTCTCTCTCTCTCTCTCTCTCTCTCTCTCATGCTATCGGCGTGACAATTATATTATAAATATTAAAAGTTTGAATTTATACCAATAATATTGTAAATTTATATAACAATCTATATGGTAAATTAATTCAAATATTCGAAATTTAATTTCAATTTATAGTATTAACTAAAATGTAATAGGATAAGTCAGTTGTATGAGTGCACTGTGCATGTATAATTAATTAATTGGTGCTCGATTTTTCTAATTTTTTCCAAAAAAAGGGAAAATTGTATTAGTGAATGTATATTAGACCTTATCAGAACACCATACCATCTATGGTGTATCATATAAAAAAATACTTTAATTTTCTTCGTATCTAGAACTATTTTTAATTTGTACAGATTCAGAATAATTTTTATTTTAATTTTAAGAAACATGCACCTTCGTAGAAAAACGATGCTACCCTTATTATTATTACTTTTTTAGTACAAATCCTGATAGTGGAGAGGGAGGTAGATGAGAATCGAACTAGACATGTGTCTAATGTTTACATACTGACTTACAACTATGCTACCAAACGATCCATGCCATTTCCATCTTTATTGTTCTTAGGCACTACCTTAAAAGGAAAAATGTTAGGCTATGATTGTTTGTCATCCTATTTTGCAAAATTTAACTACCAAAATGTTTTTTGGATTGAAAAAGTGATTGCATGTAAAAAGATTTGAAGAAACCCACTTCAAAAGTCAAACACTATTTAGTTTTTTTAGTTTGACCAAATTGACCATCTTTCAAGTATTCGTTCAGGGATATTATTTTCTCTTCTATTTCAATTTTTTTTTCTAAATTTTTGTACTAAACCCAAATAATACAATAATATAGTAATGAAGAGAGTGTTTTATTTTTGGGGAGAAATTACTTTGTCATCCCAACTATGTCGTTTTTGACATTTTGTGAGTTTTTTTTTTGTTAGCACTGTCTCTAAACTGCATTGGTTTTGCATTTTGCCACGTGGAATACTCCAATTATTAAGTTTTTTTGTAGGGATTTTGCCACATGCATGATATGTCTCTTGTTTGTGCAATTTTTCTTTTTTTGTCAATTTCAGATTATTTGATGTGCTCAATTTCAATTTTGAGCCTATGTTGTAAAGTTAGATTACTATTTTGTCCACAGAAAATATCCATGACTTATCAAAAAGTGCACAAATAAGAAACGTACCATGCATGAAATAGAATCACAACAAAGAGTTATACAATCGAAGTGCTCCCAATGACAAAATGCAAAATTCGTGTAGTTCAAATAACAAAGTGTAGAAAAAAAAGAAAAAAAAAAGCTCCCAAAATGCACAATCGTCATATATAGTTAGACGAGGTATAGATAAGATTAGGCGTGAGAACTCAAAAGAAAAATGTAGTCAATCTAGGGAAGCCTAGCGCCTATGTACGAACTAGAGGGCCTGCTATGCAGAGATTTTTAGAATTGTGCATATTTTACATGGTAATTCTGCTTCTAATTCTCATAACTAAAGCTAAAAAATTTGACAAAGCCATAATCACTTTTTCAAGTTGCTTTAGCTTTTGACGATAAATAAGTATTTCAAAATTAATTTAGAAATAATAGCAATTGTTTTTTCCTTCAAAAATGAAATTTGAGTCAATCACATTTTTAAGAAAAATAAAAGCATATGGTTTCTTAAATACTAATGGTATGTTTATATACATTAGATAATATGTGTTTAGGGCTGTAAACGAACCGAGCCCGAACGAACGAGGGTTGTTCGTGTTCGTTCGTTTATTTTAAAAGGTTGTTTGTGTTCGTTTGTTTAATAATCGAACATGTTCATGAACGTTCACGAACATGTTCATTAATTGTTCATGAACAACTATATGAACATGTGTATAAAAAAGTTAAATACACCTTGTTCATGAACACTCAACTCAAAATAAATGGACATTTTATGATGATTGCAAATGTAAATAAATTGTAATATTAAACTAAAATAAGCTTATTTTCACAATAAAGTAATGGATATTAAGCAGTAAATGTATAATTAATAATTAAAAAATGAATAATAAACAAACATCAAACGAACACTAAATGAACATGTTCGTGAACATAAACGAACAAATTTTCTTGTTCGTTTATGTTCATTAAGCTTAATAAACGAACATAAACGATGACGATCCAGAATACCGTTCGCTCACGAATTTGTTTGTCGAAAATTCTCCGTTCATTTGTTTTTATATGTGTTCGTGGTACTCGACACGTGAATCCATAAGATGTATGGCAACAATAACATGAACATATGCGGTGGCTGTAAAAACCTCATATTTTGGTCAAGTCAACCTAATACTACTGCATTTAATAGAATGAATGTTATGCATGCTTTATTATAGTTTTAGATATTGTAACTATATGCTTTAGTATAGGTTAGGTAAAAGAGAAATTTTATACAATAATTTCTTGTTTAATTTTGAAATTTAAATCATTTCAATAAATTAAATTGCATATATCCTTAATTAAATTTTGGGAGATGAAAAATGAAGCAGAACGTGATTCTTACTGAAATAATCAAAATCAAGGGATAATAATTTTGAAACTTAACAAAAATTCAAACAAATTTGAACACTGACATATTTTGCTTTGTTTGATTTATTTATGCACTAAAATCTAACTTCTAATTTATTTCGTTATATAGAAAAACAAATGCATATGGAGAACATAATATTTTATTTTTATCTATATGAAAGTGATACTTTAATTATTAAGAAACTAGTTGATCTATATGTAAAGCTATTGATAGTAATAAGACTTAATTTGCATTTAACACTTAGGTAGAGTGAGACAAAATAATTAATTAGACATGTGAGGTAGGTGCTAGTGGGACCTTTCTTTATGTGCCCAACTAAAACCAATCTTTATCCTAATAGTTGGACGAATTTAAGAAGTTGGCTTTGATTGATTGTCCTTTGCTTCCATCCATTTTCATAAAATTTGGTGATTTGTTTTTAAAGTGAAAGTTTGATGTACAGATAAAAAATAATAATTGTGCTGATGCAATGAAGAATCTCTTAGAGATATTGATTATTTGTTGTTTTCTTTTTGGGAAAATAATAGTGTAACATATAATGCTAAAAAATAAAAAAATAAATAAAAATGGACCAAAAAACAGGAAGTATTGATATCGTTTGATATATTTTGTTATCAAGATTAAGAAAAAAATAGTAAAAATTATGATATATTAAAGAAATTATCGAATTATATAAATAGTATGGGGGAGAGAAAATAGTATGGTCGAATATTGAGAAATGTGAGAGAGAAATAGAAAAGTGCGTTAATTTTGGAGAGAAATGCGATTTTTTTTTAATTTTTTTACAGACAATCAAACATTTTACAATTTTTTCGCTAAAGATGAAAATTTGGAAAATTCTTGACATCAATCTCTTTCCTTTCTCTACTTCTCTATGTATGATGGTATTCTCTTGCCCCATTTTCTTGTTAAATACTTACATTGTAGTATTAAAAATTGAAATATACTCCACAATTGTTATCTGAAGCTACTACATAACTTGGAAAGAAAAATGATTAAGATTGTAGTAGCTTTTAAAGTTACAAGAAGTACAAATTAAGTTAGAGAGAAGAGATGAGTACTATTATTTAATGAAATAGCTATGTGGTATAGAAATGATATATTGACAATGTTTGGAATGGATTTGAGTTGGGTATTTTGAAAAGATGTATTTAGAATGAAATGAAAGTAGTATTTGATTTTATTTTGGGATTTTTTTACTGTGAATGTTTTGGTAAGATTTTTGTCTACCTTTATAATTAACTATATGATATCGTTTTAGAAAATGATATATGTATTTATAATAGTATAAAATTTAGATAATATATTGGGTTAAATTTTAAAATACCCATTTTAGATAAAAGCTACATTTCTAACCACTCCTATAAAAAAAAAAAGCCCTTTTTTACCCTAATATACCAAAATACCTTTAACAATTTTTTTTTTTTTTTGATTCTGTCCAACTAAAACCTACTCCAATATGTATTGGTTTCCACGAGCCACAATATAAATTATATTGTGGTAATTACATGTTCAACGAGATAAATTTATACTGTGTCTATCATTTTCCATTTATCTTGCATTCATATCATGGCAACATGCTCCACAATATAAATGCACGATATAAATTATAAAGTGGCAATATGCTCTACGATATTGTCTATCATCTTTCAATTATTTTTAGCTGTAAGAAAAATAGAGAAGAGAGATAGAACTTAATGTTTGTAGTGTTAAAAAAAGAATAGATCAGTAAAAGAACGTCAAAATGTGTAAGAAAGGAATGTTTTTCATCTCATGTGTTAGAAAATATCATTCTTCATCCGAATTGGTCACTATCTCTCATTTACACTATTAGTTATAGTGATGTTGATGTGTAATGTAGGCCTAGGCATAGAGAAAAAAATAAAAACATCATTTTCTTAAAGCTACTTCTTGTATACTACTTTAATTGCATTCAAATATCTTTTGACTTATAAAATTTTGTATCTTTCCATGTGTGCCAAAAAAGAAATAGGAATAAATGTATAATCAAAGTGTATTTTGATACATTCCTCCTAAAAAAATGTTTATTTTGATACTTTTGTTTTGGAATCTCATAAATCAAGAAATTGCAACCGAACGTAACAAACACTATAAATGAGCTTTGTATCTTTACGTAAATAAATTCTGGAAAAAAAAAATCTTTACGTAAATAAAGCTTTGCAATTTTTTTTTTTGACTTAAAATAAAGCTTTGCAATTAATTAATAGTATGTGCAACATACTTTTTTCATATTTTATATAGTGGAAATGGGTCAAAATAGTCATTTCCAAAATGTAAAAATGAAAACAAGTTATCTTTTGTAAACATATCTTTTTTAGTCATTTTGGCCAAGCAAATGACATTCATACACTTTTAGCATGTTTGTTTGATATTTGTTCTATTTCTCTTGCTTTCACTTATCTCTATTATCCTCTTACTCTTTCTTTCAAGCTTTTTTAAGAAATGGAATCTGTATTTCGTTTTTAAATGCAATATCGGTGTTGAATTATAGATATCGAAAAGATGATTAATTTGATATATTATACATGCAAAATGGATTTAAAATGACAAAGTTATGTGAATTCAAAGTTTTTTGTAGAAAAACAAAATAACTGGGTTATAATAAGTGAGAGAACTCGATGTCGAGTTACACAAACTCGATGTCGAGTTACAGTAGAGTGCCAAGTTACAGTAACTCGTGCCAAATGACAGGGATGTGTGTTTTTGTGCAGTTAAATTGACTCAAGGGCAAATTGGGTTTTTCACACCCCAAAATGGCTAAAAAATATGTGTTTTTAAAAAAAGTAGCTAAAAAATATTTTGGTTTGATGAGAATGGCTAAAAAAAGAACCATTGTTTTATATATTATGGTATGGTAAAGTAGTAGTTATATTTAAGAATACTATGAACTAAGGTTGTATAAGTCCTAGGGATGGCAATTTCCCCCGAACCCGACGGAGGATCCGATACCCTACCCTAACGGAGGAGGGTATGGAGGGTAGTTTTGTACCCGATTAAATAAATGGGTACGTGGGTATGGGTATTTTCGGGTATGGGTATGGAGGTGGGTCTAGGTACATCCTACCCATACCCTACCCGATACCCGATTAAATAATAATATTATATATAATATATCTACATATATATTTATTTATAATATTTTAAATATATTTTTTTATTTATACAACTCTATTTATTTATATTTAAAGAAAATGATTTTTCCCCAAGTCTCAACCAAAATGTACTAACCCACTAACACTTTTGTTTAATCCTTTTTAATATTTTGCTATATTTTCATAATATATAGTTCGCTAATTCTTATCTGTATTCTTTTTTCCTTATTGTTTCCTTTAGAATTTAATAAATATCTATATTTTTATTTAAATAACTCAATTTTCTCTTTAAAAAAAGAAATAACTAAAATTTGAAAAAAATACAATTGTAAGTGGTAAGAGGGTATGAGTAGGGTATGAATACCCGATCCTCCGATGGGTATGGGGATGGGTATGAAAACTGAATACCCGATGGGTATGGGTATGGGTATGGGTATGAATATAATAAATGGGTATGAGGATGGAGGATGTAGAATCCTACCCGAATCCTACCCATTGCCATCCCTAATAAGTCCTTTTCATTCTTTTTAACATAATCTTCATAAAGATATTCATATTTGCATGTTGCATTTTTCTTTAAATTTGGTTAGGATTGAATATTATTTTTTGATTTTCATAAATAAATCGTCTTGTGAGTTTTGAGTAATTAATCAACCACTTGATAGTTGAGTGTTTTGCATGTAGCATTTACTTTTTGAAATAAAACTATAAAGTTATAAATTTAATCAATTAATCAATATTTTTTCCTCAGTTAACAAAGTTCAAGTGTGGAGGTTTATCTGTGGGAATGAGATGGGCTCATGTCCTTGGAGATGCATTCTCAGCTTCAGAGTGCATCAACACTTGGGGCAAAATCATGGCCAATCCGAAAGCGCCACGTCAGTTTCTCGACGCTCCGAACGTCATCCACCGGTTTGACACGTCATCACCGCCGTCGTTTTGCCGGTCCGTTAAACTATTGGATCCCCTAGGAGACAATTGGTTAACTCCAAATAATTTCAAAATGCAAATGCACACTTTTCACATTACAGAAAAACAGATCAATAATATGTTATCTGGACAGAACAAGAACAAGTATAATAAGGTAAAGCCTTTTGAATTGATCTCAGCCATTGTATGGAAATCAATGGCCAAAATCAGGGGGAATAATAATAATAAGATTATCACTGTGTGTAAAAAGAGGGATTTTGATCATGCCAGTCTAGAATTTGAGCTGTCAGGCAATACGCATCAGGCGATTGGGATAGTCGAAGCTCCAACGACGAGCCTAATTGTGGAATCTGCTTTTCTTGAAATAGCTAAGATGATCGGTGAAAAGTTTGTCGATGAAACGAATATGATTGCGAAACGAATGGAGGGAGAGAATGGGAATGCTGATTTTTTGGTGTACGGATCGAATCTCACGTTTGTCGACTTGGAAGAAGTGAATTTATGGGGGTTGAAGCTGAAGGGAAAAGGGCCGGTTTTTGCTGACTTGAGCATCGGTGGGGTGGGTGATGAAGGGGCTGTAGTGGTGGTTCGAAATGGAGGTGGGAAAATTGTGAATGTGATTTTGCCTGATGATCAGTTAGAGCACTTGAAGAATGAGCTCAGAGTGGAGTATGGTATTTTCTAAATTTTATTGTGTGATCTGTGTGTGTTTGTGTGTGTGTGGTAGATTTGCGTGAAAGAAGGAAATGTGGACAATATTGATGAAATTGATTGTTGCACATAATCCCTCGGGTTTGGGCTAATTACAAAATAATCTAGAGATTTTTCAAAATTACAAAAAATCCCTTGAGGCTGATTCTGTCTTAATTTTTTCCCTTCATAAACAACATACATTTCAAAAAACCCCATGAAAGTTATAGAAATATTACAATTACCCCCTTAAATTTAAGACAAAAGCAAACTTAAGGGTTTTTTTTTTGTAATTTTGAAACATCTTCGGATTTTTTTGTAATAAGCCCAAACCTCAGGGGGTTTATTGTAATTATCCTTAATTATTATAGGTCATCAAATTATTTTTTTGATTGTGATACGTTGGTATATATTTGCATAATTATGTGTTGGGGGAAATAAAGCATGTATTTTTAGGCATGTGGGTTTGTTGCCATTTGATTCTACACAAAGCATTTTATGAACATTTTTACATGGTTATTTTTTAGCAAATTTGTATATTTGAATCTATTTTTAGGACAGACGTTACTTTTTTATGAGCATATTTTTTGTAAGGTTACCTAGTTCCGTAAATTTGTGATTTGTGTGACCTAATCGTTGACTTGAAGAATTTGTGCAGTACTTAGGGACTAGTGGTTAGGGCTGAAAAACAAGTCAAGCTACTTGATACTAGTTTTGAGATCGGTCGTTAAAAAATTCGTTTGAGCTCGGTTTGTTAATATAATAAACCAAGCTTGAACACGTTTTTTTCGTTCGATAAAATGACAAGCTCGACTCGATTAGTGAAACAAAAATCAAATATGTGTAAAAATATAAAGCTACTCGAGATCGATTTGTGTTCGGCTCGACGAAAGCTCGTTTGAGCTTGATTCGATTAATAATCAAACCAAGCTCAAACACAATTTTTGAAGCTCGATTAAAATTCAAACAAGCTTGAACAATATTGTGTTCAGCTTGACTTGACCCGTTTACACACCTACTAGTGGTTTGTGTAACTTAATTATAGAGAAAAATTGTGTAATAGCATTTCTTTTAGTGGATCTCTAGTAATTTAATAATCTGTAGAAGAGTAAACGTAGTAAAATAAATTTTACTTTGAACTACTATGGAAATTCTTAAATTACAGTAACGCAATTTAATTTTGTGCAAACTTAAATATTTTCTATTGTATTTTCCTTTTTCTTTCTTATGTTCTTTTCTTTGGGGGGGGGGGTATAGAAAGCAACTCGCCTACCACCTCAAGTGCATTTAGTAAAAATATATTCAAAGAGAAAATGATAATAGAAAAAATAAGTATTGTTTTGTACACATGTTTCAACTATGTCAATTAAAAGTTATTTTATACGTGTTAGGGATGGCAATGGGTAGGGAAGAGACTGATATTGGACATACTATCCCGTCCCAAAATCTTATACCAAATTTCATTCCCCACTTTGGGTATCTGGTACGGGGATGGGGAATCCCCGTTCGGAGAACAGGGTCCCCGTGGGGAATCTCCGCCCCATCCCCGAATTAACCGGGGATTCCCCGCTCCACTGGGATGGTTCCCCGTGTCGATTTTGCCATCCCTAATACGTGTCACTAATAATTAATGAATAATCGTAACATAATTTTTTGTTTACTTCTTTAAATATTGTGCTTTACAGACAGTGCATAGAATAAAGAGTGTTTAAATGTTTGAGTATAGCACGTCACAAATAACATTTCAAAAGAATAGTGTATGTGTTTTCTGCTAAATACAATACACAGAGGCAAGGGCGGAGCTAGGAAAATATATGGGGTGGGCCGATACGCGAAATCGGGGTGGGCCGATACACGAAAATCGTATAAATTATAATTTAATTTTTTTTTAAAAAAAAATTATAGTGTAAAAAAAAAATTTTAAAAAAATGGGGGGGCCGGGGCCCGGAGTGGCCCCCCCCTATCTTCGCCCTTGAACAGAGGTTTATTACATTTATTCGTCCAAAAATTTACAATATAGACATGATACGAATTCTTACAGAAATAACTGGGGAAGCATATAGCCCACCACAAAATTATCAACCGTCTCAAAACCTTAAAGTGGAACTATATTTGGGTAGACAATCATCTACATTTTTTTCTAAAACCTGATGTGAACCATGGCCTAAAATATTAAACAAGGGTGGGTTTTTTTTTTTTTATTTACCCTATTCGGATAGTGAAACAATTTTTCTACCCATTATAAAAAAACCTTTTTTACCCACAAAGACAAAAATATCCTTACTAAAGTAGCACTATCGTGCTGCCCCATAGTGCTGCACGACCGTGCCCCATAGTGTGCTGCATATTGCTACAACCATGGCCTTAAATATTAAACAATCCCTTTGCTAACAACCAACCAAAAATGAAGCTACACCAACACCACAGAGTAAAACAGATGAAAAAGGAGAATGTGCATAATATTAAGTGCTTGTTTGAGAGCATTTATGGAAAAGTCTATTTTGAAAATGGATTTATCTAGAATGGACTTTTCAAAAAGCCTTCAATTCTCACTTCTTTAGAATGGACATTTTGGAGAAGTGGCTTATCTAAAAGTCCATTCTAAATGTCCATTTCAAACATGAACTATTATTGAAATGGACTTTTGGATCTAAAAGTCCATTTCAAAAGTGCTCCCAAACAAGCACTAAATGTCCTAAAAAAAACCAAACTAATGTCATAAGATATTTGAGTCATGTTTGAGAGGCCAGGAGACGACGTATACGATGAGTCCCATATAAGAACGGCGCTGCCCAATACGAAAAACGGGCTCAAGCTTACTCCTCCTGGGAGCCGCAGTGTTTTAAATACCGTATCAGTGATCAAACCGGTCAAGCCACCGGTAAGAGGTTCAACCGGTCGAACCGGTTCAACCACCGATTTTACCAATTTTAATCAAATATATTATGTAAAATATTAATGTAATATATTGATATAAAAAGAAAAGTCATATATTTTTTATTTTTTATTATATAATTATTTGATTAATTGTCTATGCCTATATTATAGAGGTTTGTCCAAATTTAGAATATTATTGATTAGAATTCTTGTTTGAATTAGTTAAAATACAAATAACTAATTTAAATCTTAACATAATATTGAATAATTGATTTTAAATATTGTTTGATTTGAATTATGGCATAAATATGTTAAACATTAAGTTTATAATTTCAGTTTTTATAAAAAAAGGTTGAAAAAAATAAAAAGTAAAAAAAAAACGGTTTTGGCCAATTTTGACCGGTATAACCGCAAAAATGGTATTTAGAGCTTTACCGTACCGGTCCGACCACCGGTATCCGGTATAACCGATTCAACCGGCCGGTACAGTCCGGTATTTAAAACAGTGCTGGGAGGTATGGCAATGGAAGGGAAAGTATATAGATCGAAATTGGTACTGTTAAGACCAAAGTAAAATGTTGTTAGAATGTCTCCATGTTCACAGATATTATTCTCATAAGGGACGATTCGATTCCCCAAAAAAAAAAAAGTTCGGGCTAATTACAAAAAACCCTTTGAGTTTTTGACTCTTATATTTTCCTCCTTCATAAACAAAAAAATATTTGAAAAACCCTTTAATACTTATAGAAGTGTTACAATTAACCCCCTCCTTAAATTATGATAGTAGCAAACCTGACGATTTTTTGTAACTAGGGATAATTACAAAAACACCCCTAAGGTTTGAGTCAGCTAATTATAAAAAACCCAGAGTTCTTTGAAAATTACAAAAAAAACCCCTAAGGTTTGATTTCATCTTACATTTTTTCCGGTGATTTTCGAAAATATTTCAAAAAATCCCCTAACATTTGCAAAAATATTACAGTTACGTAACTCTTAAATTTTAGACAAAACGAAACCTGAAGGGTTTTTTTGTAATTTTAGACAAGTCGCGTTTAATTACAAAAAGAATTCAGATAAAATCTAACGACATTAAATTTCCGTCAATTGCTAATTTAGGAAACTTATGTGTCATGCCATCAAGTGGGAAAAGCACGTTTTTGGTAAATTAAAAAAAAAAAAACCCTGAGAGCTTGTTAAGTTACAATATAAATCCAGTCATTCTTTCAAAATTACAAATACCCCCTTAATGCATTACAAATATACCTCTGAACTGACAACCCCAGAATTGGCCACTAAAATACTGATCAGATGATTAAACTTCCATGTGTAAATCTGGAAGCACACATATAAAAGAGCTACTAGAAAAGGATTTGGAGCAAAGTTTTGAAACTCCTCAGGGTACTGTTATACATAGTAGCACAGACTATATAACTACGGGGTTTTTCATTGAGTTCTGAAGTTCTTGTCTTCTTAAGCATTTCAGTGATCTTGTAGCCGTTGTCATATTTCAGATTTATCTTGCTGCAAAGGTTTATTTTTTTTCCCTTTTCCTTCTTTCCTATTGTTGACAAATACTTTTCAAGAAAATCTTTGGTAACTTATCTTATCTCATGTCCTTCATTTAAATTGAATTTGATGCATCTGCTTGCTTTTTTAACCTTATATCGCCCCTCTCCTTGTCAGCAGCATGCATATCTACTCGGGTTAATGGAAAAATACTAGTGTGAACTCTTAGTTAAATGAACTCAGATTGACAAGTTCCCATGACCATTCATAAATTCGGAAATAACTGAAAAAATAACTCGCACAAATTTTTTTCTGGGAAGTGAACTAATGAGGAAAGAACTACAGTCTACAGCTAATCTCTCCATATAAGGTCCTTATGCAAAGAATATTGGCACAGCAAGGGCCACCAAGAGAAGTCATTACCTGTAGGGGTGTTCATCGAATCGAATTCCGAATTCTTCGACTTCCTCGAATCGAATTTAATCGAATGAACATTTTAAACCTCAATTCGAAATTCGATCCTAATTCGATTAATTCGAATCGAATTTAAACGAATTGGATTTCTCGATTTTCGAATCGAATTCGAGTCAATCCAAAAATCCAAATTTATCGATGAAGTAAATAAGGTTTGGATTCATAACATAATATGTTTGGACTATACCCAATAAAATTCCAGATTTTGTTTTTCAAAATTACAAATTATCGACTAACCATTTTTCATTGTTTAATTTAACTAAAGATTATCATAAATTCATAATAAACTCCCAATAAAATTCCAGATTTTGTTTTTCAAAATTACAAATTATCGACTAACCATTTTTCATTGTTTAATTTTTCATTGTTTAATTTAACTAAAGATTATCATAAATTCATAATAAATTATTTTGTGCCAATTTTATACCAGCATTAGTTACTTGATAAATAACTTTTGTACTCAAATATGAAGTATCAAATTGACAAAGTGTATGTATGTAAATAAAGAGATATAGTATGTGATATCATATAATTATTATTTTAATATGATCTGAAGATAAATATATCTAATATAGTGTACAAATGTATAATGTATAATGCATATTGTAATAAGAATTTAAAATAAAGGAAAAAAATCAAGACTATATTGTATAAATGTATAATGTATGTTGTATAGTGTATGTACACAAGTTTTGTACTTTTCTATACAATGGACATAGCTTGTAGAATATTCTTATAGATTATTTCACCATATGCCCTCCACGTGAGATTGTAAGAACGAAACAGTTTTTACCTAAAATATATTTTTTAACACAAAAAATGATTATTTTAATATGGTCTAAAGATAAAAATTTGAAGTAATGTAAAATGTATTTCATATACTATTAAGTGTAATTATTTCTAACAAAAAATAAAAAAACAAGATGGAAAAGAGCATATATTTATAATTTTATATTTTCATTTAAACAATAGTGTTTTATTCATTTACATATATATTATAAATGCATGTGTATAATTTACATATATACAATAAATAATTATGTATAGTGTGAAATATATACATATAAATTTCGAATTGAAATATGAATTCGAATTGAAATAAGAATTCGAATTGTAATACAAATTCGAATCAAAATATGAATTCGAATTTAGTCGAATTTCACCTCGAATTAGGATTTTCGAATAGAATTCGAAAAAAAAACCTCAATTCGTTATTCGATTCAAATTTCAAATATTCATATTCGAGATTCGAGTTGATTCGAAATTCGATTCGAAATTCAAAAATCCTAATTCGAAACTAAAATTCGAATTCGAACCGAATCGAATTTCGAATCCATTCGAAAAATGAACACCCCTAATTACCTGTTGTATTGTTTCCGATATTAAAGAAGCAAGCAGCACCACTTCCCAAGTATGACGGGAGTTCAGATAATGGTATACCCTTAGAGTTTGACAAAAAAGGCAGAACGAGGAGCACAAAAAGTGCCTACAAGAAAACAGAAGTATGAGATACCGACATTCAGAAGTTTGATTAATTGTATTTGTATGTAAGTCATAGTGACTTCTATCTGTTTCGTTCTTAGGAATAGAGGGTCATCATATATATATACATAAAAATAAAAAGATATATATGTGGTGAAAATATGTAAATTTGACATGACTATTCAAATGCAATCCTTGCGAGCTAAATGATTGTTACCTGAAATCCAGGGCCGAAGGAATTGACAACCAAGATGTCAAGCAGCTTTCCCTGGAATATTAGCCAAAAATTTTAGTAGAATATATTATTATATATATATATATATATATATATTATACTCCAGAAATTTGAAGTAGCACATAATCAGAAAGCTTTAAGAACGAGATGAATAGAAGAGGCGTTGCAATTTTGGCACGTTGAGGCGGGTTGCAGCATCAAGGAAAACAGATTCCTGCACATGACCACAGTATCAGAAAATTAAATTACCTTTAAGTAATGTCTTAGCAGACAATCATTCATGCACTACCTTGAGAACAGAAGTAACTGCTTGAAATGCACTTGAAGCTATCATCACCGCTGGCCACACGATACCAACTCCAGAGAGCATTTGTTCATGTTCTGATCCACTGTAACCCAGAAACAATAGAATTTATTACCAGAACATTATATACACTTATAGTACGTGAAGTTATAATCAATCTAGACCTTTTTTCCTACGCAAGAGCAGTTACCTCCACCTGCCAAAGCTCGATCACTGTTGTCCAAGGAACAAGAATCACTTTTGCATATGGAAAAAGAATTAAGAGTACAATGAATTTATATGGAAAATGGACTACCTTTTTTTATTCTCAAAACTCATCCAGGAAATTGCGCAGGTAAGTTAGTTGGATCAGTGAGTTTATGTATATGTATGAAAGATACGGCTAAAAACTACACCAAGCTATCGGGATTCAGGATTGACCGCTAAAAGCACGTTTGAACTTGATTCATTAAGTATAACATACCCAACTTGAATACCTTTTTCTGTTCGATAAATTTTGAAACTCATGGACAAGATTCTAATTTTTTTTTTAAATTTTTTATAAGAATATCAAGCTATTCAAGCACAATTTCAAGCTCAATAAGTAACTCAAACCGAACTTGAACAACACCTTGTCGGCTCGACTCGACTCAACTCGATTTGACAATGCACTAAAATAACACCAAATACAGTTAATTACTACATATATGTTACAATTGCTTATACATAGAGGAGAAACCTTGTAACTGCCAGTACAACACCAGCTGCAGCAAGAAAGCATCCAGCAAGTCGGTTCAAAGAGTATCTCCTCCCCAGGAGGAGCATAGAAAAAGCCAGCTGCCATACCAAAAATGTCTGCAAGAATACAACCCCAAGAAGAAAAAAAATCATCCCTGAGGAAAAAATGACTCGCAATTTTTTGGTTGTGTTATGCTTCTAGGCAAACACCATACAAGTATTACAGTATTTAATAGATGCGGCTTTCTAGAATTCAAGAATTTGGAGAATTTACAATAATTGAAAGGATCAACATGTTCTCTCGGCTATCAAACTAACATTTGGAAAACAAAAGGTAAATGTTATATAGCGAGTTTGGAAGTCTCAGAAAGAAAAGAAATTCAAGGTAAAGCCTGTCAACTCTGAAAGATTGATAAAGTACTCAACAAGGGGCTAAACAAAATATGCCAGTCAAACCCTATCATCCAGTTCAAATAACCTGGAAATTCTTAAGGACAGCCTAAAGGCTTTTCCATTTGAACAAGGTTGAAAGAACAGGCATTACTGAATACACTGATTAAGTTAATGCATCTTAGGAAGCTTCTTAGAGAGCAACACCGATCTTCGTGGCAATTAAGAATTGAATGCTCTAGAACTAGTTCAGATTGGATTTCATCTGATATACTCCATAATGTAGTTACATGCAAGACAGGATCCTTTCATATACCCTCCGGGATGATACATTATCATAAGATTGCATGTCTTTTTACCAATGGCAATGCAAATCATAATGGCAGTACCTGGTTTAGTATAGGTATAGCTGGTCCAGGAAGCATGGCTGTAAAAGATACACATCATTAAGTAAGGCTGAAGAAAGCTGAAACTTCTTATTCTTCTTCCGGTACAATACATCTTTTTACACTTCATTTCATTATGAACATAGCAGCACACCGACTGTGCCGACATTATAGCAACAATTTTACACAAAGAAGAAAGACAATGTATAATGGTAGGAAATGTGCATTGGTGAGAAACAATAAAAACCATTTATGATAGTTGAAAACTGACAAGGTAAATTCTGCACAAGCAATCAATGATACAATAGATATTTGTAAGTCTCAAATTATAAAAACATATTTGTCATACATCCCAGAACGCATTTGAGTTAATCAGAGGTTAGGCGTCTCCTTTTCCCATAATCAGCATCCCTAGATCTTGATCGACGCTCTTCCTCATGGGATACCCTTGACTTTCCATGAGTCCTTGATGATCTTCCCCTGTCCCATTCATCATCATATTCTGCCTCACGACTCCGGTGCCTATGATGGTCAGCATATCGGTCTCTATCATCCTTATGGCGTTCCCGCTCACGTTCACGGCCACGTTCATGGTCTAGGAACGCTCCCGATCCCTGTCACGCTCTCTTTGCCTGCCTCTTCCGACATCTTTGTCATCACGGTTTCTCCTTTCTGACCAATCACTATCGCGTCCCACATCCTTTTCTAGGCGCATCTCTTTCATAACCAGCTCCTCTATCATCTTTGTACCTTCTATCGGAAGAGCCCGACCAGTCCCTTTCTGATCCTCGGTCTTTTTCTTTAAAGGCATTTGGCCATGGCCCTCTCTCTTGACTCCCTTCCCCATCCAGATGGTCTGAAGCAGCTTCTTCCCCATAACTA
Source organism: Rehmannia glutinosa (assembly GCA_016081115.2). Classification (NCBI taxonomy): domain Eukaryota; kingdom Viridiplantae; phylum Streptophyta; class Magnoliopsida; order Lamiales; family Orobanchaceae; genus Rehmannia; species Rehmannia glutinosa. The sequence continues at coordinate 83,578,479 of CM071928.1, read as the reverse complement.
GACTCTCCCGCTCGGCCTCCATGTTCGTCACCTCCCCATCCACCCATGTTAGGATCCGACCACATTCCCATATTAGGCCCCTCAACTCCAGGATTGGGCATCATTCCCATGCCATTCATGGGCATTCCCCTCCCAAAGAATGCCGGATTAACATGCGGAGCTACACCTGGCAAACCAACATTTCCAACAGGTCCAAATGAAGATAACATTCCTGAAAAGGGTGCTGCAGGACCGCCAGGAAAACCCCATAACCACCCATTCTCCCCATTGGGCCTCCAAAAGTGGGATCAAAACCTTGGCCCATCATTGCTTGAGGATGCAACAATGGAGGGCGGCACCAATCCCCTGCCCGAATCCATTACCTGTTAAGCCACGAACACCCATTCCACCAGCCCTATTCCTCATGGGCCCAATTGGGCCCCTATTTCCCATCCCTCCTTGATTATTACCTCTACCCCAGTTTCCTCTCCCGAAGCCTCTACCATTATTATCACCACCACCCTGATGACTCCCACCAGTGGCCATATTGTTACCAACCCCACCAGGTTTATTGGGCAAATCCCCAGGACCTCTCCGTGGTTGATTAACAGCTGCCGGACCCATCTGTGGTTGGTTTCTATTAACCTGGGCCTCACCCATCCTTTTAACAGTATAGGGCGAGGCATACGCAACTACACAAGGTCGCCCATTAAATACATGCCCATTCATCCCTTCCTTGCAGGCAGTGGCAGCTGCAGGATCATAAAACTCAACCTGACAGTAACCTTTTGACTTCCCACTGGCTCTCTCATCAAAGAACTTCACCTCCTTTACTGGCCCATACTTGCATAGTTCCGACTCCAGCTCAGCATCCGTTGTCCACCAATGCAGGTCACCGACAAAGAGAATTGTCCCTCCACCCCCACCCCCACTTCCAACTACAACAGCACCATCACCTCCACCACCAGTCCCTCCACCAACACCATCACCTCCGTACACATGTCCACCAGCCCCATTCATATTCCCCACATTTCTAACAGTCTCAAGATTTCCTATATTAGCAGCGTGTGGCGGAGGCTGCTGCTGATGAACCATTTGTTGATTATTCGGGACCATGTTGCTCACTGTCCGTTCTCCCAAATCAGCTACTTTATTTGATGACTGCCCTAGCTCAACCCTGAATCCACTACCACCACCACCAACTGGTGCTCCCGCTCCTCTACCAACTCCAATATCATTTGCAACATTACTATTTCCTCTAAATCCCATATTCTGATATCCCTCTACTCTACCAGGAACCCTAGACGAAGCCGCCTCATCCGGTAAAGCTGCACCTCCACCTCCACTCTCCACCAGCGGTTGCTGCGAAGGAGGCGGAGGCGGAGGTGGAGTTGGCGTCAGCTTCGCCTTGTTGTCCTCCTGTAGTTCTTCATTCCTGTGCCCTAAATTATCCTCGTTCCTACGAAGCGACTGCAAAAAGTTCTCGCCAACATTAACGTCGTTGTAGAGATCCTCATAGTCATCGTCCTCCTCGCCAAGAAACCCTTCATCGGCTACGGCGGAGATGGCTTCGGTCCTGTGGAACTGCTCGCTCGGATCTCCGCCGTAGCCTCCACCTCCAGCTTCATTTTCATCCATGACTCGACTCGACTCAACACTCAAAACCTAGGGTTGGAACCAGGTTCTTGAATTTTAATTTGATAAAATTGGGAGCGTACAGAGATAACTGAATATTAGGAAAAGATTGAGAGTTTCGAAGATCGTACCAGAAGTTTGGGTCCTTTGTCCTTTCCTATTTTCAAGTGGAGAAACCCTAATCAACTTATTACGGCTCGTTTGGGACAATTGGTAGAGGTGGCAATTTTTTACACGACACGATAGCACGATACGAAAATAGTAGGTTAATATTTAATCTTATCGTGTTCGTGTCCTTATCGTGTAAACACGAACACGACAAGAAAATATAGTGACATGATAATGGCACGACACGAACACGATAAGGACACGATAATGACATGTTTTCGCTAAGAGTAAGTATTACCGAAACACGATAACGACACGTTTACCTGTTAGTGACACGATAATCTGATATTTTGTATGTTTTTATCGTGTATTATCGTGTAATATCGTGTAATTTGTTATTGTGTATTAACATATAAATCTTTTTTTTTGTTTTTGACTTAACGTGTTACTATCGTGTCGTGTCGTGTCGACACGAAATTTTTTGTGTTCATCTTCGTGTTCGTGTCGGAGAGGATTATTATCGTGTCGTGTTCGTGTGTGTCCTTATCGTGTCGTATCGTTATCGTGTCGACACAAAATACGACACGATAACACAATTTCCCACTCCTACAATTGGGTAGTGGTGGTAATGAGTGATACGACACGAATATGATATGATTACAAACACGATTATAGAGAGAAAAGGCATTATAAAGCACGACACGATATGACACGACACGATAACACGATATGAACACAAAATTGAAAATTAATTTAAAATTATAATTATTGTTATATTAAAGATTAAATAAAATAGATAACATGAAAATACGATAGTATGACACGAACACAATACGATAACAGATTTGTCACCCCTGCAATTGGGTAATGGTTTTTTTTTTCTTTTCTTTTTTGGTAGGACTTGATTTGTTGGAAACATTTTAAGCATTTTTCCCTTCAACTGTGTTGTTAAATTTTGTGTGGGGGTATTTTTGATATTTTAAGTTTTATCATACATAATCATTGTTCCCAAACAAATTATTGTAATCGTATACACTTTTATCAACCATCACAATCTTATATCCAAACACAACATCAAACCAAATTATCTAATACATGAGCAGTGTAATCCTATCCAATCCCAAGAGTTTATACACTCCCATCAATAAACCCAAACGAGCCGTTAGAGCACCATACTGAATCAATATTTTTTATATTTTCATATTTTATATTTTGTGTAGATTAGAGTTTCTTATTTATATTTTATTTTAGAATTGTTTTTAACTATATTGATTATTATGCATGATGTGTCGTTATTTGGACACTTTAGAAGGACACATGTAGTGTCAAATTTGTATGAGTAAATTATGTGTTGGTTTATCTTTATGGGGCTGCAGAAACTTTTAATTGGGCTTATTAATAAATGTTTGTATTTGGGTTAAATGGTTTATTTGTATTTGGGTTGTCATTCATTTGTTGGGCTTTTGGTTTTTTGTTTTATAAGTTAGAATAAAAATTGTATTTTGAATCTTTAATTTAATTTATTGTAATTTAATTAAAAGAAATGAAATATATATAAAATAATTTATTAGAATATTTAATTGTTATATGTACCCCTGAAACATATGAAACATTTATTAGTCATATGCTTTATGTAGATTTTGCAATGTGTTTGTAGCTTAATTATATTATAGTTATAAATAAGAGCCAAAGACAATCTCATTCTAATGTCGGGTTATACTTAAAAAATCTATTTTTTAGTCATGACCAATTATATATTGCAATTTCTTGAGTTACCAATCAAAAGAGTTTGAAAGTATAAGTTTGCGGTGATGATACATCTAAAAACAAACACACAACTAATGTTGTGTACGGAAAAATATTTCAAATTTTGTAATTTTTTTGTGTTGATGTAGCTTGATTGTTTTAAGATTTGTATTTTATATTTATATATATTTCTTATATGCATTCAATTTACATAGAAACATCACACTCATATTACACACAACGTGCATCGCACGGGCAAAATACTAGAGCACCATACTGAAGCTAAAAATTTTGACAACGCCATAATCACTTTTTCATCAAGTTGCTTTTAGCTTTTGACGATAAATAAGTATTTCAAAATTAATTAGAAGTAATAGCAATTGTTTTCTTTTTTCTTCAAAAATGAATTTTTGGTCAATCAAATTTTAACAAAAATAAAAGCTTATGTTAAATACTAATGGTATGTTTATATGCATTATATAATATGTGTTCGTGGTACTCGACACGTGAATTAAATAAGATGTATGGCAACAATAACATGAACATATAATAATAGATTGAATGATAAGCTTTATTATAGTTTTATATATTGTAACTATATGCTTTAGTATAGGTTAGGTAAAAGAGAAAATTTATATAACAATTTCTTGTAATTGATTTTGAAATTCAAATCATTTCAATAAATTAAATTGCATCTATGCTTAATTAAATATTGGGAGATAAAACATGAAGCATAACGTGATTCTTACTGAAATAATCATAATCAAGTGAAAAAATCTGAAACATAAAAAGATGGATAAAATCTGAAGCTCCTTAATTAAGAATGCCGCCTCAATTAATAAAATAATGACAAAATGTGTTAAATTATTTAAACTTCATTCGTGTTCGCCTTGATTAAAATTATTCAAGCTCCATTTTTAAACATAAAAAATAAAAAATAATAAAAATTCAATCAAGTTCGAACATTTACATAATTTGCTTTGTTTGATTTATTTATATATGCACTAAAATCTAACTTCTAATTTATTTCGTTATATAGAAAAACAAATGCATATGAAGAACTTATGGGGATTGAAGCTTAAGGGACGAGGGCCGATATTTGCTGACTTGAGCATCGGTGGGGTGAGTGGTGAAGGAATTGTAGTGGTGGTTCAAAATTGAAGTGGGAAAATTGTGAATGTGATTTTGCCTGAAGATCATCAGTTAGAGCACTTGAAGAATGAGCTCAGAGTGGAGTATGGTATTTTCTAAATTTTTATTGTGTGATCTGTGTGTGTTTTTGTGTTTTGTGTGTGTGTGTGTGTGTTTAATTCTCATAGTAGATTTGCATGAAAGAAGGAAATGGATACAAGTAGAGCTGAAATTGATTGTTGCACATAATTATAAGAGGTGGTCAAAATATTTTCTGGTTTAAGTTGGTATAAATTTGCATAATTGTGTGCTGTCTATTATTTTGTGTTGTGGGAAATAAAGCATGTACTTTGAAGCATGTGGGTTTGTGGCCAGAGAATCTATAGAGCATTTTTTGTACAAGGTTAATTCTTAGCAAACTTATTCAATTTTGCCATATCTGAATGGTGAAGTAACATGAATCAAAATAGTAGATTTTTTTTTGTAATAAGTTGGCAATACTGGTTGGAGGTGAGGAGATAAATTTCAAAAAAATTGAAAGATATCGGGTTCAAACTCCGATTAACACATTAGAAAGGGTGAATGATACCACTTGAGCTACAAACTCATCATTTATTGATCAAATCTCATGTGCCTTGCAAAATCAGACGGTAAACAGAATCTAATTATAGAAATTCATACATGCACATATTTGTAATGTGATAGATTTTAGCCAGTGATTAAACCTCTATAAATTAATAGGCTTGGGGCTCCAATATTTATTAATTTAGCGAAATATTAAATTAGCGAATTATTAATTTATTTGTTGTCTCCAAGTCGGGACCGACCAAAAATATTATTTAAACGAAGTTATTAATTAATTGAGTATTAATTTATCGAGGTTATACTGTATTTTAACTTATACTACAACAATGCTGTGATTTTAAGTTTAACTAGAAACATTTTAATGAAAAAAAATTAATAAATAGCAGATGTGAATCCATGCATTGAATGATTGCTTCCATAGAACTTTAAATTGGACTTAATTTCTCATTTTGGATGAGTGAATTGTGTAATAGTATTTCTTTTAGTGGATCTCTAATATATTATAATCTATAGAAGAGTAAGCATAGTAAAATAAATTTTACTTTGAACTACTATAGAAATTCTTAAATTGCAGTAATGCAATTTAATTTTAAGCAAACTTAAATATTTTATATTGTATTTGCTTTCCATTTTTCTTTAACAACTCGCCAACTGCATTCAGTTAAATTATGAATCCAGATAGCAAATAATAAAAGAAAAAATAAGTATTGTTTTGTACTCATTTTTCAAGTATGTTATTTAAAAGTCATTTTATACGTGTCATTGATAATTTATAAATAATTTTAATATAATTTTTAGTTTACTTCTTTAAAATATACTGCATTACAGACAGTTCATAGAATAAAGAATGTGTTTAAATGTTCGAGTATAGTACGTCAACAAATAACATTTGTTGTTTTCTGCTAAATAGATAGTGCATAGAATAAACATAAATTTATTTTATTTATTTGTCCAAGAACTTACAATATAGACATAATACAAAGTTTTACTGACAAAACTCGAGAAGCATATATAGTGGAACTATTTGGATAGGCATTCATCTACATTTTTTTTTGTAAAACATAAGTCCCAAGTACATAAAAATGTGCTAAGGTGGTGGTGCAAAGTAAATTGTAATTTTAGTCCAATAGGTCTATAGCTTCGGTGTGGCAAAATTAGTCCTTTTAAGTTTAGTTTGGGAAAATCATCATGTATCTTTAAAACACTCCGAATTTAGTTTTCAATTTGTTGAAATTTTCAAAATTGCCTGGAAAATCACACGAAAAATCACACGTGAACTGTATGTGAAAGCAAAAATTTGAATATTTTCTAATTTTTCACGAAAAATTAAGATTTTCATGATACGATTTTGAGAAACACTCCAATTTTTGGTCGGAACTTGGTCTTTGGCCAGAGATTCGAAAATCCCCAATATTTTGTGTTCACATGCAACTAAAATGAGATTTTCCGGGTAATTTTGAAATTTTGGTGAATTGATGACTAAATCCGAGAGTTTTTCTTAAAGATATAGGGTGATTTTGCCAAACTAAATTTAAAAAGGACCAATTTCGCCACACCCATATAGTCACATGACTAAAATTGCAATTTACCCGGGTGAAAAATTCAGCCGAGCAGAAGTGCCAGAGTTTAGTTTATACTTGGATCGGATGAGAACCAACGACTTATCCATGGCCATAAACTGACAATCCCTTTGCCACAACCAACCAATGAAGCTACACCAACACCACAGAGTAAAACAGATGAAAACGAAGAATCTGCATATATTAAAGGGATAATTACAAAAGACCCCTAAGGTTTGGCCTAATTACAAAAAAAAACCAGACATGTTTTAAAATTACAAAAAGCCCCCTCATGTTTGATTTTGTCTTAAATTTGAGGTGGAAACTGTAATATTTTCAGAAATGTCACGGGGATTTTTGGAATGTTTTTTTGCTTATGGAGGAGGAAAATGTAAGATGAATCAAAACTCAAGGGGATTTTTGCAATTCTAAAAAATCTTTGGATTTTTTTGTAATTAGTCCGAACCTCAAGGAGGTTTTAGCGCTTATCCCTATATTAAATGTCCTCAAAAAGTCCAGCTACTGTCACAAGATATCTGAGTCCTGCTTGAGAGGCCAAGAGAAATTGTATACGATGAGTCCCATCATAAGAACAATGCTGCCCAATACGAAAAACGGGCTCAAACTTACACCGCCTGGGAGGTATGGTAACGGAAGGGAAAGTATATAGATTGAAATTGGTACTGTTAAGACCAAAGTAAAATGTCGTTAGAATGAGCGTCTACATGTTAATTGTTAACAAACAGTACTCTATCAAACAAGTGATGAGAGTACCTGATGACATCACAGCAAGAGAAGAAACCACAGCCGACGAAAATTTTAAAAGATTGAGCACTGAGATGTTGAAAGCTATATTGGTTACTATGTAAAGAAGGGGTAGCAATGGTGCTCCATCACAGCCTGACAAATTTACAACAGCGTCGAGTCAAGTGAAAAGAGTATCCCATACATGACAATCACAAAACTTCAGATAAAACATAATGACATTAATTTCCATCAAGAGGGAAAAACAAGTTTTTGCTAAATTACAAAAAAAAAAAAAAGAATCCTTAAAATTTTGTTTGATTACAAAAAAATCCAGTTATGCTTTCAAAATTACAAATACCCCGTAAATCTAGCGTGAAGTCTTATTTAAATGAACTTCAGATATGAAAAGTTCCCATGACAATCCATAAGTTTGGAAATGACTGAAAAAATAACTTGCACAATAGTTTTTTCTGGCTAACGAGGAAAGAACTACAGCTAGTCTCTCCAAATAAAGTCCTTAATGCAAAGATATTAGCACGGCAAGAGCCACAAGAGAATTTCAAACACAGAAATTGAAGGCAATGTATTACCTGTTGTGTTGTTTCCAATATTAAAGAAGCAAGCAGCACCACTTCTCAAGTATGACGGGAGTTCATATAATGGTATACCCTTCAAGTTTGACAAAAGAGGCAGAAAGAGGAGCACAAAAAGTGCCTACATGTACAGGGAAAATATGAGATGCGGGCATTCAGAAGTTTGATTAATCTTAAGTCTACTTCTATCTGTTCATTTCTTTCGAATAGAGGGTCATCATATATATATATATATATATATGTATATATATACACACATATAAATATAAAAAGATACACACACACACACACACACACACATATATATATATATATATATATATGTAAATATACCACAGATTTGCAAATATGTAAATTTGACATGACTACTCAAATGCAATCCTTGCGAGCAAAATGACAGTTACCTGAAATCCAGATCCGAAGGAATTGACAACAAAGATGTCCAGCAGCTTTCCCTGGGATATTAGCCAAAAAACTTTAGTAGAATATATTGTTATATATACTATACCCAACAAATTTGAAGTAGCACATAATCAGAAAGCTTTAACAAAGAGATGAAAAGAAGAGGCATTGCATTTTTGGCACCTTGAGGCGGGTTGCAGCATTAAGGAAAACAGATTCCTGCACATGTCCACAGATTTCAGAAAATTGAATTGCCTTTTAAGTAATGTCTTAGCAGATAATCATTCATGCATTACCTTGAGAACAGAAGCAACTGCTTGAAATGCACTTGAAGCTATCATCATCGCTGGCCACACTATCCCAACTCCAGAGAGCATTTGATCATGTTCTGATCCACTGTAACCCAGAAACAACAATATTTACTACCAGAACATTAGATACACTTTCAGTACATGAAGTTATTATCATTCTAGACTTTTTTCCCTACGCAAGAGCTGTTACCTCCACCTGCCAAAGATCGATCTTTGTTTGTCCAAGGAACAAGAATCACTTTTGCAGATGGAAAACGATCAATTAAGAGTACACTGAAGTTATATGGAACATAGACTACTCTTTTTTATTCTCAAAACTCATCTGGGTTTTGCTCAGGTAAGTTAGGTGGATCAACGAGTTAAGGAGCACGTGTGAAACATAAGGCTAGAAAACAACCAAGCTACTCAAGATTGACAGCTAAAAGCACGTTTGAACATGATTTATTACATATAGCATACCAAACTTGAATACCTTTTTCTATTTGATAATATTTGGAACTCGAGGATAAGATTTTTAAAAATATATTAAAATATTTATAAGAATACCAAGATACTCAAGCTCAATTAGATGAATAAATTTTCAAACTCAATAAGAAACTCAAACCTAACTTGAACATCCTGTTCAACTCATCTCGACTCGACTCGATTCAATTCATTTACACCCTTAATTGATAGCACACATATATCACAATGCACAACAAATACAATTAATTTCAACGTTTACACTACAATTGCTTATACGTAGAGGGGGCAACCGGACAACCTTGTAACTGCCAACACAACACCAGCGGCAACAAGAAAGCATCCAGCGAGTCGGTTCAAAGAGTAACTCCTCCCCAAGAGGATCATAGAAAAAGCCAGCTGCCATACCAAAAATGTCTGCAATAATACAACCCAAAAAAAATAAGGAAAAAAGAAAAATCAACCTTCAGGAAACAAAGACTCGCTGTTTTTTAGTCGGCTTATGCGTCTAGCAAACAGGAGACAAGTATTAGAGTATATATTAGATGTGTCTTTCTAGAACTCAAATAGTTTGGACGCTTTACAATAATTGCAGGAATGATAGGAATTAATAACAAGGATCAGATGGAAAATCTATGTTTTCTCCCCACTGTCAAATTACATTTGGAACCAAAGAGTAATTGTTATTTAGCGATTTTGGAAGTCTCAGAACGAAAAGATAAGGAAAAAGAAAAATCAGCATTCAGGAAACAATGACTCGCTGTTTTTAGTCGGCTTATGCGTCTAGCAAACAGGAGACAAGTATTAGAGTATATATTAGATGTGGCTTTCTAGAATTCAAATAATTTGGACGCCTTAAAATAATTGCAAGAATGATAGGGATTAATAACAAGGATCAGATGGAAAATCAATGTTTTCTCTCCGCTGTCAAATTACACTTGGAACCAAGAGTAATTACTGTTTATTGGAAGTCTCAGGAAGAAAAGAAATTCGAGCTAAAGCCTGTCAACTCTGAAAGAATCAAACCCCAGCATTCAGTTCAAATAACCTGGAAATTTCTCCGGACAACCTAGCCAGAGGCTATTCCATTTGAACAAGGTTGAAAGAACAGCCATTTCCAAATCCAATGATTAAGTTAATGCATCTTAGGAAGCTTCTTAAAGAGCAACACTGGTCTTCATGCCAATTAATTATTGAATGTTCTAGAACTATTTCAGATTGGATTGCATCTGATATACTCCATAATGTAGTTGCACGCAAGAAAGAATCCTTCCATATACTCTCCGAGATGATACATTAACATAAGATTGCATGCCCGATTACCAATGACAATGCTAAATGATAATGGCAGTACCTGATTTAATATAGGTATAGCTGGTCCAGGAAGCATGGCTGTAAACGATACACATCATTCAGTAAAAATGCAGCTGAAGAAAGCTGAAACAACTTATTCTTCTTTCGGTACAATATTTCTTTTTACACTTCATTTCATTATAAGTTTAGCAGCACACCAACTGTGCCAACATATAACTTACGCAACAATTTACAATTCTACACAAAGAAGCAAGACAATGAATAATGGTAGGTGATGTCATTATATGATAGTTGAAAACTGATAAGATAAATTCTGCACCAGCAACCAATGATGCAATAGATATTTATCAGTCTTGAATGGTAAAAACATAAATTTCTCATACCTCCAGAATACATCCCTGAAACAACTCCAAGAGCTTCTAGCAAACCAATTATTATAAAAGGTGATTTCGGAATAGACAGCATCTCATTAGTCACGGTGCCAGCTCTGTATCTCATGTAAAGTGCAGAGAAATATATAGCCACATACCTGTGGATCATAAACAACAATCAATCTTGGCATAACTTGAAAAAACTTTTATCAGTAATCCCTGTATTTGAAAGGAAACAGAATAGCTTCTTTTTCCTTTTAAATCAGTGCTCAAATCTCAATGAAAAAACCACACATGACCACTATTTTTTCCTAAGTAACGGAATTCTACAGTATCAACTACCCGTAGCAACTGTTCAGATGATCTCATCCTAAAACTGAAAAATAAATCCAGCAACTCAAAATTCTACTGGACACTGATTGTTGAAAGCTCGTGTTAGCTCAAATTATTAAATCAGCAATCAAGTTCAGAGACTTTTGTACCATTCCTAGTAGCTCAATAAGAAATGAAAAATTTGAAATACAATAAAAAATACCAAACATACCCAAAAGTGGTGAGCTGAGCCAGAAAGAAGGGGAATTCCTTCATCGGAACTAGCGCGAGCTTGTAAAGCACGCGATTCGCAATGGCAAGAGCTATAGTAACTGCGGAGCATACCACGACGGCGAACTTCCTATTATTGGCATGAGATTTGGGCGGCCGCTGCGGCAGCGGGTTCGGCGGCGGTGAATCATTCTCAGTGGCGGCGAGCGGAGGCAAATGCCGGAGTCGAAGTCTCCAATTGGTGTTGCTATAGTAAATCTTCGAGTGCGTAGAAGAAGGGTGGGAGAAAAGGGAGAGTTTCAGAGGAGGAATTATGGGATTGAAATTGGATTGAAGGTGAAAAAATGGAGTCGAGGCGGAGGGATTGGGGATGGATTTGATCAGATGAGCTGAAGAAGAAGCAGTTGATCGGAGATATTCCATGGAAATGGAGGAGGAAGAAGAAACTGGGGAAATGGCGGCATTAACTAGCTACTGCCACAAGTTCAACTACCATTATTGTTGAATACTATGATTTTTTTTTTTTAATTTTTTGTGACTTTTTCTGAATCTATTTTTTCATATTATACATTAATATGTTTTACATATATAATATATATTCAAATTATTATTGTTCATTATCTTAACTTTTTTTTTTGTATTATAGGAAAATTCAAACCTTTTCCCAAAAAACTGTACTCCATCCGTCCCAAATATATTGTTTACTATTTCTTTTTGGATGTCCCAAATATATAATTCATTTTGTATATTTAATAGTATATTTTCCATTCTTTTACGATTATAACTCTATTTAATATACATTTTATAATTTAAACTATTCATTATATTTAATATATTTGTAGTTTCCAATACTTTTCTTAATTTGTACGAAGTGGGACTGAAGAAGTATAAGACTATAAGTGATCGTCACGAGTGTTTTAATGTAACCAGACACTTAAAAATTTTAAAAAATCGAAAGTTTAAGTATATTCATTTTGCCCCTAAAATTGAAAATTAATGATCTTTTTTTTATTCGTATATAGGCACGACAAGCCCAAAAGAAAAAATAAAAAAATTAATTAAATTTAATTTTAATGATATTTGAAAATTACAAATTTCTGTAACTGAAGCTAAGTAGCTAACACGTGCGGCACACCAACCAACCATATGTACGTACTTGGGATCCTTTCTACACTGCCACGTGACATGCATTTGAAATGTGCAACTTTTGATAGGCTAATGTAATTTAGTATATGTACCATTCATCTAATATAGTAAGGAGCGGAGCGCCTCTTTTTGCGGGAATGTAAGGGCTTTAGCCCCTGAATTTCAAAAATTCCATTGCTCTATATAAATATATATATATATTATATTTAAATCTAAAAAATTTGTATTGAAATATTTATTTTTAATTTGATTTAACCACTTAAAATTAATTAGCCTTTAAAATAAAATGTCTAGCTCTGCCCCTAAATATAGTAGAATATGAAGTTGAATAAAAAAATAGAATAATAAATCTCAATCCGACAATTTGAGGTACGACACAATTGACGGGCATGAATACGACACGAAATCATAAGATTTGGGCTGGAATTTATCGAGACTTGGGTTGTTATCGAGCCGACACAATAAGATCCATTAATAATATGGTTGAAATAGGGCCAACCAAATAAAGCATCATATGTTTTTTTAGTCAATGGTCTAATGGACCTGACTAAATAAATTTTTGTAGTGATTATGGTGAACTATTACATGCCTCACGCACTATTGATAGTGGTGATTTAATCAAGATCATTTTCAAAATTCAGTTTTACTAAGTTTGCATCATTTGATAACGTGCAATTCCCTTTTCTCATTTTTTTTAAACTTTTCTTTTTTATCAAAGAAAATTCAAACGCTTACAAAGGAAATTGTAAGAGAGGGTTGGAGTTCGAACCCTTGGCTTCACCTCTAATAAGTGAGACCAAGTACTAGAGTTGTCAAAAATAGCTCGGCTAGATAGGCCAACAAGTACTAGAGTTATCGAAAATAGCTCGGCTCGATAGGTCGGCCCGGGATATGATATCATAAGTCCAAAAGGAGTTGAGCTTATTTGGCTCTATCCATTAGGCTCGATATCTCAAGTCGGGCCAACCAGCCCAACTTTTCAAGGATTGGATTAGGCTTGGCCTCCAAAATGGCAACCCGAAGGAATTTCAGCGCCCAAATCGGCCCGATTTTCTCTTGGGCCCGGTGGCTAGCACCGCGCCGGTTCGATTTTGTCTCCTTAATTAAGAGTACTTTCCTTCGATTTTGTTTCCTTATTAATTCTCATAAAAGTTTATATAAACTAAAGTTCATTATCTCAGAAAATTTAAAACACACATGGTCGAATTTAAAACACACATGGCCGAAGCTTAAAACGATCACAAAATTTTGATTCAAGAGAAATTGCAAAGAGATTCACATTCGCACATACTTGTTTTTGCAAGAGACCAAGTTGTCACTAAACATGAATATTGCTTGGCAAAGAATTATAAACACATACAAAAATAATGAAAACAAAAACCAATAAATATTAAATTAATACATGTATAGTTGTAATACATAATACCCCGTTGTACACTAATTAAACCCTTTAGGGGCTTGATTAAACCATTGGGTAAAGGCATCTTCACTTGCTAGTAATTGAAATATTAAGCTATTATTAAAATAAAAGCAATATTGAATTCAAAAGCATGATGGGAGTAATGACTTACAAATCCTCCATTTGCAAGATATATTCAGTTTGCATGTGAAGTGAATGAATGTCACAAAATATCAGACTCCTGCTTTCGAGACCAGGGTGCGTTGTATAGGATTAGGCCCACCACAAGAATCACAGAGCCCAATAGGAAAGAAGGGTTCAAGCTTACACCTTTCGGAAGGTATGGCAATGGGAGGGAGAGAACAAATATCGAAATTGGCACTACAAAACATAAATAAATAAAATAAATAACAAAAAAATTAATAATTTTGAAAATAGATAATTACAAAATTACCCTTGAGGTTTAGCCTAATTACAAAAAGATCCAGCTATCTTTCAAATTACAAATACCCCTCAGGGGGTATTTGTTAAATAAATACAAACCTCAAGGGGTGTGTGTAACACCTTACGGGGATATTTTGTAATTTTGAAAGATAAATGGGGTTTATTGTAATTAGGCTAAATGTCAGAGGTAGTTTTTGTAATTATCACTAAAGAATATGAAAGATCAGTAAGATGCATTAAGGTACTTTTTCTCTGCCGGTGTGCGTGTGTGTGTGAGAGAGAGAGAGAGGGAGGGAACCTGATGCCCTAACGGCAAGAGAAGCAACAATTGCATTGGAGACTTTGAGAAGATTGAGAAGAGATATGTTGAAAATGAGGTTAGAAATTATGTAAAGGAGAGGTAGCAATGGTGCTCCGTCGCATCCTGAGGAAAAGAATAGCATTATACATATTGTACGGTCATTACAGCCACAAAGTTCTCATTTCTAAATTGCATTTTCTCTATTTGGTTGAAATATATTGTTGCCTCAAATTCAATACAATGTGCATGTTAAATAATATTTATTGCTAATGTTGAACTAAATTAGCCAAATGTTTATTGTGCTTTGGCAAACATACAGTTTTTATGATTAAAATAAGGGGTCATTACACAAAAAATAAAATAAAAATAAGGTTCGGGTTAACTACAAAAGAAACCCCGAGGTTTTTGAAAATTGCAAAAACAAAAAACAAAAAACTCGAGGTTTGATTCCGTCTTACAATTTTCCCCGGTCTTAAGCAAAAAAAATCTCAAAAAGCCCCTCATATTTCTAGAAATATTATAGTTATATCCTTAAAATATCTCTGGGTTTTTTTGTAATTAGCCCAAATCTTAGGGGGTCTTTTGTAATTATCCCTTAAAATAATTGCACCTAAAAGTGAATCCATCAGAAGGAAAACATTTTGTCTATCTAAAAATGGAGAAAATGAGAATAATAATAATAATAATAATAATAAATAAATAAATAAACAAACGCACTGGACTTACCGATTGTATTGGTTCCGATGTTCAAGAAGCAAGCAGCACCACTTTTAAAGTAGGAGGGCAGTTCAGATATAGGTATTCCCTTCATGTTTGACAGAATGGGCAGGAAGAGGAGTATGAAAAGAGCCTACAAGTGAAACAAACAATATGCATATTCAGAAGTAAAACATGTAATTAAGGTTTTTCAGAGATCAAAAGATGTAATCACTTGAAGCTATTATCTAGGTAATAACCAAAAGACACACAAGAACTATTCAGAGGATCTTTATTTGTTTCTGATTAACTTATTCACATGTATATATTTCGCATATGATGCTTTTCTTAGAGAAGACAGGATGGCAGTGATTTGTTGTTTATGGAGCAAAGAGTATATTTCTTTAGATGTTACTGTTTCTCTTCATGTTAATGGCGGCTTGCTCTAGATAAAACTTAGGAAGAATCATGGTGGTCTGCAAGTCTTTTTTGATGTCATTTCAAAAAAAAGATATTTATCGTCGGATTAAATTGGTTGGTACAAAACCAAGACTAGTTCAGAGAATGAGCCACTTAAATAGCCAAAAATTGTGGGGAAAAATACAGAAAAGAGGAAAGCAAATAACTGCAACTTCGAAAATCTGTAACCTTGTCAAAAATACCAAAAATTTAGATAAGGGCCGAAAATAACAAAAATTAACGTAGATATTAACATAAGAATGGACATGTAAGAAAATCTCAATAATTTAAATGACGTACCTGAAATCCAGATCCAAAGGAACTGACAATAAAGATGTCCAATGGTTTTCCCTGTATGCAAGAAAGATTAATTAGAATATCAACTTATACTTTTAATACATGTTTTAGGACAATATCATGGATCAAAAAGTGAAAAATCAGAAAGCACGAGACAAGTGCAAATATTACTCGGGTGCACCTTAAGACGAGCTGCGGCACCAACGAATACAGATTCCTACACAGGTCAAGCACTTTCAATAATTACTTTGCTAATTTGCAATAGGTTACAATTTGGAAATTACCCATGACATTACCTTAACAATAGAAGCACCTGCTTGAAAAGCACTTGAAGCTATCATGATTGCTGGCCATAAAGGTCCAATTCCAGACAGCAATCGACTATTGCTCGCTCCACTGCCCCAGAAATAGTAGGACATGATTGAACATAAAGTGTTAGATAAAAGATATACGTGAAGATAACAAACAGATAATTGTTTAATGATTTTCTCTGGACCTCGGTAATTAAACTCAATGCTGTTACGGTTTTCATTTTCTTCATCAAGAAACAAGAAACTACCTTTGTAGATTACATGAGAGAGTTTTCCAGAAAGAAAACGATGCAGAAGTCATTGTCTCTTTGATTGAATACTTTGAGAAAAAAGGCATTCAAAGCATGAATATTGAATAGATACAATCATAATACACTCACAAAGTTATAGGGGGAATAAAAGAGTTCCTGTAATGGTAAAAGAGAAGTCTTACCACGTAACAGCCACTACAACACCCGCAGCTACAAGAAAGCATCCTAAAATTTGGTTCAGAGAGAATCTTCTCCCCAAGAAGAGGCTGGAAAAGACCAGCTGCCACACCAAGAAAGTCTGCATAGACACTCTAGAGGATCAATGGCAAATTAATTGCCTTCTAATATCAAACAACCAAAATAAATAAGTTAATGTCCCTATCCACTAATACTTTATGTAACCTCATGTTAGACTACAGACAAATTACTCAACAACAACACCTCAAGTTTTAAAGTATGTTTTTTAAGTGTTGTTGACAAAAATAACACTTTTGTCAGATCATGAGTAAAATGTCAATTTATCGAATATAAGGATCAGATGGTATGTAAGTCAACATTTTGTTTTATATCGGCTTATGCTTCAAAACAGGAAAAACTGTTCTATAAGAAGTAAGAGAATCTGGTAGAGAAACCATAACCACAAGTGGTCAATCAGAAAACACAGACGAATCGACAATTAGAAAAACACGCCATTTTAAAATCCACTTTCAGCCTCCAACTTGAGGTTACAATACACCTCCTTCAAGTGTATT
Organism: Rehmannia glutinosa; assembly: GCA_016081115.2. NCBI lineage: Eukaryota > Viridiplantae > Streptophyta > Magnoliopsida > Lamiales > Orobanchaceae > Rehmannia > Rehmannia glutinosa. Next base: position 83,560,937 of record CM071928.1, on the reverse strand, counting down.
GCCAAATAGGTGAAGTCAAATCAAATGTAGGAAGACATTATGATCAGATTGCGTTTGTCATTCCTTTTAGATTCTTCATTGAAGAAGATGCCAATAAAAGGATAAGCTATAAAAACTGTTGCAAAAACATTATGCGTTTCAGGAATATCATGACAAAGTGACGTAGAACACACAATAACGGTAAACAATATAGCTATTATATTTTGGATGTAATTACCACTTCCAGATCATAGATGATCCCTAAATCAAATCACTTCACCAATTTTCAATGCACCATTGAAGTCTCCTTCACATTTCTGATTCTCAAGCATCATAAATAATATGCCAAAAAAACATTCCACATCTTAAAAAATCCTTATTTAGGTCTATCTGAGACTTTTCAAGTGCACACAACAGCCAAATGAATACTTCCCCAGTCAAACTCTACAACTATGCTAACGGTATTCTGATGAGCCACATTCCTGTGTCATTAAGAGCCCATCAATCAAGTCCCAAAATCAATCCAAAAACAACAAGGTTACACCACCTTGTAAATTAATATCAGATTAATAGATATTTGTCCTGGTCAATTAATTACTTTGAAGGACTTTGATATAATGATTCACATTTATTAACTTACTGAGCAAACAATCTTCAATGACAGCAGTAGAAACCGAGCTACACAACAGAATATTATTATATCATGGCAATTGATGAAGAAACGACTCCAAGCCAATATGTAACTAATGCTTCCTTTATATCGGCATAACATTGTGATTTATTGACCACTCATAGATATAACAAGGTACATAAATACAAACTGCGAAAGTGTGAACACAAAAGTAATTAGAAGGTGAAACGAGTAAACACCATAGTTTTACAAACATCTGCAGGTTATGAGAGTGAGTTTATATTTGACACTTCAGTCCAAAACATTATAAAAACAGCTTTACCTGGTACAATAAGGGTATAGCTGGTCCAGGAAGCACAGCTGCAAAAGATACATGTGTTCAATAAAAAGGATGTCGTCGAAAGAAAAAGCTGAATTATCCTATGTTTTAAAAAGAACTCGACCTTTGCTTTACTCATTTGGTCAATATAACTGATGTTACATAATAGTGCATAGATTACTTCGCCACTTATAGATAAATATACAAAGATATAATGCCAAGACACACCACACCCTCAGTGTCTAAACTATTAAGTTTGGATAAATATTGGTTAAAGTGTATAACTATTAAGTTTGGACAGCACAGTTTCTGTAACATTAACTAGGAAAACATGCTCTTAGAATTTGCAATTATATCTAATTGGTCATTCTTGAAAAGTCAATAACGTTAATGTTGGTACCTCCAGCATACATCGCAGAAAGAATTGAAATGGATTCAAGAAAACCAATCACAATAAAGGGTGATTTCGGGATAGCCAGCATCTCATCAGTCGTTATGCCAGCATTGTATCTCACCCGCAGCACAGAAAAGTAAATAGCCACATACCTGTCTATCATGAAAACCAAAATTGTTGGAAGATTCCATAACAAGTTACATTAAGAGCCCCTATATTTGAAAGAAAATTGAGGTAACGGTAGACCAGTGATCAAAAGAGGAGAGAGAATTGTAAGTGACTATTAACTTTAGGTTCATCTTCACCCAGTTTGAATTTGAAGGCAGAATTGTACTGATGTACTAATCATTTCTTAAGCTTCTATCTTTTATTTACTTGAATTGACAAGTTCCTGTTTCCCCATGTATGAAATTGATGAAAAGTCATTGCAATATGTCCAGGGAAGCCCTGATATTTAAAGCTAAAAATTACTTGTATTCATAATAAGTCTCTCGACATGCCGATCTATGCTCTACAATTGGTTTGCTGCCTCAAGATTACTTTACACAAACTGCACATAAGCATGATCTTCATGTGCGTCTGGTGGCTCAGAAACTTCCATTAGATGGAAATTTATAATAGGAATTGAAAATGGCCTGAATAAAATTGAATCGTTTCAAAATATGCTTCAAAGTCTAGACTAGGCATCCCTGGAGTCCATAATTTCCAATTTGATTTTGTTTGTAAAATATTTTCATTATTTATCTCAAGATTTTAAAATCTATAATTCTATTATTTTATAATTGTTTAATATCCCAAGGGCTGGAAATGTCTATTAGAACTGAAGTTTCTCCCACAATATTTTTCTTCATAATAATTATTTAATAACTAATACTATTTTATTAAGTATGGAAAATCTATGGGGACCTATCCCAAAACTTGAGACACGCCTCACCAACGCTTTTTACTTTAAAACATTGCTTTAAATGTACAGTGAAAAACCAAGTTGTTTATCTATATTTTCATGAAAATGAAAAACAAGAAGAATCGTCGATTGCAGACTGGTATTGTTAAATTTGAATATAATGAAAATGTGAAGGGAGAATATAGGACCTAGCACTTTCTACCCTGCTAAAAGCCATCGCTCATGGCAATGGTGCAACTTAATCAAATAACATTTGATTTCAAATACACAGAGCAAGTAATTAAATTCAAAAACCAATAATGAGAACCAATTAAAACCAGAAGAAAAACAATTATTGCAGAACATACACAAAACTGTTGAATTGAGCCAGAAAGAAAGGGTACTCCTTCATGGGGACAAGAGCAAGTTTCTGAAACACCCGAATCCAAATTCCAAGCACCAGAGTCGTGGCAGACCAAGCAACCACTGCAAGCTTTTTATCAGCACTCGGGTTTGACGATGGAGCGCCATCATCAGTTGAAGAAGTTTCAGCTAAAGCAGATGGAACAAAATGCCGAAAATGTGTATTAACGAATTTCCTGTCGTAAAATCTATCATTAAATATGGAGAACTTCAAATTATTAACAGATGGTTTCAAGGGGCGCAATCGCAACAGGGGAGGAGCTGGACTGAATCCAATCCCAGAAGCCCCATTTCTGCTGCCATTAATGGCGGTGGAAACAAAACCGTGCGCAGAGGGTTTAGGGCAGAGCAATTTCATGGGTGCACAAAGAAGAAGATACTTGTGAAATGAAAAAACGGAAAATCCACCAAAAATTCAACATTAGAAAGGAGAACAAAAGACCAATCCCCAAACCATCGCAAAGACGCAAACCATGCCGGAGTCTAAAATATGGATTTAGTCAAATGCGACATCGACAAGCATCATTATAATAATACTACAGCTACAGACTAATATACTAATAAATTACGAGCAGATATTAAAAAAGAAAAAAGAAAAAATCACTGAATACTCAGAGAGACAAAATTAACCTAATTCATTCACCTTTATCGCGATTCCCACTGGAACACGAAGATAGAATCGTAGACTGGATTCTTCATCAGGCTACCAAGAAGATCTTCACCATTTGAATCCACCAAACGCAGAGTTTTTACATGAGGCAAACCATATTCCAACTGTGGATGCAAATTGCAAAATAATATGTTTATTCCCATCGTATGCATTGCTAGTACCTCAACCTGGAGATGATACTATGGAGATTCGTTGCGTTTTGGCCCTTTTGGGGAATGTTTGTAGAGGATGAATGCAAAATGAATTTATTGAAAAATATAATTTATTATAGGGAACATATATTGAAAAATAAAGTATGTAGTTTAGTATATTTTGGTTGAATAAAAGATACTTTTCTAAATATCTGTGGCTTTTTCTTTTTCTTTTTTTTTTTGGGGAAGGTTGAAAAGAAAGAAGTATTCAATAAAATGCTAAAAAACGCGGATTGGATTCTCTACTGCAAAAATATATTTCATCTCATATTCTAACGCACGGATTATTGACACGTGTGTAAAAGTTACTGTATGAAAAACCCACAATTTAGTCTTGATTTATGCTTTAAAAATTCATTTGGTAACTTTTTATACACGTGCCAATCCATATAGTGGAATAGGAGATGAAACAGTGTTTTGCAATAGAAGTCTTGTCCAGAAAAAACGGTAATGACAGTACATAATGACACTTTTTTTCTTTAACAACACAAACAAACAGAAAAATCATGATGGAAATAGAGAGAGGAAAAAAACCCCTATAGAACTTTGAATCTTGAAAGTCCTAAATCCGACTCAAATGACAATGAATCTTCATGAGGTGATAACTTACACAACCAATTATAAAGAAACGAATGACCACGAAGCCAAATTTTCTACAAATATGCAGATTTGACGAATAAAATTAAAGCGCATGCAAGCCAAGCCAAATAATTTTACATTATCGGAAAAAAAAAAAAAAAACACTCTTAGGCCACAACAGAGGGGAGAAAAAAAACCACTTAAAGAGGGAATAAACCTATTTTCACAAAGGCTCCATTTGGTTGGATGATGGTGATAAGCTTCATTAATTCACATTATATTACTTGGCCTTATTCAATTGATATATTAATGTTTAATATATTATTTGTTTGAAGGATTAGGATGTGGGATATATGTAGATTTATTAATTGGTTGTTTGGTTGCATTATATAATAAATGTCCAAATACTTCTATAATTTTTTTTTGCCCTTCACTTTCCATTGATTTTCCAATATTACCCCTATACCATACTTTAGCTTTTGGATACCTAAGGGTAATTAAGTAATTTTCAAAAGCAATAAAATGAGTTGGATTATACATCCCACCTAGGGGGTGAGATATCTAATAACTAAAGGGGTTGATAAATAACCGGGCCACACCCATTTCAAGGGTCTTTCATGTGTGAACCAAACAAAATAATAGAAATAAAATAATAAAAAAATGTGTGATATCCCATCCATAAACCCCGACCAAACGGAGCCTTAGGGAATAATAATACTCCCATAAGAAGGGAAAAACATAAAAATAAAGAAAGAAACAAAGAAATAAAGCGATGAATTTTTGAGAACTCTAATTTTGGATATGAAATAGAGAATAGAGATTGCTATGGTTTAGGCATTAATATTAGTGGATATTAATTAATACTAGGACAAATTCAAAATAGGATCATATTCTCTAACCCCTATTAAGTCACATATGAGATAATATTTATCTCTGATTTGAATATGAATTTAATATTTAGGCACAATTATCTTCATTAAATAAATTTTGTCGATTTTAATATATTCAAGTATTTATATTGTCAATAAAATACTCCATTAAAATAATTAAATAAATCCTCACACATATATATGTTGGATAAGTTTTGCATCAACCATATCTACTTAGTAAATTATATACCTCGCTTGCATATGATCGATACTTGATCAAGCTTAATGTTGTTTTTGAATTTTGATAGCTATTTAAAAAGCTCGTAATACATAATAGGCTCGACACGTGATCAAGTTAATACTTGATAGCGGATTTAGCCACCCTTGACGTGATATGTAATCAAGCCCATATCGTCTCTTCCACTTTTCTTTTTTAATTCTATTTCATATTCTATTGTATTGGAGAATGATACGTGTATAATAATGTCATCATCTTGTGCACTTGTCATTTATCCAATACAATTGACTACGAAGTAAATAAAAAAATCATGGATCACTAAAAAGACACGATATATAATCCAACTCAATATGCAAGGATAAAATTTGAAAAAAAAATATACTTAATCATCACATTTAATAATGTCGTGCAAGCAAACAATATATTGGACATGATTGATATCTAATATTTCAACATACAATCCATTATATAATCATATCAACTGAGGTAAACAGTGCCTAAATTGAACATAAAATCTAATTGATTGGACGTAAAAGATAAAACAGAAATACTTATATAATTCTACTAGATGTTTTATATCAAACGATTGCACAATCATAAAATTTATTTAATATAACATGATTCTCATCATTTAATTCATAAAATAATAAAACTAAAAATATTTAGCTAAAAGATTCCGGGCCCTTATTCTGGGCCCTCGAGACGGATGTAGTCATACATGACTCCCTGAAATGGGCCGGTAGCATTTGATTGTGTCAAATAAATTGTGTTGTTTCCTTGAACTAGTGAAGTGTTTGGTAATCCCACATTAAACAGCCTGTAAAGCCCGTGAATACCATGTCTCGCAATTGTGTTGTCTTTTCCAATTAATCCAGTCGTGAATAATGGAGGGTTTTCATTCGGGTTATTAACCCGGACCTAAAATGTAAAAAAAAAAAAAGTTTAAAGAATTATCAATTAATGGGCATGTCAATAAGCATGAATAAACAAACGAGAGCGATTTTTTAATAGTAATTTTGTGTTGCATTTATCATACATGCAAGGTCGTGTATTTAATTATTTCAAATGTATATTTTGAGGGGAAAAAAAGTTTAATTGAGATAATTAATTAATTAATTAAGTGGTAATAAGCCAAATTGGTCACTTATGTTTTGTGAAAATAAAAATGTCATGTTTTAAAAATACGTTTTTAGCCATTTTGACTAAAAACTAACGGTCATATCCTTCGTGTATTCTCTAGTGATGTATCTGGCCATTTTTCAAAAAAATGATATATATTAATATATGTACATCACTCGGTACCAAGTCATGTATCTTGGTCCAAGACATATAACTCAGATACCGAGTTATGTACCAGTATAAATGAATAGAATGGCAAAGTGGACAATTGAACTAAAAAAAAACTAAAAAACATGGCTAAAAATATTTTTGCTGCGGAGAAAAGACCAAAAATCCGACGAACTCGTTAATTAATGCAGATGTACCTGCAATTCGGCTTGAGCTGCAGAAGCAAGTGCCAATCTCAATGTGTATGTTCCGTTTGGTTCAATGGCGTCCAAATTGAACTTAATTTGCCATGTTGTTGCTTGGTATGTTTTTTCATCTTTTTTCCTGAAAAGCCAAGAAAAAAGATTGGGGGAAATTTTATTTTATTTTTAAAAACAGGTATTTATTCCCTGGTTCCACTATTATATTGAGATTTCTATACGTGTTAAAATTGAAAGTTTTGTTGATAAAAAAAAGGTGCAAGTTTTGCTCTTTTTTTTTATAAATAAAATTGTCATCAAAAGTACTGATTGAGAATTAATGGTGTCACACTACTGCTTTAGGTGATGATATTTATTTTAAAAAATATTTCAAAAAACCGAAGCTTAATTTAGTTTTGCAAAATAAGGAAAAAATAATAAATTTTAAATAAAACAATATTCAATGTTTTTATTATTAGTGGCTATAGTACTATCAGAAGGAAAAAAAAAATATAGCACCTGGTAACTTGGGCATAGAACCAGTCTGTGGCGTAATTGCTCTCTCCAACTACATAGACTAAGTCTCCATTGGGATATAATTCAGAATATCTCTCCCATAGTCCATATTGCCTGAACCTACTTAATCATATACACCCAAAACTTAGATGAGTTTATTAATTGAAAAAGAAGAATATAAATGAGATAAACATAATCAACGCTACTGATAGATGAGTTCATCATTTTAAATTTCTAAAAAAAAATAATTTTAAGTGAATAAGAAATCAATGCGTAAATTAATTTTTTTAAATATAAAGGGGTAGAAATGCAAAGGGTCACATCCCACGTTGAAAATATGGAACAAGTTTGACTTTTTTTTTATATATAATTTTACTTTCGTAAGAAGTAATTTTGCATAACTTTTTATGGTGCATCCTAGTAGATCAAATGAGTTTTCACTATTTACAAGCTAACTCAAGCAACTACGACATGCAAAATGGCGTAACTAGGACGCGAGAGTGGGATGAGCTGATGGAAAACTGAAAAAAAAAGTTCCTATAAACTATAACTTATTATGTGTTTTGGTTTTAAAAAACTTATTATTTGTTTTTAAAATACCATAAGGAAATCAGGGGAATAAAATAAAAATGGGGGTCGGGGCCCTCTAGTTCGGTAGTCAGATTTTATGTTCCACTTTTGGTATTTTACTTTCTATTTCACTACTTGGATGATGAACAAGTGTATAAATACCAAAAAATCAACAGAACGTGTTTATCTTGTAAACACATGTCCATCATCCGAGTAGTAGAACATAAAGAGGAACACAAAAAAATGAACTTGAAATCTGTTTCCCGAACTCCCTTGCACACAACATTTATAAGAAGACATGATTATTCGCACATTTACTCACTGATCGACTTTAACAAAATATTCATTGAAAGATTGAAAAAAAATTAGCACAATAAAGTAGAGCTGACAATTTTTGACCCGGTCCGACCAACCTGAGAATTGGGTTGGATTGGACTATGTTTTTACATGCCCGAAATGAGTCGGACCTACTTTGCCCGACCCGAAGCTCGAGTGATCCGATGGACCCGACACATTCTACACATAAAAATGTGTATAGGACTGGGATGGGTCGAGTAAAATATCGACCCGAGTGATTTCCGACCCGACTAGACCCGATTTTGAGCATTAGCCCGATATCCGATCCGAGCTTTTGCCAGCTCTACCACAAAGTAGTATTAATTTAATTTCACTTTGAGCATTAAAAAAACATAAAAAAAAGAAGGTTGAATAATTAAAGATAAACCTGTCAGGATGATCCACATAAAGTTTGTTGATGTATTTAGGGTTAGGGTCAGGAACGTAAAATTCACGGGCAGAACGGTCAGGTATTCCAATTTCCCATATCGTTGGTCCATCCCTGGGTGGCTCATACACGACCGTACCCATATCAATGTTGCATCCTGATTAATTTAATTTATCATTCAGAATTAATTATTAATTGGTAATTAATTAATTAACTTTGTAATCAAAACTTTAAAAAGAAATAAATAATTAACCTGGGATTATGCTAATTAATTCATCGTGTCTGAAATCTCCAATAAATCCAGGGATCCATGCATAGATATTATATTCTCCAGTACGGATGTTGTTGATGGAAAAATAACCTAGTTCATCTGCTCTTGTCCAAAATTGATAGCCCTAAAAATAAATTCAATATTTATATGCTATATTTCATGCTACATTTGAAGTGAATTGAAATTTCTTCATTTTGATTATTTATACTCGAAAAGTTTTAAAATGGAAGCGGAATTGTAGAATAATTTAGTACTACCTCCTATTTAAAATAAAATAAGTGACGTTTTAAGAAAACACACACATTAAGGACTGTGTTAAAATACACAATTTACCCTTAATTAGTCATAAATATTGCTTTTGAACAGATTAAATTAGTTGGAAAATGTGCATTTAAGGGTAATTTGGGAAAATATTTTCTCATCAGCCTTGAAATGGCAAAATGTCATTCTTTTTGAAAAAAAAATCAAGTCTCAAACAACATTTATTTTGAATAGGATAAAGTATATATATGAAAATAAAACAAGTACATGTATGAAAAGATGTGAAATATTATTAAAAATACATTTAAAAAATAAAAAATAAAACAAAACTTCCTGAAAGTAAAACAAAACGAGTTCTCAAATTTTATTATAAGCCTAGAACATAAATAAAATGGGTAATTACAAAAAAAACTACCCTTCAAGTCTAGCCTAGTTACCCAAAAAAAAAAACTTCTAAATTATGAATACCCCTTTGAGATTTATATTTACCTAATAAATACTCCTCTGTAGTTTTAAAAGATAACCGTAAAAAAAGGGATAATTACAAAAACACCCCCAAGGTTTGGGTTAATTACAAAAAAACCCATACATGTTTCAAAATTACAAAAAATCCCTTCAAGTTTCGTTTGCCTTAAATTTAAGGTGGGTAACTGTAAAATTTTTGTAAATATCAGGGTTTTTTTTTTGAAATATTTTCGTAAACCACCGGGAAAAATGTAAGACGGAATCAAACCTTAAGGGGTTTCTTGTAATTTTCAAAGAACTCTAGGTATTTTTTTTATAATTAGCCCAAACCTTAGAGGTGTTTTTGTAATTATCCCTAAAAAATTAAAAGTTTTCCAGAAACAATTGTAGCAAAAAATGCATTAATTAATTACCTTGCCTTCTGTTTGCCAAGATCCAATTTCTCCTGGTGGAGCCAAGCCAATGTAAGCACCATTTGCCATCATATAATCATCACTCATACACCTAAAATAATGACAAATTTAAAATTGTCATATATATAATCAATTGCTTTTAAAATAAATAAACTAAAAAAAATTAGAACTAATTAATAATGTCAAAAAAGATTTAATTTTCATGAAAATTAATTAAGATATAGATTTACCTGTCTCTTACAAGTAATTTGCCACTAATATTGCCCCTCTCAGCTGATGTTGGAAAATCCTGTGATGCTGGAAAGCTATAAGGCCAGCTTTCAACTTGTTCCAACACCTATTAATCCATCAAATATAGGTCTATTTGAGTCCTTATCTGTTTTGTGTAATTTTATTTAAGACTTAATTACAAAATTAATCCTGTGACTTTAGGGTGGTGGCATTATTTAAGGGCTTTTAATGTTTTCACTTTGCAAAACAGGACTCTAACATAAAAAAAAAATCTGGTACATTAAGGACAATAATTGCCAAAAATCCAAGAATTGGCCGGAATTTGATGGTGTGGCCACTACATCATCGCCCCTAATTGAGAATTTTCAATTTTCCAGTGGAATTAGTGATATGAATGCTGATTGAGATTCATTTTGGACATAAGGGCCACGTGTGTAGGCCTTATGTCCAAAATGAATCCAAATTAGCACGCACATCACTAATTCAACCGAAAATTAAAAATCCCAATTAGGGTGATGATGTGGTGGTCATGTCATCAAATTTTGGCCAATTTCCGAATTTATGCTGATTTTTGTTCTTAATATGCCGGATTTTTTTTAAATTAAAGTCCTGTTTTGCAAAGTGAAAAAAATAAAAACCCTATGATGCCACCTTTCTAAAGTTACGGAACCAATTTTGCAATTAAGCCTTTATTTATACCATTGCGTATACACTTATTTTAGTTAAATAAAATATCATAAGAGGCAAATTATAGCGACCATGTATAAAATAATGTCATTATTATATACATGACATTAATATAGGGAATTGAAACACCATAAAGAATATTGGAACATAAGCTAGGTTATTTGCCCATTTAGTATTGACAAAAATGCTATTTAACCTACTAATTTAATTTTAATTACCTGTTGTTTGGCATCTTCCCAAAGCAAAAATGGGTTGTCCCCCTGGGCTGCAGAATTAAGATAGACAAAAACAGGACCAAAAACTTTCTTCCATGCTTCACCTTCTCCAAATTTCACCACTAAATCCTCCCCTCCATAATGAGCACTAACAAACATCTGACCCACACACACATCATCAAATCAATTAAGTCAATTTTAACTGTTCTCCGGACTAGTCGGATGTAAGTTCGGAACCCAATTTCAAAAAAAAAAGAATTAAAAAAAGTAAAGCAATTATATATAAATGTATGTTTTATTTAATTTTTTGAAATTAAATAAAAAATGACTTATATAGATTGTTTAATATATATTCATACTTACAGAAAGTGTAATTGGCCCAACATGAGAAGTAAGGTCTTGTTTGGAAGGCCCTCCTGTTCGAAATTCATTGCTAGGCATTATGAGCCAAAAACCCACACTTGGTTCCTCACATATCCATCCATGGACCTTTACATCTTTATTATCACCCGAGTATTGGTACTTGTCATCCACCTTTACATACCAACAATTGGAACCAAACATGACTGAAGCGAGAAAAAAATTGCAATTTTTGGCCCCGTAACTATAGAGGGGTAGCAAAATTGGTCTCATAAAAATCACATTTTTTCGCACCGATTGTAAAAAATGTGTGAATTGAGTCATTTAATTTTAAATTGAAAATTGAATATTTTGCCGGAAAATGTCATGTGATTGACGCGTGACCTCCCAACTTTCCGCTGATTTTGTAATTTCTGACAACAAAAAATTCAATTGCAAATTTTTTTTTCCAAAATCTAATTTCTACGAAACCAAATTTGTCACTCTCTATAATTACGGGACTAAAATTGCAGCATTGCCAATTTTTAGACATTAGAGTCTCCCACTTGTGTGAGCTGTCTATAGTGTGAAATCGTCGTCTCAGTCACACCACGATGCCAACTAAAGTGGAATCCATCACCGCATTCACACTAAGATGTTAGTCAAATGGTGTAACTGCAGTGATGGGTAATCTTGTACACGTGACGTTCATCCAATACAGTGCACCATGGAATAAGAATGTAGAATATATAGGAAATCTCAATCAAGTTTATTTGGTGTTGCATTACGTATTTCAATATTATTATTACACGCCAAGTGTATAAAATGACATCAACAATGCATGTGTGGTGCATATTTCAATAATGTTGAAATAGGAAATGAAATATTATAACAAAAAAATGATTCGAACAGAGATTGAGATTTCATGTTCCAGTGTTCTACTCCCTATTCTATTACATCAGATGAATGACATGTGTACAAGATGATGTCACGATTGCACATGTATCATTCATCTAATATATGTGAAATGGAGAGTGGAACGGGAATAGTGGAACAAGAGATCTCGTCCCTCTATCTATGAGATTATAAGGAATAGACATAAATAGATTCAAACAACATACTCTTTTTATTTATCTTTTAACTTCCCATTTTTTATTTTGCAGGATAATTTATTTTTTGTACAAGAAATTATATAAATACCTCTCCTTTGAATTCAGGCTCAACAGGATTAACAAGAAGAACAGCTTCTGGATAATCCAATGGTTGAGCTCTACCAGGTAACCTGTCATCTGGTAATGGCATGTACCTTTGCCTGTTGTCTGCCATGGCCATATAGTGAAACCTATTGATCATTCAATTAATTAAAAATTACAAAATTAAATTCATTTAATATTTATGGATAACTACAAAAACACCCCTGAGATTTGGGCTAATTACAAAAAAACCCATAAATGTTTCAAAATTTACAAAAACCCCATCAGGTTTGATTACGTGTTAAATTTAAGATGGTAACTGTAGTATTTTTACAAATATCAGGGGATTTTGATATGTTTTTTCGCTTATGAAGGAGAATATGTAAGACATAATAATCAAACCTCAAGGGATTTTTATAATTAGCCAAAATCCGGGTTTATTTTTGTGATTATCCCTAAATCTAGCGAGTCTCTTGTGAGACAGTGGCCGCATCGTGAAACGACGTGCGGACGGTGATCTTGTTAGTGGAAAAAGTGATACTCAATACACTTTGTTCAATACACTAATTTTAGTGTATTGAGTATAACTTGTTACATTAAAAGTATTCCCGTTGCCTGATCATGACCGCCTCACACAAGTTTTTGTGATATCTAATTATTTTGACAGGACTTATTAAATATATTTTTTTTTTCAAACGATAGTTTATTCATAAAACGCAACTCAACAAACTACAGTACCATTACAATCGTAGCCGAAGGGCTAAGGACCGACAAGACTAATACTAAGCCAAGCGGGGAATTGGTCGAACCAATTCAAATCAACATCACTATCCAAAGCACTAAGAGCTAATCTATTCTGATTGAAACTCTCGGTATGTCTTGAACACAAAACACAAAGATCGAACAAAAACATAATAAATAGATGTATTCGGCTATTTTCCTACCACCCGATTCAAAAGTCGATTTTAATTGAGATTGGAGACGATATCCTTCCCATCTATCTCTATGAAAATGTTCTTAAGGCCAATCTTGTAAGCAATACCCATTGCAACTCGAACTCACAGAAGGGTTGATTCATGAATCCTTAGAAGGATCCCTAGAAAAAGTCCATGCTCGGATGAAAGTCCTATTATCGTCAACCACCCAACCTCCAAAACACACAAAGATCATTCAAAAATAAACCAACACCGACCACCGAGAAGATAGGTCCTGTGTGTTTACCTTTTCCAAATCGGGTTGAGTCAAAGCATCCAAAGTCAAGATTTTCCTCCATGAATGCTTCCCTGTTTCCTTAATTCCTGTAAATCGTTCCATTCTTGACCACCCATCACGATCACTTCCTCTCCATCCATAGAATTTTATAAAAACCCCATAAATTTCCGGTTTTCCATAACCACCACCAAATGTAGGCCGATAATTGCATCCTATTTTGATTTGTCACATTGTAATCCAAACAAGCAATTAGCTTCCACCATTTTGCGAAAGCCAGATCATATTCCTCATTGATCCTCCAATTGTGTGAGCAATCCAACAAACAAACATTCCTCCGTTTTTACCCATTGTATCCAAACATTTCCATCGATCCGCCAATTTGACTTCTTGCAAACAATAACAATAATTTTTTTCTCTTTTTCATTTCACAAAGAAAAACTAATTCCGGAGGTGGAGTTTCAAAGCCTCCTTAAATGGGAAATTGTATAGGGTCCTCCCGACCCCTCTACAATTCCACACACATATCTTCATTGATGGGGATGGGCCCAATCAAGGTTGGCCACCTCCACCTTACTTTTCTCTTCCCGATAACTCTCTAGAACTTGATCAATTTATTTTTTCCTCATATCCACGGGCTGATCAATATCTTTCAATAAGATTATGTTGTCTTTTGCACCCACTAATATTTTTAGCTTGGTCCAAGCAAAAATCCATCGATTTCTTTGAGCATACCGACCTTCCCATTTACCCTCCCTCCTCTTCTACTTTGGTTCCTTTTTCTACCCGATTTCGCCCCTCCCTATGACATTGTTTTGAATTTCTTTAAAAGGAGTTCTATTTCTTCCATAAGGATCACAACATCCACCATATCCTCGCTAATCAATAAGCATTACATTTTCTTTGTTCCAATCCTCTTGAAAAACCTCCATATGAATGGGATTAGCCTCCATCTCTTTTGTTGCCTCAACACCTTTGGAAACTCCAACTCTCCTTCATTAAGACCACCCATAATAATGGGCCTAATACTATTCGCAACCCCCACCTTTTCTCGGGAGTGATTCAACTATGTTATCCTCAACCAAAGCCACTTGAGGCAAAACATCCACCGACTTAATAGAACCGAGTTCTCATCGAAACAGTGGGTTTTTTAGAGAGTGTAGTGTCCTTAGGATATTTGCTAAAAAATTTATTACGTCGAACCTCTCGAAACCCGAAGCCACTCGCCAAACCGACCTTCCTCCAGTTTATCCAATCTAATATCCTCCTCCTAGTCGAACATCCCCTCTCTAGATGCCCCACCATCCCGCAAAAACAAAACTTTGCAAGTTTTCATATCTAAAGTCGACCCACACCTTTTCGGAATTTAGTGTAATGAAGGCTCGCAAGAGTGGCTTATCAAGGTTCACCACCACTTAATTTTAATAAACATGCCTTTCGCTACCAGTTTGGGGACCAACACGTCTACAGGATATTATCAAATTTCTTACCAATTTTCCTTCCAGTTTCCACCCCAATCCGTAAATACGGCAAATTCCACACTTGAACCCACAATTCCACCGAATTTAATCGGTCGGGCTTTTTTCCAAAATATCCTCGGCCCATTCTTTCAAAACCAGATAAAGACCATCGAAAGACCAAGTTTTCCCACGTAAAACTCGATTTTGTCCTCCGCGAGAAAAAAATGAATCGATACAAGTTGACACCAACCTCTCGAATCAGTAAATCTCTCTTTCGTTTGCCATATAGCGACACGTGATTTCTAAACCCAACAAAATTAACTCTCTTTTCCCATACGGTTTCCCAATAAGGCTCGCCGCTTTCTTCTTTTCGTTTGATGATATCTTTTTTCAAGCAATATCTCATCTTTTTCTTCAATAGATAGAGAAAAAGACTTTAATCATCAACAAGATCACGAGCCATAATTACCATCGATCCGCACTCTCGGATCTCAAATAAACCGCCACAATCAAGCCACATGTAATGGAAGACAAAAACTCGGGTCGGGTCAGTCGCAACGGCCCGTTAGACGGATCGACCGCGACCAAGTCATTTTGGTAATTTCACGCTAATGGCATTTTTGTAATTTTCAATTGTATTAGTTGTTACACCGAAAAATATTACTTGTTGCTCTTAATTGTATTAGTTGTTACTATTTTGAAAAGTATTAGTCAAAAACATATTTTACCACGAAATTGTCCCTTTTAATTATAAAACAGAGAATTACTACGAAGTTATAAAAT
Source organism: Rehmannia glutinosa (assembly GCA_016081115.2). Lineage (NCBI taxonomy): Eukaryota > Viridiplantae > Streptophyta > Magnoliopsida > Lamiales > Orobanchaceae > Rehmannia > Rehmannia glutinosa. The sequence goes on along the minus strand of CM071928.1, from coordinate 83,544,958 downwards.
CTAATACATGTTTTTAATACATCTAATACATTAGAATAACGTGTAATACATTTCTACAAAGTTGTCTCTTTTAATTATAAAATGTATTAATTCTTACAAACGTATTAGTCATCATTCTAAAAAGTATTAGCGATTCCGAAATGTATTAGTAATTTCAAGAGTTTTTTAGTATTTTCTCCGGAATATACTCCCAAATGTATTAGCAATCCATCAAAAAGTATTAGTAGTTCCTCGAAAAAGTATTAGTAGTTTCTAAAATAAATTAAATTTTTCTCCGAAATGTATTAATAGTCTTCCGGGAAAGTATTAGTCGATCCTTCTAAAAAGTATTAGCGATTTTTCGAAATGTATTAATAGTTCCCCGAATATAATTAAATTTTTCTCCGAGAAATGTATTATGAGTCCTTCTCAAAAGTATTAGTCGTCCTTCTAAAAAGTATTAGCAGTTCTTCTTAAATGTATTAGTAGTTCTTTGAAGAGTTTTAGTTTTTCTCATTAATATACTCCTAAAATGTATTAGTTGTCCATCGGAAAAGTATTAGTAGTTTCTCGAAAAAGTATTAGTAATTGCTAGAGAGTATTTTAGTAGTGCTCATGCAACGTATTAGTTTTTTTTATAAAATGTATTAGTATTTCTACATAAAAGTATTAGCTGATACTAAGACTTGTATCATTTATTGCAATATTCATTCTTCAAATCACCTGAAGAGAAAAACAGAGCATCATCCCCATGAGCCATCACCTCCAACTCTAACTGGTGAAGCTTGCAAACACTTGATTGGTCATTTTATGTGCTTTCACTTCACAAATCTTCATCCAACTATCAAAATCCTTATTTCTCAACCATCCCATTAAAAATCCATCTGAACCGCCTCCGTAAACTAATCTCCCATCCTCAGAAATCACAACAAAATTCAATGAAATGTCCTTATTACCCTCCAAAATTCCCTGAAGACAATGCACATTATTTTTCCTTGTTTTCCCACACCTTAATTTTTCCATCTCGCAAATGATGAGTAAACGATCCGTTTTTCGCGACGAGCCCGTTTATCGCATCATCATGGGCCTTGATGGATTCCAAACACTTGAAATCAGACATTCTCCAAATGAAATGTATAAGTGGGGAATGTCGGCTCGAGCGCACTCGTTGTGGTTGGAGGAGGAAGAAGAAGAAGAAGCTGGGAAATTAGGGCTCTAATCCAAATGGGCTTTTTTCTGTATTTTTTTTTGCACGGATCCGGGTCAGCGAAATGGGTAAGGTATGTTGACCCGTCTAACGAATCTTGATCCGTTAGACGGTCTGACAGGAGACTAGCTCGTAATGGAAAAAGAAACCAAGACAAAAGAAAGGAAAGAAAAAGGAAGGACAAAGAAAAAGCAAGAAACAGTCAAAATGACAAAGATTCTTGAGACAAAGCAGCAAACTTTATTAATGGTGGTGGGTGGAGGTTAAGAAAAGTGTAAATGAGGTCCCCATGAGTAGACACACACAACAAAACTAGAGTTAAATGCATGACCATATCATAAATCATAAACACAACCAAACCAACCCAACTAAAAACCAATGACCCTATTTATATATATTTTATCAAACTTTTTCATGGCTCCCAAGTTCATACAACAAAGCATCGATTCTCAGAGCAACAAAAAACAGAGAAGAAATGAAACCAACTCAACCAGCGGCGGCCAACGAAAAATAGGGAAACATGGAAGAAAGACAAAGACAACAACTAGGGTTTTCTCTAGAGAGAGAAACTAAGACACTCCCACAAAGAGAGACTAAAAATAGAAATGACTTATTAAATATATAGGATAATGTAATTATATTAACTTGTCTTTCCTAAGCTTGAATACAATTCTGGTTTCATCAAGGTTGAAAGCAGGCCATCCTTCCAAATGTTCGTAAATCGCATACGAATAGAAGCCTGATGAACCACGAAGCATCACGAATCTACAAAATTAATAAATATCATTAATTTCAAGTTATTTATAATTTATTTCCATCTCTCAATAATAATTAACTACTTATATATATGTATAAAAATTAAAGTTTCTAATTAATTATAACCTTTTGTCTATGTTTAATGGTCCAAGCTTGCCCTGGAGAGAAGTATCCCATGTTCTTGAGAATGATAGCTCTATCTGCTCTTCTGTTTCCACCACTACTTCAAACTTTGTGCCATGAATCCTGCATTTTGACAAGTTACTTTTGTTGTTGTTGGTACGGAATTACTCAGATTAGTGTTCTAAAAAAAACGCCTGGCGCTAATTGTGTTGGAGGAGGGTTATCTCAAGTTTAGAAGAAAAGGGGTTATTTAGAAATTGGAAGTTGGAAGAGGAATTATTTTTTCTTTATAGTAGGAGGAGGTTATTTAGGCTAATAAATATAAGAGAGTTTTTGGTGGAGAAATATTTGCTTGTATTGATTCTTCTCAAAATTTGGCTTGTTACAAAATGATCAAGACACCCCTATTTATACTACTACAACTTCCTAACCAATGGCTAGGATTTATTTGATCTAATGGCTATAATTCATCCACTAGATAATCATCCTCCAAAATATCTACTTTACTAGAATATTCTACAAGATTTCTACATATAATATCTAAGATATTTTTTAAGACTTTTCTAGATATATTCTAGATCTTGGGCCATTTGAGGCAGGCTCTCATTCTTTTCTTTTATCTCAAAATTAATCTTCCAAGCCCAATATTACTTGGGCTAAATCAAGTTTAATTTCCAACAAATTGGGCGCAAGAATCTGGGCCTAGGCAGAAGCGAGCACAGGCGGGGTTGGACGAGACACAGACGGGGGCTTTATCGGAAGAAAATCAAAGGCAGACAAGGAGCAGCGCTTGAAAGCGGGGATGGAGATTTTAGAAAGCGATGGCGAGATTGGGAATGGTATGGCTCACGGGAATTTTCTAATTAAGATTTGTAGTGGTATTTGTCTAAATTCGAAGTCATTATATTTTGGGAGACATTTTGACAAGAAAGTGCGCGCAAGAAAATGGATGATTACAAAAACACAATTGCATAAGGTTTAGCTTAATTATGAAACTACACTTATATTTCAAAATTACAAATATCCCTTAAACTATCTCAAGCGGTTTGCATTATTTAGTGCATATTTCGCACTATTTTTGGTACAAAATCTGCACTTCATTTCCAATAGTTTGCAATAAATTTTATGCTACATAGGAATATTCTACGTTATTCTACTTTGGTGCATATTATCATACACTAAAATCATTATTTAAAACAAGAAGAAAAGAATTTTTTGAGCACAATTACAGTGTTGCGCAATTTCTGGCGCAAAACTATTCACATTTTCAAAATTACGCAGGATTTTGCGCAATGTTGGTCGCAAATTTTTGCTCCAACTTGAAGATAGGACACTCTCTTGGAAGATGATCTATAATATTGCAAAATGTCACTGAGATTTGAATTTACCTAACAAATTACCCACTCCTAAGGGGCGACTTGTGAGAGAGAAACAAATGTAAATGGAGTGTTTATAATTCTGAAAGATAACTGGATTTTTTTGTAATTAAGCTGAAACTCATGAGTAAAACTTATAATTTCTATTTATTGTCACTTTGCCAAAATTCCTAGTCATTTTCTAGTAAGATATGCAATAAAAGACCAGATCCTGTTTGAAGGATTTGAAAAAAAAAAACATTCAATGTATATTTATTATTTTTACTACATACACTTCAAATGTTCCTGTAGTTCCAGTGCTTCCTGGTGGACTCCAAACAAAGTCCCAATACCTGCATAAAACATTTAAATTTTCCTTCACTTTTTTTAATAAAAAAATTATATAAATTCTGTCACACTCCAAAAATATTAGTATGAAAAAAATTGAACCGATTGAGAAATAAATTAAATGTTCTATATTACCCTCTATTAGATTCATCATTTGCAATCTCAAGCAGATTGTCAATGCGATTGTATTTTATGGCAATCACAATCCCATCTGGTTTTGATAGTGTAACTCTAAGAATCCCATTTTCCATAGTCACCTGTAATCAAGCACGAAATGCACGCAAAATTGCAAAATCGGTCATGTAACACAGTGTCGTGTCAAAATTGGTCCTATTCGATTTAAAAGTATTAATTTAGTCATGTAAGTACTAAGATTAATTGCTCAATTTGAGTCAAGTTTTAGCTGGAATATTGCAAAACCAGCACGTGACTCGCACGTGAGGCCCCCAAAGGCAAAATTACAAAATTAGTCCTGTAACTAAAAGGCGGTTGCAAAAAGGTCCTGTAAAATGCTCGAATTGCAAAATAGTCCTGTAACTATGCACAATTTTGAAAATTAGTCCTACAAATTGCACAGATTGCAAAATAGTCCTGTAACTTATACTCGAGTCTCAATTTTAGTCCTAATTTCAGTGGAAATTTGAAATTTCACCGGATTTTTATCACGTGACCGGCACATGTAATTCAATTTCTAGTGAAATTAGGACCAAAATTGATACTCAAGTATCAGTTACAAGACTATTTTGCAAAATCATACATAGTTACAAGACTATTTTGTCATTTGAAAATTTTGAAGGACTTTTTTGCGACCACCTTTTAGTTATAGGACTAATCTTGTAATTTTTCCGGCCCAAAAATTGGGAATCTTTTTCCATTTCCGACGTTTTTTGGTGACAGTATAGTTTTGATGAAGATTATCTTTTCCATAACCATTTTGAGAAACTAGAATAGTGTGCATAATTAAATATAAACTTATATGCATCAAAATGAAGCAAGGGATATATGCAGTTTGTGAAAATTAAACCATGGTGAATTAAATTAATTGAAATGCAATTTCTACAAAAATATATATCAAATTAATGCTCTTTTTCTTACATGGTGATCTCGAATGTGCAATTTTACAGCTTGCATTGTTTTCCTCTTGGGTTGTATCTTTCTTATTCCTTGCCAAAAAAAAAATAAAAATGAAGAGAATGTTGTTTAATGATTTGTTTTCTTGCCTCCATATATATAATTCAATTTCAAGACTTTTATTTGACATGGTGTGGAGTTAATTTTCAGTGAGATTTTGTGTATCTTTACGTTACTGCTTTCAAAATAATAGTTCATTTTATGACATCACATTATTACTTTAACTGAAATTCCACCCACAAATTTGACAATTAAAAAAAAGTTCTTATTTTGGAAAAAATAAAAAAGCCATATATTTTGACATTAGAGTCATAAATTTAAGAGGGAAAATAGTGTTGCCTAAGCAAGAGATTACAATATTACTTGAATTACAAAAAAAAAAGAGCATAATTTCTTAAAACTTATATGATATCATGATATGTTGTGTAGCTTGCAAGAATGGCTAGGTAGCCTAACTGGATCTACGTGGGATTATTTCTTTTTTAAATTGTGTATCATCTCTTATTTCAAGTATCATATATCATCATCTTTACGCAACTCTAGTCGTCGGCCATTTTTTATATTTTTCTTGCTCTCTGCAAAAATAACATGTTCTCTAGGAGTGGAAATTAAATTGGATATGCTTTCATTTCGAAAATTTCATTTTGCTAGAGAATAGTGGTAAAAAAATTTGGAAGAAAAAAGATGAATTTTGAGAGTGTGATTGGATGTGAGATGAAAAAGTAATTATGAAAGTTGATTTGATTTAAAAATAGTAAAATAATGATTGAATATGATTGGTAGTTAGAAATGTATGAGTGAGTGAATAGTGAAATTTGTGGGAGAATGTGTAATAATGATTAGTTTTTTGTGAAAAAATGTGTAAATGTGAAATTGATAAGTGGAAAAATGAGAAAAAATAAAAGTAAGAGAATAATATATTTTCTGGAATTTTTTATAAACAATCACATGTTTGGTCAAAAAAATTCTCCAGCGGAACAAAAATAGAATCTCTTCTGCATCCAATCGCAACCTTAGTTTCTTCCTTTCATTGGAGTAGGTTTCTCCCCTATGTTGGAGTTGGTTTATCTTTCGTTTGTTTTTTCGTTGTTTTCTTTTCTGTTGTAACATTTATTCAGATGTTAGATTTGTTTTCTTTTATTTTTTTTCGTATTCCTTCATCAGTTTCTGGTAGATTTACTGATCAGAAATAAATCCAGCGTAGATCGTCTAAACCTTATTTGGAAGTGCAAGCAGACACTCATTCAACCAAAAATAACAGACCACTAATCATTTGATATGATGCTTCATGATATATTATATTTGTTTAGTATTATTATTTTTGTTTGTCTCCATCATCTTTTCCCTTGTTTGAAAGGTGAGAACTAATTTAGACTTTTCCCGTTTGACTTCAGGATTTTTTTATCTTGGTTCTTTCGTATTAATTAATAAAAATAAAATTTCTTTGTTGTAAAAAAAGTATCATTCTTCCATACTAAGTGTATTGATGGCATCATTAATGTACAATTGGCGTGTATTTAATATAGGCATGATTATAAAAATGATATATGAGATTTAGGGTAATTATAAAAAACCTGGAGAATTTTCAGAATTATAAAAAAACTCATTGAAATTTGATTCCGTTTTAAATTTTTTTTCTTCATAAGAAATTTCATTTCAAAAGCCCCCTTACATTTATAGAAATATTACAGTTGTTAATACATTAAAATCAAGACATAATCAAACACCATGGGTAGTTTTTGTAATTTGAAACTTGTCTGAAATTTTCTTGTAACTAACTCAAACCTAATGCGTAGTTTGTAATTATTCCTTTAAAATATTTGAAATATGATATGAAACACGATTTTGAATCTAAGATACAGACTGGCATGGATCATGCATTATGTGTGGGACAATAATTTTTTTTTCTAGATGAATGTGTGGGACATTTTACTAATATATACGATGATTTATTTTGTTGAAGCAATCTAAAACTTATATGGCCGGTTCTGTTAACATGTCTATTTGTGGGCATAAAGTTTTCTTGGTGTAAAGACAATGCTGTTTTCGAAGCATAGGCTAGGGTACTTTAATTTAGTTCCCATCTTGGACAGGGGTTTGCTATAAGATTAAACAACTGGTCTCTTGTAAAACGGCGTGAGATTGTGAGACGATGATAGTTTTAGTATAAAAAATGATATTTTTAGTATTAAAGTGATACTTCTCAAAATACACTGAAATTAGTGTATTTAGATAAGTATCACTTTTTACACTAAAAGTATCACCGTCTCACGGATTTTCACCATCTCACACAAGTTTTTGTGAAGATTAAAAGCATATAGGGTACCACCACGTTAAATGACTAGTTAAGTAACATGACTTATAATTGTCCTCTCAATTATAAATAAAAAGAATTACTCTTCTAGGTAGGGGTGCATATTCGGATTCGGGTAGTCGGGTCCCGATCCAACCTGCTCGGGTCGGGTATTTTTAGGAAAAATTGGGTGCCCGCTACCCGAATTACATAAATTCGGGTCGGATATCGGATATTGGAAAATTACCCGAATACCCGACTGTAATTATAAAAAAAACTAAAATATAAAGGGATACTGGGATTGTTTCTTCTCCTCTTAGGGCTCAACATTTTCAGTTTTCTCTTTACTTATTTTCAGTTCTCAAGCACACGATGGCATTCTGGGAATTAAATCTGTAAGTTCATCACACATCTCTAATAAAAAGTCAAACCCACGTCACTTTATTCTTGGGAGTTTTGGCAGGGAGTGAAAGATATTTAATTGCAGTCTACCAAACCCTCAACCAATTTATTTAATTTGGTTTATGTTTTTTTTTTTTTTGAGATGGTGGTTTATGTTGTTTAAACTTTATATACTATGGTATGCAACAGAAGAAAAAATATTTATATTGGTCATAGCACACTAGCAGCACAGATGGGCAAAAATTGAAGAAGGTGAAACCCGAAACCCGATTCAGTGGGTACCCGCTTGTTTTGGGTACCCGATCTGTTGGGTACCCGAAAACCCGACTACCCAACCCGATGTCCACCCTTACTTCTAGGATTGCATAATTATATACGGGACACAAAAAAAGTGATTCTTCAATTCTGGGTGGGATAAAAAAAAGTAACTTTAGTGAATTTAATGTAATTCAATTATAATTTAAAAGTAGGGAGAGTGGTACTTTTAGATTTTTAATTAATTGTACTTTAATTTTTTTTTCTTTAAAAATGTAAAAATAACAATGGACATTATTGCCCTATAAAATATAATTATATTTCAGAAACCCAATTTCAACCGTATGTTCTGAAACCTCGATTTTTTAATTTGTGGCTAAATTTCAACCCATTGAAGTCAAACTAAACTAATTGTTAATAAATCAATAAATATGTATGGTTGGACCAAACTGAAAATGTATATTTGAAATATGTGTGTGTATGTATTAGACCTGTCAATTTAGGTCCGACCTAGAAAAAAGACCGAGTTGGGCTCTATATTTAGAGACCCGAAATGAAGCGGTTTTCTAGCCCCCATTAGGCCCGAAAATCGACCCAACCCGCTTGGTCCAAATTTCTCAGTGTATTTTCGTGAGATGGGCTTCCAAAATAACGGTCTAACCACTGTTTGCCTGGCCATAGCCCAATTTTATCTTTTGGCCCGACGGGCTAGCACCGACCCGTTTGACACCCCTAATACAAGCAAAAGCAGCACCTAAAATAGGCTAGATTAATTACTTGCTGTTATAGAACAACAATTTAAGAGAATTATTATAGAAAGTTGTTAGGATCGAAAGTGCTTACTGGATTTGACGACTGTCCCCACAAACCAACACGAGTCTTTTCTAGCGCGTTTTTGTCCTCACTCACGCGCACCGGAAAACTTCCGGGGGTCACCATCCCATGTCTACTCCAGGGTCAAGACGCTTAACCCGTAGCATGTAATGGACACGAAGGAAAAGAAGATGACACTTGTTGGTATGGGTAGACATATCTAATCATTTAAGCGCTACTTTTTAATCGTCTCAACCCAGGTTGATTCCGTAGGCACCCCTACGATTCCAACGGAATAAGCAGAGCCCCACACTAAGTGGTGGACGGACATGAGGGGCTTCGCAAGAATCCATATGGATCTCGGCAAGTTGGGCGCCGCGCTCCGTCGATCTGAAGAAAAGAAAGGGTGATCGGCGGGACCCCATAATCCCAACAATCTCCCCCCGGCACCCGGGCGGATTTGAACTTGCGACCTCGCGCGATACCAGTTGTTAGGATCGAAAGTGCTTCATTGGATTTTGACGATTGCCCCCACAAACCAACACGAGTCTTTTCTAGCGCGTTTTTGTCCTCACTTCACGCGCACTCGGAAAACTTCCTGGGGTCACCATCCCATGTCTACTCCGCGTCAAGACGCTTAACGCCGTAGTTTCTATGTAATGGACACAGGAAAAGAAGATGCACCTTGTTGGTATGGGTAGTACATATCTAATCATTTAAGCGCTACTTTTTAACGGTCAACCCAGGTTGATTCCTCGTAGGCACCCTACGATTCACAACAAGTCACAGAGCCCCACACTAAGTGGTGGACGGACATGAGGGGCTTCGCAAGAATCCATATGGATCCGGCAAGTTGGGCGCCACGACTCCGTGCACGTCAAAGACAAAAATCCTAAGGGTGATCGCTGGGACCCCATAATCCCAACATAGAACTATCAAAATATTAAGAAATAAATATTAGAGATAGATAATATTGTAGAGAGAGTAATTCTTTCTATTTCTCTTTGATATTGTTGTGTATTATTATTCAACAAACTTCAACAATTTATAGGTAAAAATGTAAAACTATTCAAACATATATATTTATGTTTCCTCCATTATATTTGCTAAAATCTATTGATGCTTCTTCCACTAACTTTGATAAATATGCTAAAGTCCACATCAATTGACAAATTATCACAATACTCCCCCTTGGACGTAGCATTATAGGAAGTTGGATGAGTATGCCTCGTTAAAAACCTCACGCCGGAAAAATCCTGTGGGAAAAAATCGAACATAAGGGAAAAAGAGTACATTCTCAAATCCTGACTTGTGCATAATGTTCGCCTCGTTAAAAACCTTAAGCTAGAAAAACCAATGGGATAAAAACCGGACAAAAGGAAAAAAACAACAACAAAATATATTCGCTCCCCGAAATGTACGATATTAGTGCATAACTTGATTCATTAATCTTGCTTCATATTGACTCTTCTCATTCCAATGCCATAAACTAGTTTCTCGAATGTTGACGTAGGCAAGGATTTTGTAAATAAATCGGCAAGATTATGGCAGAGCGAATCTATTTGAATATCCACCTCTCTATTTTTCTGGAGTTCATGTGTATGGAAAAACTTTGGTGAAATATGCTTGGTCCTATCACCTTTTATGTAACCTCCTCTTACTTGTGCTATACATGATGCATTATCCTCATAAATGATAGTGGCGATATCTGTAATCGGCTTCAATTGACAACTATTTCGAATATGAGATATAACAGATCTTAACCAAACGCATTCTTTGCTAGCTTCATGAAGGCAATTATCTCAGAGTGATTAGAAGAAATAGCCACTAATGTTTGTTTGGTAGATCTCCATGATATACCTGTACCGTTATAGCAAAATACATAACCAGATTGTGACTAGGGGTGGGCATTCGGATTCGGGTTTTGGATACCCGACCCGATCGGGTAATACCCGATCGAGTCGAGTATTTTACATAAAATTGCGGGTATTGGGTACCCGGTACCCGATATATAAAAAATCGGGTCGGGGTCGGGTATTTAAAAAATACCCGACCATGTATCGGGTACCCGATATATTAGAACCCTAAAAAAAATTAAGCCCACTCAACAACCCATTTCTCTAAAAAAAAACGCTCAACAACCTATGTCTCGTCTCTCTGTCTCTCGCCGTCCATACTCCTCCGCGGCTCCGCCCTCCAGCCTCCAGCGGACGGCGTACGCTGCTCCACGCACGGTGCCCACCCCTACACGCACCACACGACACACACAGGCCACAGCTGTTTGATAAATGGTTTTATCATGATTTTGATTTTACACCAAAACAATGGTTTTAAAGGTTGTCCAATTACTCCTAAATGATTTAAAATGGTTTTAATATTTTCCGGAGTATTTCTTCAAGTTTTATTTTCGACAAAATTGGACAACACTTTTAATGATTTTTTGGTAATGTTTTTTTACACCAAAAACAATGTTTCTAAATGTTGTCCTAATACTCCCGATCGGTCTAAAATGTTTTCACTATTTTTTGAGTATTTCTTCAAGTTTATTTTCGATATAAAATTGGACAACACTTTTGTTTTGAGGTCAAGGTCGCCAGTATAGGCAACCCGTACCTAAAAGTTGAGGAAAACAGAAAACTTCATGTTTGCGAGAAAATGGTCGTGGCAATGGCCGCCCTATAGGGCAACCGGTGCCATCGACCGTCGGCCGTACACAGGAGCAAAATTCAAACAGACCTTCTGTCTTTCATTTTTTTGATGAGTGCGACCGTTGTGGTTAAGGTCGCCGGTCGAGGTGCGTCGACCCGGTCGCCTGTAAATGTTGATACGATTTTTTCAAACTCTATTTTTGTGCGGACCGTCGCCGCCTTAAGTTTGACAAAGAAAAATGTAACCCAGCAGACATCTTTTCCTAAATTTGTGGGATTGATTTCTAACAGCTCTTTTCTTCAATTGTCTTGCAATTTTTCACAGAATTCATGTCCCCAAGAGGAGCCTATCATGTACAAGACATCTTCTATAAATAGAGGAAGAATTGAAGCAACACAATATGAGAGAAAACTACAACACAACAAGATACACTCAAGAATACACTTGTTCTTACATTGTCTTATTTCTTGTTGTAATTTGCCTAGCTATTCACTTTCACATTCTTGAGGTCTAGGCTTTTCTTGATTACACTTGCACTCTATTGTATTATCAATTATCGAGTTGTAATCTTGAATTTGGGTAATCATTCAACACAAGATATCCTTGTGAGTGTTCTTGTGGTAAGAACACACTGGGTGATCTAGGTGTTAGGTGTGAGAAGATTGTGGTAATTTTCTTGTTGAGGTGTTGAAGAATTTGGTATTCTTCAAGGTTGAAGATTGTGGTAATCTTCACAAGGTGCCTGGAGTTGGAGATTGTGGTAATCTTCAAGAAGAGATTGTGGTAATCTCAAAGGTGGTGTTGAAGAAAGAGTGTGGTGCTCTTCAAGGTGTTGTTGTAAGTTGGTGTTGTATTAATTTGTGGTAAATTAATAAAATCTTTTTTTTTTTGAAATCCATCCGGATATCTTGGGGTGGTAGAGGATTAGGCCCTAGGTGGGTTGAACCTCTATAAATCGACGTGTGTTGTTTACATTCTGCACCTTTATTATTGTGTATGAGCATTTGGTTCGAAAAAGAGGGCGAAATCGAAAAGATGGAGATAATCTATTCACCCCCCTCTTGATTATCGTAGCCGCTTGGACTTACAACAGCCACAGCCACAACCCACACACTGCTCCTCGCTGCTCGCTCGCCTCCAGGCGGATGCCCTCCGCGCACCACACAACCACTGTCGCTCATCCCACCGGCCACCAGGTACTTCCATGCTCCAGCTTAATTTTTTTTTTAATTTTCAGTTGGCCATTTTCTGTAATTAATTATTTGGTTCAATATTAATTTAGTGTTTGGCTACTCAAATATTGGTTATTGCTTGTTAATTATAGAGTTTCCCCTTGTTAATTCTCTGTTGAAAATCGTTATGTGGGCTCTTTTCTTTCCTGTTTGGGGATATTTTTAATTCTTGAATCTATCATTATATACAGAGGTTTAGTTGTATTATCATTAATTTGACTTAGGTGGCGATGTTAAGGATTTTCATAAGTTCAAGGCTCCGCCCGATTAAATCTTCACATTTAGGTGACATAGTCCAGCTATACGACGTTAAAGAAGCGCTAACCGGGAGGCAACCCAATGTTTGTGTGCAATTGTTTCCATTTATTTTTCTTTTTTTTATTTTCTTTCACATTGAGGACAATGTGAATCTTAAAATTTGGAGGTGGGTACAATAACATTTTCGGAATGCTTGTATGCTTGTTTGTGAGAGATGTGATTTTTATTTATTTTAACAAATTGAATGTTTGCTAGTCAATAACTTGGCCCAATTATACCTACATTAACTTGCTAATTTGTGTTTTCAATGTGAAGCAATTGATTGTCTAGGATAGATTGATGTGGATGCATGCAAAATTTTGATGAGATTTCTAACACCATAAATACTTGATGTGTTAAGGCATATACGACGATACCTAGCGCTATGAACGTCTGAGAACTCGTGATTTAGTAGTGGTTAACTAGTTGTTAAACCAAGCTTGCGAATAAAAAAAAAGAGAAAGAGAAAAATGAAAAAAAAAAAGAAAAAAATGGACCAATCGAGGTTATACTCATCTATTTGTTGTTGCTTAGTAACTAGGAGCATTCATGAGCCCCATGTTTGTCTTTTACGTAAAACGGCGACACAAATATGAGTATTGGAAACCACCCTAGGAGGGTTTGAACATAAATTCAAAATTTAAACCTAGTGGAAGCATGCTTCGAAAGGTCCTAAAAAAAAAAGAACGAAAAAAATGGGAATGTATACTCCGACTTCTCATCCCAATAAAGTTCACGAAGCTTGGTTATATAACTAGTATGCTAACTACAAAGATCTATTTAGTTCTTGTATTTTCATAGCATTATTGAATTGAAGTTGTTCATAACTATCAATATTTGTGGAGTGATGATTTCAAGTCTCAATAATTCCTACTAATATTACGGTCTTTCTTGACAGTCGATCGCTTTGCAAAACAATATTTTTTTACTGAATGGTTAACTAGTTGTAATTTATTGAATCCCTCTTTTTGATATTATGTTTTGCTTGAGGAAAAGCAAAGTTCAAAGTTGGAGGTGGTTTGATAAGGGTCTTTTTATGCATGTTTTATGTGTATATTTGAGTAGAATTTGAGTTCTTTTGTTGTTACTTTCGTTAGTTTTTGATTGTATATTGTTTATACTACAGTGAGGTGCTTTTATTGGTGTAGATTGACCATTCGAGGCTAATTTTGGTGAATTTCGGACCATGGATTCATGTCAAATCATACCAGAGAGTTTAAGGATGCAAAAACGCTCGAAATCCTAAGCCAAACGCGTCATTTTGGGGCCTTTTTGGTCCAACACGGCCAGGGGGTGTCAGGCAACACGGCCATGTTCAAACAGGGCGAAAAATCACAATTTTTAGACTTGGACAGACTCGAACATGGCCTGGCCGTGTCAGACAACACGGCCATGTCGCATACAACATGGCCTGGCCGTGTCGTGACGACATGGCCATGTCGACCAATTTTCAAAGAAAATTCAAGCAAAGATGGCGGGCGTGTCGGGCGACATGGCCGTGTTCGGGGGATTTTTTTGCAACTTTTCCATGCGAGAATTATGGAAAATTCACCAACCAAGCTTTTTGACCACTTTTGTACACCTTTAACACCCTATTTTGCTACAACATGTCCCCATATTCCCTCAATTATCATTTGAATACAAGAATTCACCAACCCAACAATGAATTGGAGCATTTGTTTAACAAAGGATGGCATTATTAATGTGTTCTTGCACAAAAATAATGTCTATAAAAGCCAAGAGTATGAGTTGGGGGAATCATTCATTAATTAAAGATACATTGAATTCATTAGATTCATAGATTCATTAAATTCATTAGACATTGGAGATCAAGAGGTCTTGGAGGAGTAAGCTTGTAGCAACATTGGAGAAGAAGGCTTGGAGCAACATCATCAATCAAGAAAGAAGTCAATTGAGATTTTGAGAAAGATAAGTACAGCATGTCTACAATACTTAAATCTTCTTGTGTAGTTTATTCTTTGGTCAAAATCATGTGTAGCTAAACTCCTATTGTTTGAATGTAATGAACTCTAGAATGGATTTGTGATTAAGGTGTGTATGTTTTTAATAAATCATATTTTGTGTGACTCACTTATATTATGCTTCGTTCATTCGAATTGATATATGCGCAATATTGATTTGAAGTTTATTTTTCATCCGGAAAATCGAGAGATTCATGGTGAAATAAAACCTATATAAGTGAAAAGAGTTGCATGCAATCCTATATATAGGACGACATAAATCTTCTGGATTAGGGTCAAACATAATATGGGAATTCACAAATCATTATAATGTTGTCATGGGGGTTTTAACTAGAAAGAGATTTCAGTTAATCAACTTGAGATTAGAAGCTTTTCGCCTTGAGAAAGGGTTTAACTTAAATTGGGAATTTCTACGGTCCACAAGACATGAGATTTTATTAAAAGAGGTTGGTTTTTGCTTAAGGGCTTACGGTTGTATTTTTAACTTGCCAAATCACAAAAACATTCTAGAGGGATTTACATTCAAACACATTTTTATCACTTGATTTCTTATTTTACAAATCTTCCTTCATTT
Source organism: Rehmannia glutinosa (assembly GCA_016081115.2). Taxonomy (NCBI): domain Eukaryota; kingdom Viridiplantae; phylum Streptophyta; class Magnoliopsida; order Lamiales; family Orobanchaceae; genus Rehmannia; species Rehmannia glutinosa. The sequence goes on along the minus strand of CM071928.1, from coordinate 83,529,562 downwards.
TTACAATTTATAATTTGTTTTCCTTTTTCATCAAACAAAAACTCTGAAAATTGTTAGATTAAATAACAAAAAGACGGTAATTATTAGTACTTACAATCCTCGTGGGAATGACATTCGGTACTCAATAATCTATACTATAAAACGATAGGTGCACTTATACGGTTTTAAAGGTAGCTTTTGAGCCATCAAGTTTTTGGCGCCGTTGTCGGGATTGTAATATTAAGAACACCTTATTTTTGTTAATTTAATCATTTTTTTTATTTCATCATTGTTTTCTTTTTATCTATCTTTCTAAGTCTTGGATTACACTTATCTTCTTTATTTACCGATGCATGCCTACTCGCCGAATTTGGAAACACGAAACCGCCGGTAGCAAACAAGAGGAAAGCACTAATACGTATCACGAGGAGGATATTAACGGCGAAAGCAATGATCCTATCATGGCGGATGAACAACAAAGAACTATGTATGATTACGCCAAGCCATCCATGGATGGCACGACGTCAAGCATTGTAAGACGGCCGTTGCCGCCAATAATTTTGAAATTAAACCCAACGTTATTCAAATGGTGCAACAACTTGTCCAATTTGACGGTCTATGCATTTAAGATCCCAATAATCACATCGCGAGTTTTCTTGAAATTTGCGACACCTTCAAAATCAATGGGGTCTCTGATGATGCCATCCGCCTACGCTTGTTCCCATTCTCTCTTCGAGGATGAGCAAAACAGTGGTTAAATACTCTGCCAAAGGGAACGATTACAACATGGAATATTATGGCAGAAAAATTCCTTTTGAAGTATTTACCACTGGCAAAGACCGCAAGATTAAGGAACGAAATCTCTTCATTTACTCAAGCAGACGATGAAACTTTATACGATACATGGGAGAGATTTAAGGAATTGTTGCGAAAGTGCCCACACCATAGCCTACCTATTTGGATGCAAGTCCAAACATTTTATAGTGGGCTACTTTCTGCAACAAGACATATATCAATATTTGTGGAGTGATGATTTCAAGTCTCAATAATTCCTACTAATATTACGGTCTTTCTTGATAGTCGATCGCTTTGCAAAACAATATTTTTTTACTGAATGGTTAATTCGGGTTGAGAAGGCTAAGAGCTTGAATACTTGTGTTCAATGTGTTGAAAAAAAAAATTGTGTTGTGATTTATTGAATCCCTCTTTTTGATATTATGTTTTGCTTGAGGAAAAGCAAAGTTCAAAGTTGGAGGTGGTTTGATAAGGGTCTTTTTATGCATGTTTTATGTGTATATTTGAGTAGAATTTGAATTATTTTGTTGTTACTTTCGTTAGTTTTTGATTGTATATTGTTTATACTACTGTGAGGTGCTCTTATTGGTGTAGATTGACCATTCGGGGCTAATTTTGGTGAATTTCGGACCATGGATTCATGTCAAAACATACCGGGGAGTTTAAGGATGCAAAAACGCTCGAAATCCCAAGCCAAACGCGTCATTTTTTGGGCCTTTTTGGTCCAACACGGCCAGGGGGTGTCGGGCAACACGACCATGTTCAAACAGGGCGAAAAATCACAATTTTTAGACTTGGACAGACTCGAACACGGCCTAGCCGTGTCGTACGACATGGCCATGTCAGACCAATTTTCAGCAAAATTCAAGCAGCACGGCCAGGGCGTGTCGGGCGACATGGCCGTGTTCGGGGGACTTTTTTGCAACTTTTCCATGCGAAAATTATGGAAAACTCACCAACCAAGCTTTTTGACCACTTTTGTACACCTTTAACACCCTATTTTGCTACAACATGTCCCCATATTCCCTCAATTATCATTTGAATACAAGAATTCACCAACCCAACAATGAATTGGAGAATTTGTTTAACAAAGGATGGCATTATTAATGTGTTCTTGCACAAATAATATCTATAAAAGCCAAGAGTATGAGTTGGGGGAATCATTCATTAATTAAAGATACATTGAATTCATTAGATTCATAGATTCATTAAATTCATTAGACATTGGAGATCAAGAGGTCTTGGAGGAGTAAGCTTGTAGCAACATTGGAGAAGAAGGCTTGGAGCAACATCATCAATCAAGAAAGAAATCAATTGAGATTTTGATAAAGATAAGTACACCATGTCTACAATACTTAAATCTTCTTGTGTAATTTATTCTTTGGTCAAAATCATGTGTAGCTAAACTCCTAGTGTTTGAATGTAATGAACTCTAGAATGGATTTGTGATTAAGGTGTGTATGTTTTTAATAAAATCTTCATATTTTGTGTGATTCACTTATATTATGCTTCGTTCATTCGAATTGATATATTCCCAATATTGATTTGAAGTTTATTTTTCATCCGGGAAATCGAGAGATTCATGGTGAAATAGAACCTATATAAGTGAAAAGAGTTGCATGTAATCCTAGATATAGGACGACATAAATCTTCTGGATTATGGTCAAACCTAATATGGGAATTCACAAATCGTTATAATGTTGTCTTGGGGGTTTTAACTAGAAAGAGATTTCATTTAATCAACTTGAGATTAGAAGTTTTTCGCCTTGAGAAAGGGTTTAACTTAAATTGGGAATTTCTACGGTCCACAAGACATGAGATTTTATTAAAAGAGGTTGGTTTTTGCTTAAGGGCTTACGATTGTATTTTTAACTTGTCAAATCACAAAAACATTATAGAGAGATTTACATTCAAACACATTTCTATCTCTTGATTTCTTAGTTTACAAATCTTCCTTCATTTTTACAATTTATAATTTGTTTTCCTTTTTCATCAAACAAAAACTCTGAAAATTGTTAGATTAAATAACAAAAAGACGGTAATTATTAGTACTTACAATCCTCGTGGGAATGACACTCGGTACTCAATAATCTATACTATAAAACAATAGGTGCACTTGCCTACGGTTTTAAAGGTAGGTTTTGAGTCAACAGGCATTGATAAAGTTTTTACAGTGACGGTTGATAATGCATCTTCTAATGATGGTGCTATTGCATACTTGCTTAAAAAATTTGATAATTGGGGTTCAAATCTTTTGGGTGGGAAGTATGTCCACATGAGATGTGTTGCGCATATTGTGAGTCTTATTGTGCAAGATGGTTTAAAGAGCAAAGTTGAGCATTTGGTTATATCTCGCATTAGAGGAGCCGTAAGGTATGTTAGAAATTCTCCGGCTAGGTACAAAAGGTTTCAAGAATGTGTGACAATGGAAAAATTGGAAACCAATAAATTGTTGTGTTTAGATGTACCTACTAGATGGAATTCAACCTACTTGATGTTGGAGGCTGCAATATGCCTTAGAAGAGCGTTTGATGCTTACCAGGAAGCAGATCTTGCCTATCTAACTCATCTTTCAAAGCCACCAGATGATGGCGTCCCTGATGATTATGACTGGGAGAGGGCTAGCTTATTGTTGAAATTTTTGGGCCATTTTTATAAGCTCACTTTGTGCATTTCTGGTTCATTATATGTCACATCCAACAGCGTGTTTCATGAAATAAGTGCAGTGGAAATACTTCTTAATCAATGGTTGGAGAGTGAAGACTTTGAGTTGAGAGAAATGTCAAGAAAGATGAAAGAGAAATTTGACAAATATTGGGGGTCAATTGAAAAAATGAACATGGTTATGTATTTTGCAGTGGTACTAGATCCACGTCGTAAATTTTTGTTCCTTAACTTTTCATTTGACTCATTGTATGGTGATGTTGCAAAGAGTAGGATGATGAAAGACAAGGTGAAGAAAGACTTCGAAGAGCTATTTGAGGAATATAAGTTGAAATACGAAACTTTGGGAAATACAACCCCAAGTTCAAGTTCTTTTACATGTAGTTCGAAGCAAAATGTGAGTTCCTCGCAATC